>VZTJ01005709.1:634554-692494 GCA_013397795.1 Orthonyx spaldingii
CGCGCCCCCGCGCACCCACGTGCGCTCCGGTAAGCGCACACACGCGCGCGCTACCCTCGCTCGGGCGCGCGGCGGGGTCGTGCGCGCTCCCGGGCGCCGCGCACACGCGTGCACGCACTCACAGGGGTGTGCGCTGGGCCGGGGGCGCTGCGAGGGCAGCGGGGGCACGGGGAGCAACTCCCGACCCACCGGTCAGGACCGCCCTAATCTGTTCTTTGTAAGAAAAACAGGGGTTAATTTAATTTTTTTTTTCCTGTAGGTAAAAGGTACAACTTTTCCAAGGAAGGAGGGACATGTATCTGTGGGAGTGTGAAAATCCGACTTTCCGTATATGCTAGTGCAAATGAAAAGACCATCGTGTCTTTTGCCGTGTTTGATAGCGGATGGAAGTGCTGCATCAAGTTCCCCAAGCATTCAGTGAAAGGAAAAGTTTAAAAAAAAAAAAAATTTATTATTTTTGCCCGTGTTGTAGAACAATGCAATAAACAGCAGGCATGTGAGAAGGGAGAAACACAATAAAATGTTGTGCCACTTTAACAGAAAAAGGGAACCCAGCCAACACCCAGGGGTTTGTCTCCAACTTTTTTGGAACATGCTGAGAGTCTACCTAGAGTTTCACAGCAGTTCAACACTGCAATCTTAAATATTTCCCCCAAAATGTTAGCCACACAGTCAGAAAGAAAACAGTGAGATATGTTGTTCCCAGAAGTTAGGATGCCGAGGTTGGTTTGTTTTCGTATTTGCATGGCTTTATTTTGCAAGGGAAAAAAAAAACCAAAACCAAAAACAACGGTAGAGGGGAGTCTGTGCTTTAAGCAAGGGCAAGGAGGAGGCGTTGTGTAAGCCCTAAAGGCATGATTTTGAAAATGGGCTTGGCATGGATCTAATTCTGCTCCCAGTAGAATTAAGGGGAGTTTTACCATTGACTTAATAGGAATAAAGCAAGGCTGCTGCCCAGTGCTTTTGTAAATCCCTTTCTTTAGAAGTTAGAATATGTAATAGATTAATTAAAAACAGATTTAGAGAAGACAGTTACATAGAAATGTTGGAGTGCTTTCTGTGAAACTCCCCTAAGTATATAAGCAAATGCTTCTGTAAAATTTCAGGATTATACATGAAACTGGAGGATCAGGGGCCCAACTTCATATCCAGTGAGATCAGTAATTGAATTTAGTTTTCATTCTGGTTTTCTTTTAAATCCTATTTTTTTCCTGAGTTGCATTTCTCCACATTTAAATGTGAAACTATTGCTCAAACTAAACAATAAGCACTCTGACTTTGACACACATTTCCCAGAAATGTTTAACGTAGCCTAATAGCTGTGCCAAGACAAAATTGTTTAGGGTTGAAGAAATCAGACTGCTTGGAAAATGAGATAAGAATCCATGGTGGTTTTTTTGGTTTTTTTTTTTTTGTTTTGTTTTTTTTTTTAAGCAGCATTTAAGGTAGCAAATATGGGGTTTAGCTGTTGAAAGACAGTTGACTAATGAAAAAGCTTCCTAAATGGTGAAATACCACTCTCAGCTTTAGTGAGCATATTCTGCTTCAATCACTGTGTATGTGGGTGTGCAATATTTTTCACAGATTGCCCTCAAAACTCATCACTACTTATGTGATAATATTTGGAGGCAGAAGTCATTGCTGGAAGAAATGCCTTTCTTCAGTATTCTGAAGTCATTCCTTAGGTTGCCATATTTCTATAGTATTTCATGAATAGATGCAGGAGTAGAAAATACCATCACATGGGATTCTGCTCTTGTGTCTCCTAAAATGAGGCTCTCAGAACTCATCAGCCTTTTGCCTTCTTTTGGTGTTCATCCTAAGTGCTAGGGGCTAAATATGAACTCATGCCAGGCATTTGACTGCCACACTTATCACTGTCTTTGGGACATCCCAAGCATGAGGGAAGCAACAATGAGGATTTTCTATGCAAAGACAGAAATTGTTGAATTCTCAAGCCTTTGTGATGGGATGATCATTCCTCTTTCTCTGAACAGGACACAAAATTTTGTATGCAGTGCTCCTGTTGTTAGCACTTAATGTTACAGTTACCAGTAAGGTCATGTGGGAACTATTCAGTGGGACTATTGACGCATGTAAAGTTACTGGCATACTGGCATAGAGCTGTTCACTACGTGAGGGCAATGGAGACTGAAAGACAAAGAAACTGCTTTAACCCAACAGTGACATACAAGCTCCTTGGGCTTTTTGTCAATAATTTACTTCAGGCACAAGGTGTTCCAAGGACCATGAAAATACAAGGAGTTTCTCAGAGTAAAATACCTTGATTCCAAGTAGTAAAATGAAGGGCTGTACAATGCTCATTTTCAACTGGTTGTGTCCAGCAGGCAATTCAGCTATAAATTTAAACCATGTTCATAGGCACTTAAATACTGTCCAAAAATCCAAATGAAATACAAAGAAGAGAAGCATGGTGTTTGCATTAATGTAGAGACAGCAGTGGTAAGCCCACCTGCCTGCACCAGGACTTGCACTGCAAGAGCCTCTTTGAATGCGACCCTGTCAGCATATCCACCTAGTGGATAATGAACTGCCTTCTCCTTTGGGTTGAGGTTTTTTTGCCAATTGAGCTGCATTACTTCGTGGATGACATCGGCTAAAATGGGAAAAAATTCAAGTCTCTGGGCAGTTGTTCTGCTATGCTGTGTAAGGCTGGGTCCTACCCAGTTTGGTTATACCAAAAAACCACTAGACTGCATCCCTCCCATGGAGGGAAATACTGCTCCTGTGGATTCAGCTGCAGAATCAGGAATATTTTTCCAGCAATCATGCACAGGTCAGGCATTTATAGAAAGGTAGAACTGATACATGAGAGGTGGTGAGAGGGACATTTGCATAATAAGGGACAAGGCTCTTTTCTGTAGTAAATGTTCTGAATGGGGAAATTTGTTACCTATTGACTGAAAGCCTGGAAAAAATAACTCTTATTATAGTCTTTTTTTTTTTTCTTTCTAATCAACTTAGACATAATTTGCCACGGTTCCAGCCTTAGATCTTGTCTAATGATAAGGAATTAGCCTGCTTGGTCTGAAACATACATACAACAGATAAGAAGAGAATTAACAGTTGGCCCACTTTTAGGCCCATGCAACTGAGGCAGACATACTGCCTGGTACATCTTTTTGGACAGTGAGTTTGTAACAGTGTCACTTCTTTGCAAGGGGTTCCCAGTTTTACATTCTAGTTAAAACTACTGTAAAAAACATACTTGACAGCTTCCTTTTGAAATGCAATACTTTTACACAGCTTTCTGAGATACTTTTAATGTGTTTGCCTTTGGGAATGTGACTCATAAACCCAATTTAGACATCCAGCTCTTCATAGGTTAAGTAACATGGCACAGACTTAGGGTTCCCAGGACACACAAGCTGGATTTGTAACACCCAATGTGTTGTTTGGACGGAGGTTTTGACCATTTGAGGACCAGATGTGTATGAAAAGCTCTCTATCTCTCTGATTTTGGCAGCTGATTGCAATTCTGAATTCAGTCTGTGAGGAAAGTGTGATTCACAGCCATAGAAACTTTGTTCAGTCTTCAGTGTTTTGAGAATACAGGACTGTCTGGTGCTTTTCTTTAAGAGCTCAGAAGAGAGAAGTGTTGACCACTTATTTAGGAGTCCTGTGGTTAGAGCACTTGCTCGGGAAGTTGGAGATCTATGTTTGACATGTTTTGTAGTCTTGGGGGATTCAAATTATCATCTTTTGCAGTAGAACATGTACATCCCCCACCACCATTCCTTTTGAAGTAGTGGTATGACTCAGAGAGGAGTGCAGGACTTTGAAGGCAAAGAGGAGAAAAGTTTTCCATTGAGTGTTGCTTAACAACCCTGAAGTAAGAATGATCCACTCCCAGAGAAGCCTACAGCCTAAGAGCTAGGGCACTAGTCTGAGAGATGGAAGACACCAGATTATCTCCTTCTCAGTGAGATGGGTGTTGAAGATTGGTCTCCAATTTGAGGATGAAAAACAGAAGCAAGAAAAGTAAATTCTTTACATCCTTTCTCAAACATTTCCTCTAGCCTAACACATGAGATGAATGTGCTAACAACCAAACTTTATAAATACTGTAGAAATAAATGTATCAGGAACATGAAGCTGTAGGCTCACAAACCTTCTTAAACACTTTTTCAACTCTTTTCTGGCATGGTTGTCAATTCTACAAGAGGTCTCTTTTCTACCAGAATAACTAGAAATATCTTCCACCCCTACCTGAGGGAGAGGATCATTCATTTCTCCATATGAAATCTATGTAGTGCATGCAGTTTCCAGTGTTTATTGGGAGGCTTCACTGGAAGCACTCAGGTAAGCATCTAGCTAAGGACAGGAAAGCTCCGCTCTTTCTCTCCTCCCCAACATTTCAGAAGGTACAGAAAATGAACAGCAAGAAGTGCTGTCTGATGAAAATATTTGTCTCTTGTTCTATTAAAATATGAAAGATTAAAATCATTGTCTTTAACATTGCAAGAAACCTGAATTTAGAATTTGAACTGTGACTGCTTGCAGTTTTGTATTCAGTAGTAGGATGAAGTATATCATACTCAGCCTCAGATGGCATCTTTGAGAATATCTCACTTTGATTGTTGCTTCTCATCCCTTTATAATTGTTTTAGTTAGAGACTTTTGCACTCCCTCAAAAACAAGCAAACATGGCCATGGTTTTCAGTGTGAAAGGGAGAGGAATATACAGGTAAACACAGAAATAAGGGAAAGAAAAAGTTTGTCCCTCTTTCAAGAAGTTTATCTATGCTCACATTGTTGAAGAAAATTTTAGCCATGGAGCTAAGAAATGGAAGTAAGCCTTTATAGTATTTTGCCATTTAAGATTCAGAATGTCATATAATTATTGTCATAGCAATTAAGGATGAAGTTGTTTCAAGACTTCCTGTGAAATTCCATCTGGACCTTAGATCTTTAAGAGATTAAAAGTCATGACAGATCTCTATTCTCTTCCCTTGTCCCTCACAAGTTAAGAGACTGCTGTTACCTAGAGTGAGACTGCTGTTCTCTTCGTTCCTGCCTCCTATTTTGTAGCCACATTTCCCAGGAAAGTTAAAAGGCCACCAGACTGGGCATATATTTAAGGGACAAAGCTCAGTGGACTGTGAGTGACTGAAAGCAGTTTACTGCTGTGGTTTCCTTTGGACTTAATTATCTCCAATAGCACTAAAATATCTTGTGCCAGCACCATGACTGTAGCAACTAAAGGAACTCCCAGCAGCTCTTTCTTCACTGCCGTTAAGTTTGTATATCTCATTTACAGGTATGAGTTTAGTAGACTCTGACAAGATAAAATCAAGACAAGAAGACAAAATTTTTTAAGAGGGCCCTTGGAAAACAGACTTACTGTCCATTCCAAGGTGGTTTCATTTTCCTGAACCAGAGGGGAGATGTGTTGGCAGAAAATGAGACATGGCCATTGGAGCTGGTGTTTGTAGCCATTCAACAGCTGTTTAGCAGCCAGATGATTGCAATAACTGGACATCTTGGTGGCAAAAGAGATCTGCCTCTGTTAGTGTGTAGCCTCAAGGAAAAGTGGTTAGAGCAGAGATTTATTTCTACCCCGATAAACCTTCTAAGAAGTAAAAATATGCTATAAGAGATGACTAAAAGTATCAACAAGTGATCTTAAAAACAAGGGACACTGCAAATTACTATTTTATTTCTTTATACTAACCATGCTTAATTTATACAAAATTTTAATTCCCTATTCAATGGCTCTCTGACTATTTCATAAAAACTAATGTTCCTGAGCTTGTTTCATCCTGACCACGTGTGATGACACATGGATTATGTAAATTGCCCTCATGTAATAGTTGAAGTGGTGTCCTTGTGCCTCTCTTCTCAATGTATTTCCCTAACCAGACGAGTTAATTCTGCTCAACAGCACATTTTAATAGAACAAGTACAGATGTGGTTTACTGACTGTGCCCTGTTTGACTGCAGCATTACTATGAATATACTTAATTTTTAAGTCTATTTTAAAGATTCTTTCTCTTTCTGTAAATCTGTTGTGGCTTTACTGTTAAGCAGCAGAGTTTATGTATTTAGATTTTTTTTTTTAGTTTATCTTTCCTATTGAAAATATTCCACTGCTTACTGGCTTCATCATCTGAAATACAGTGGTGCACTTTTTCCCAGTGGTTCTAATTAGGACACATTTCTGTTTCACGGACTTTTGCTTAAAAGTGTGGCTAGTTCCATCAGCCCTTGGTGGATTCTCTTACTCCAAGCCACAGAAACCTTTTGGCGACAAAGGGTTAATTTTTTTTTTGCTTTCCTGTCTGTACCATGTGTGTTCTGACTCACCTTGACACATACTGATATTGCGTCAGAAGTGTCCAGCTACCACCTGATGGGCCGTATGACTTTTCCTTTGCAAAATCCCTCCCCAAGTAATGGCTGTCAGCTGCAAACTGGCAGGTGGTACATGTGTGCACAACGCACACGTGACTGCTCAGATCTTACACAGTTGTGAATTATTTGTCTTCCCTAAATGAAATCCAGGAGTTTCGGCCTCTGTTCAAATCTGATCCTTTATCCTGCTGAAATGCCTTTGTTTGATTTACTGCTTGGGCTAAATGATGCAGAAAAAAAAAATCGGTGCTAATCTGAACTTTGCTCTTGCTGTTTGGCTAGACCAGTATCTTACTGAAAACCTGGATAAGAAAAATGGTTTTGCCGTTTTTTGTCTGTGTGATGGCAAACCTTAGTTTCCTTAGCTGTAAAGTAAGAGCTAATCTATTTCACAGTGAGACCTAATGTATGGAGCTTGCTTTGATATCCTTAGGCAAAATATTGTTTTGGGGTGCAAAATTTTGCTTTGTTTTCCTTAGAAATTAAATTCTTACTCATTTTCAATGCTCAGTTACTTATCCAAGGACTTGTAGTATGCCACTGACCGTCTATCCTAGGCCAGTTCTGGTTCATTTCACTTTTTTGGCTGTCCTCCTGAAACACCGGTCTCCTTTCTCCCCCACATATGTCCAATTGTCCCTGAGCCTTCTGCTTTATTGACAGCTGTAGTGCTTCAATGTCATCTGATGCTCTGGTTCATTGCTGCAACCCTGAGCTTGCAGAGTATAATGCTTTGCTGAATACAGGGCATCTTTGAGTGCATTATGTCCCTCACAAGCACTAGGCAGTATGAGATCCCAAACACAAGAATGGCAAGACTGAATTAGCTTTTTGACAGGCAGATTTAAATTTAATATGAGACTCAGGAAAATATTGAAGGATGAAAAGGGAAGATAATTATTGAGTCAGAAGCAAATGTTTCTTAAGGAAATCCTTCTCTCTCAAAGAAGATGCAGAAGACTGAAGAATGTATTTTTGACCTTCAGACTGGTATCTGTGGCATGAAGGTCTCCATGCATGTCAACTATTGTCTTGAGAAAAGGGTAAATGTTTGTATGTGAGTCAAACCTGCAAAGTGGGGGACAAGTGGTACACGGCACTCTAACATTTTAGTAGTTTCATGCCTCTGCAGGTTTCTCTAGTTCTCTTCTGTACAGTCTGTTCCTTTAATGCCCCTGCCAGCAGGGTGGGAATCTGCACAGTTGCAAATGAGGAAAATAACAATCTAACAGTGGATGAACAATAATACATGTAGATACTGTATCTACCATAAGAGATAATATCTGTTATTTTCTCAAGTTAACCAGTGACTGGCTACATTTGCAAAATATGCATGGTCTGTTCCTTATTTTTGACTCATCATTGACACTGGCTACTTGGCTCAAATTTCTTTCACCTTATAATTCTGATCAACAGACAAGAGACAGTAAAATTAGTTAATTGTTAACGTATGTACATGAACACAGAGGACAAATTCCAAACAGAGCAGCATGAGGCATCTGGGTAAGGTTTTCATGCTCCTACAATCACCCATTTAATATAAGTTTACCTTATTCCACCTTTGTCCTCCACAGGTTAGTGTAGAGGCAATTTATTTTCATGGGCATACACCTTATTGTTTACCTATGTTAGGAAGACATTGATTTGCAAACCGCCCTGAAAAACAGATCTTTAAAATTAGAACTTTTTTCTTTACCAGTGAGGAGTGTTTCCTGATGAACAACAAAGTTTACCACATAGCATTTAAGCAGCTGCAAGTAATTTATTCTCTCTCTAGTCGCAATGGAAGAAAGAATAAATCCATCCTAGCTAGCAGCAGGGTAAAGTCATATTTCTCTATTGGTTTGGGCTGGCATGACCTATCCTGTGCCTCCGTGAGAGCTGGAACAGACTGCTTTAGAAAAAAACAGGAGTGGTCTTTAAAAATCTTTATCAAAAGTGGTTTGGTGTTGTGCTGTCTTTTACTACAATCTCACCATATCTCTTCAAAGAAAGATTTTCTGTCTTGTGTTGCCTCACATTTACTCCTCTGTTTCAGTTCATAGTGACATTTGATAGTGCAGAACTCAGGTGCACAGAAAAATTAATAGTTAAGTGTTTTCCTCAGAATGACCAGCGCTATGCTGTTTTGTTCTGTTTCTGGAAAGGGTTGTTGCAGTGGGGAAGGCCAATGCTGACTTTTCCTCTCAGTCCTGTCCTATTAAGAGTCCTACTGGGGCTGTAGAGGAGCCTCCACAAGGCACTCAGCAACCACACCTTTACCATCGAGGTCTTTTTGCACCTCTGGCTGTTCACTCCATCACTGGTGTGTTTGTGCCACATGTAGCCATCCTCTGGTCTCACGGACAGGCAATAGCTTCATTTAAGTCACTGCCTATCAGCATCTCACCACAAAAGTGGGAGATCAGGAATGTGGCTGGTGCCAGCCTCTCAGGCTATAGGCTTATCTATGGTATGTCCCTATATACAATTGTCCTAAAGGACAACAGACACTATCCCATCCTTTTGTAACCTGCACAGACGAAAACACCTCTCCCCAGCCTGGACTTGGCCCTATTGGTATATTCTGCAAGGGTCATTGGTCCAGTAAGTTTTTTCTAAATGGGGGAAAGTAGAGGCCTGACACATCATAATTCAAGACTGATAACACAAATATGGTGATTTGTCTATGGAATATGGACCATACGGTACATGGACTGCTGGACAGCAGAGAAAAGTTCTTAGGGATGTATTTGTGTGGAGGAAAAAGAGGGAATAAATATAAAGCAGGCTTTTGGGAACAGAAATCTCTCCCTGAGGCACCATGTCAGGAAACCAGATGTCATCACAGACACTGTTTATTGTCAGCTAGAATCACAGCCCCTAGCTGGACAGGATGTCTTTATAGTTGCCACTTGCACTAGTCAGTGGCAAGACAGAGACCTTGGGCCAGCTATCCCTCACCGGCATTTCTTAGTCTTGCTGGCCTGTGATCACCCAGATTTGACCAGGATGGTGCACAGTACCCAGAGAAAATGCAGAAATGGTGTAAGTCTTTCAAAGTTATGGGTTTGGTCTTTCTTAGAGCCAGTTTTGTGACTGTTACTGCTGTTAGACACTGCCTAATTCCACTCTATTTTAGCCAAGTGGACTTCTTACTAAGATGTAGAAAGAATCTGTGTGATGGAGTGTCAGTTGTGTGCTCTGAATCCTTGACCAACAAATTCTACACATGAGCAGAGCTGTTCCCTGCAGCTGAATCTGTTTATAAGCATTGTTAGAGGTTAACTCACCAGGGCAGCAGTGTTGCTACCCTGCTGGTCTGTGGCTCCTGAATGGTTAATGCAGTGAATTAAATACTGAGATGTGCCTAGACACATAAGTAAAGCAGACGTACTACTAAGAACGAGGAAATATGAATACATTTCTTTAAGTTAATGCATTAACATAAAGTGAGTTACTCCACTGTCCTTCCCAAAACAGGATGGGTGGTTATGGAAAGCAGATCCATAAATAGAAGTTGCTGAGTTGTGTCCCATGTCAGGCCTGTCTAGTGCTCTTTATCCTTTGCTCCTTCAATTTTCAGCTGTGGAGATTTAATCTGAGCTGCTTGTCATTGAGATGGAGAAATAGAGCAAAGATAGTCTAAGCATTTGGGAATCTGGGAAGTAACCAGCTTTAAAATTAAAATATACCAGCCAGATATTTTTACAATAGTAATAAAACCATACATTGCATTGGGGTGACCCTGTCTGGATACCAGATACACATCAAAGCTGCTCTATCACTCTCCTTTCAGCTGGATAGGGGAGAAAGAATATAATGAAAGGCTTCTGAGTTAAGAACAGGGAGAGATCACTCACTAGTTACAATCATGGGCTTGGGGAAATCAACTGAAATTATTACCAATCAGATCACAGTAGTATAACAAGAAATAAACCCAAATCTTAAAAACACCTTCCTCCCACTCCTCCTTTCTTCTCAGGCCAACTTTTGTCCTGAATTTTCTGCCTACTCCCCTACAGTGGTGCAGGAGGATGGAGAAGGCAGGTTGCAGCCAGTTCATCATATGTTGTTTCTCACACCCCTTTCTCCGCAGTGGGAGGACTCCTCACACACTTCACCTGGTTCAGTGTGGAGTCCCTCTCATGGGAGACAGTCTTCCGTGAATTTCTCCAATGTGAGTCCTTCCCACAGGCTGCAGTTCCTCACAAACTGCTCCAGAATATGTCCGTTCCATGGAGTGCAGTCCTTCAGGTATAGACTTCTCCAGCCTGGGTTACCTCTGGAGTCGCAAGTCCTGCCAGAAGCCTTGTCCAGCACGGGCGCTCCTCTCCACAGGCCCATAGCTCCTGCTAGGACCCTCCTCTAGCATGGACTTCCCATGGGCATTCGGCCTCCTTTGGGGATTCACCTGTTCCTGAGTGGGGTCCTCCATGGGCTACAGGTGGATCTCTGTTCCACCAGGGACCTCCATGGGCTGCAGGGGCACAGCTGCCTCACCATGGTCTGTTCCTGGGGCTACAGGGGAATCTGAGCTCTGGAGCCTGCAGCACCTCCACCTTTGCTGAGCTTGGTGTCTGCAGGGCTCTTCCTCTCACCCATGCTCACACTTCTCTGCAGCTGCAGTTGTGTCAGGTGGATGGAACTTTGAATACCATGGTCTACTGGAAGGTGCCCTGCCCATGGCAGATGGGTTGGAACTAGGTGATCTTTAAGTTCCCTTCCAACACAAATCATTGATTCTATGATTCTATGACTGAAAACTCCACTGTGTGCATTGAAGTGCATAAAACTTAAATGAACCAATGAATGGACAAGCAAAAATGCTTGCTGCTTTTTTTTTTGTTTTTTCTTTTCTAAGTGCAGAACTTGGGTGTTTGTAAACATAAATCTAATCCTGCAATCAATTATGCTCAGGTTGATTACAATAATCAAAAGGGATCTTGAAGTCGACCTCTAGTGCTCTGTAGACTGTTAAAATGTGTTTCAGTTTCACTTAGTCTCAAGTACTGAGTCAGAGGGGTGTGGCTCTGCATGGGCCTTGATGAAAATGGATTTTCAGAATGTAATGCAAGGACTGAAATAATGTTGATAAATGAAGAAACACAGAAATAACAGGAAAATTTATGATTGACCCTCTTCTGAGTGTTCTTTAACCAAGTCTTGTGATCCCACTAAATTTCCAGGTTCTTCCTTGCTTGTGCCCAGGTGTATGGGTAGTCAAGACCACTGCTCCCCTCTTTCTTTTACCTTAATTGTTTTCCTTGTTAGACTAAAATGAACTAGAAGGTTACTGAGAAACCAGTGTTGGGTGCAGTCAAATTTAGGTATCAGAAAATATTCTACAGTATTCCATAATCTAAAGCAGCTTCTAGCTATTTTTCTATTTAATATAAACTATTGGTATAGAACTCTTGATTCCATAAATGCTCTTGTTGTCTTAGAAAAATTTGTCTCCTAAGGTGATATTACAGTTTTTAATATGTGCATTAGAATCTACTGATGCTTCTTTTGTTCTGTGGTCATTTGTCATTTTTCTTGCCCATATTTTAGGAGGTTAAGACACTAAATAGTCCAGTAAATATATGTTAAAACAATATATGTAAACATAATTTGTTGCTAATAAATATTACAGAAAAAGCCTGCAAAACAAGATAAATTGAAGTCAAGTTTTTTCTTTTCTGGCTCCTTCCAAGGATAGACAAAGTAAGGGAAAAGGGGAACTCTGGAGGAAGGCTACCCTTACTCTGGTACGTGTCATTTCCATGGACTCCTGTGTAGTCAGTGGAAAAAGATAAGCCCTTCCAGATTTAATAAAGTATAGCTGCTTTGGGCTTTTGTTCTGAATCTTTTCTGGAAGAGATGATCTCTCTCCATCTGCAACAGAGAAAATTCCTGGAGCTTATAGAGTAATCATAGAATCATTGCCCATGAGCAGCAGACAAGCACCAGTAGTTTCTTCCAGAGGTGTAGAAGAGCTCTGGAGATTTTATTTTTTTGAATCAGATGGGGAAGCAGACCAGTGAATTAACCAGTATATAATATCAAGAGAAAGACCACTCTTGCCTGACAGCAGTGTGTGCTCATAGCTCTGTATCCTTGCTCATAAAGCATGAACTATTAGTGAAAACAGGGTTTTCTCTCTTGCAGTCCTCTCACAAGCACTGAGTAAAACATTAGGACATGTATGCCATTTCCAGTCACTGCATTAATGAAAAGAAATGGAATCGGATTCTGAAAGGTTCCTGTCACACTGTTGGTTCAAAAGCAGTGGTGAGATGCACTGAACTGCAGTTAATTATCAGTTTTCTTGACTGTAGTGCTGATAAATGATCTTTTTCTACCCCCAATGATTTACATCCATCCCTTACTGGGGATGGATCCTATAGTCCTGACCATCCTTTGCCTTTCAGCTTTGCAAGGAATTTTTACCCTGTGAACAGATAATAGAGTATCCACAGCAGTGCCCATGCACTCTGGAATGTTCATGCTGGGTACTGATAGCCTGTGCTGTTCAGCTGTTTTTAAACTGGTGTAAGCAACAATAGAGTCAGCCTCCAATACCTTGGAGGTTTTCCTTTTCCCTCAAGCCTCTGCTTGTTATATTACCCTCACAAAATTATTTCTCTCTCATAAAAGTCATCTCCATTTAAAGCCCCTCCTGAGCAGTGGCTCAGGCAGACAGAAGTTTTGTGTGTGAGGAAACTCCTTCCTTATGGATGCATCACTGTGAAGAACAGAGATAGTTTAACATGCTCCAAGAGAAAATCTTCCCAACTTCCTCAAATATAATATGGTAGTAGTTTTTCCATTAGTGTGGGGAAAAATAGTGATCTGTTGTGGCTGGCATTAACAGAAGTGTCTTCTTTTAAATCAGTGGATTTGCAATTGAAGGACTCCCTCTATTCTTGGGCTTCCTCTAAGGCTACCTTTAGATGCACTCTTTTTTCTTGTTCAGGAAGCTGTCATTAGACAGCGATAACCTTTTATTATTGAATTTAGCTGGATTTGAATAGGTGACCTAGAGATTAAAATTTCAGACTCTGTTACTTATTAAGAGAGTCGTTTGAATCCCTAATGGTTTTATTATTTAGTACCTGGACTTAGATATTTTCTTCTTTCGTTTCACAAAGGTGATTTTCACATGTCTTTTGTGATTTAGAAGCTAACTTTTATTGCAGAGCAAATTTAGTATTCTTATTCATCACTTTGCCACGATAAACATTAGTCTTCTCAGCCCTGATTCCTGCAAATGTTTAATCACATTTTTTTTTTTTTTTTTTTTTACACAGCATTACTAAATGCTGCACTGGGGCAGGAATTTATCAGGATAATCTTTACTTCCCTAACTTTCCATTGGGCAAGTGCTATATGCTGGTCTTTCACAGGGTATGGACAGGTAGAATAGATAATAGTAAAATATGTCTTTGCTTATGTGTAATTACAACAACTTTATATGAAACACAAGGCATAATCTTCATTTTCTAGCACATGAAATACTCAGACTGCAGGAAGTTGCTAGTTATAAGCATATCTGACACCGTTTTAGTGGAAACAAGTGAACAAATAAAGAGATATGGACTGAAAAATTGCATTTAAAAGTAATTAACACACCTATTGCATAATAAGTAATCTCAGGCATCTGAATGTCAGTGGCATAAGAAAAGTACTATTTGGAGGCTAAAAGTGGAATACTAGAACTATTCAATTTCTTCTTCTGTTCTTCAACAGTGACTAGAAGAACCAGACAGTCCTCAGAACCTCTGAGGACTAAATTGGAATCCCATGTAAACATTTTGTTTGCAAAGTTTAGCACAGTTATGCTCTTTAACAAAATCTGTTTATAGTGTATTATTTATTCTCTTATAATGAATACACTGCTTGTAAAGCAATGTATTTAAAAACATTATTTAAAAATAAGTCTTTTAAAACTCAGAAAATTTTAGGAGTAGAAGTCAGCCCTTGTGTGAAGCCTTTAGGTACTATATTTATGAAAATTAACTTAATTTCATCTTGGCAGGTTCTAACCAGACGACAGCTTTGTGGAGTTGATTCTATTGCTGAGCTGATGTACCAGGAACAAAACCTCAAGGCCATTTCAATGTCAGGTTTTAAACTTGTAACATATAGGTCAGTCTGTTTTTCCTCTTGCATTATAAATTTCTGGGAAGAAAATAAACTTTTTTAAGAAAGGTTTTTGATGGGTGTTTGAGCCTTCAACAGCTCAATCTTGCATTTGTTTTAATTTACCATGTGTTACATTACTGTTCTGAATGAACAGGAAGATTTCTGTTATTAAAGTATCCTGGTAAGACTTAGGTCACAGCTTTTAGCTGAGGCATTTAAGTTATATCTTTTGCAGTTTACATATCTGCAATTGCAGGGACCAGATATTTCACTGTCAGGATTAATGTAGCCTAAACAACATCACAGTACTATGGAGGCTAAAAAAGTTTTACCTACTAAATTGTTGTTTATTTTTCCTTGTTATCCTAAATATTTGTGAAACTTGTGGAAAGAGCAGGCCCCTGTACCACGAGTATAAGCTGTGGGGACATGATATTTGTGCACACACTTCACCCCTCTTTTCTGTGTTTTAATTTCCCAGGAAATCACGACTCTAACGTACCAGAATTATTAGGGAAACAGGACTATGGAGCACAGGGCAAACACCTGTGCTATGTTATACAGGTAGATCCAGGACAGATCATTAAAGTATAAAATTTACGTATCCATTTAGAGGTCTGAGAGAAAACAAACTGACACAAAGCACAGCAAAAGATTTGAGCACCTTTTGTAGCAGTGGGGCTTATATGGTCCAAGTGAATAGGATTTGGGATTGAAATTCATGGGAAGGAGCAAGGTCTAAGATTAGGGGATATTTTGTTCACCTGTACTGTGTTCCTGCATTTCTGCTTTCCAGAAGGGAGTCATAGAGGCATCCCTGATGCAACATCAGGCAAGGAGCTGCACCCCTACCACAGCTATTATCTGTATCTTTAACTACATATATATCTGTATATAGAAATATGTGGTTTAAATACAACCTTGCACTAAAGAGAAGTCCTGTCTGAGCTAAGTAAATTTTTTTTAGATTTTCAGACTCCTGAGAGTTGTTCAACTGTTCTGTGGCAATGTAATTAAAAGCAGAGCATTGTTTAGGGCAAATGAGACTGTCCTCATGAATAACTTATATTCTACAAGAGCTGACTTTGTGTCAGCATATATAGAACAGGCAGACCTCTTAAAACCACTGGACATTCTTTTACTTTTCACTTGAGCTCCTTAACCAGGAAAAATATGTTTGTCCATATGGCTAAGAAAGAGATAGTTCAAAGAAGCAGAGTACAATGGAAAGAAGATGGTTCCAACAATGAAAGGACAAGGCACTTGTTGGTCTAGATGTAGAGTGGAATTTTTTTCTGCCTTTCATACAGGTGAAATAGAGGTCTGCATTCATATATTTCTAGAAAAGGAATAAGTAAAAGTGTTTCTCTGAATGTCATATGACAATTCATCTTTTTGTTAGTCAGCACCTTTTATCTGACACCACAATTCTAGTTACAGGTACAGATTTTTTCATCTGTACTGCATGGATTTTGTTTACTGTGTTGCCTCTATAAAAAACATCCACTAGTAACATAACACCCCTCAAGTCAGAAAATACTGATGCATGGACCCCTCCCCCCCCCACATTTCCTGTTTTCCTAACTTGTTTGGAATAAAATTTTATTATTATGAAAGTAAAATCTGTTGCCAAATTAATTTTTCAACTATTTCAGCCTGCCAAAAATATAAAGGTAAAAGTCCTAGAAAATGATGGGACATGGCAAAATGACTTTATATTTTTCTTGGAAGGAGACCAGAATTGGAATACATAGCATTTATTAAGAAATTTTAGTGAGATTATGTAATTCCCTCTGGATTTTTGATCTACATTTTAACACAAACTTTGGATCAACTTATGAGAGATTTTTATTCAGAGCAGTTTTCCTGCATGTTAGGTTGACTCCAGTGCATGAAAGGACACTATCTGGAGGGCCTTGTAGATGCTATGCTTGTATCCAGTATGGGCAGCTTCCATACAGACCATAGTCATGTTCCTTCCTCCTGATTCACAAGGTTTTGTTATAACAAAGTCTTAATAATAGAGACCATAAAGTAATTATGTTTAATTTTTCTGGTTGAAGAGGCACTATGCCCTTTTTCTGTAAAACAACCCTGAAAAATACACTTTTAACTTTGTGGCATAAGTCTACTTTCCAATAAATGCTTTATTTTCAGCAGCACCAGCAGGAAGAACAGAATCTCCTTTACTAGACTGTTATCTACAGATCAGAAAATGAGGCAGAAGGCCACATCTTAATTCCTGACTGCCCACAGGTCAGCAAGAGTGTGTTAGTGAACACACTGGTCAGTGCATTTTGGCACAGCTGCACCCTGATGTCCGTGGGCTCCTTCCTCTCTCCATCCCCGCCTTATCACATACCTGATTGCAGGATAGACAGTGTAAAGCACCCCATGGTTTGCCCTATGGCTTGCAGGCAGTGCTGTGGGTTAGTCCGTGTGCTTGCTGGCTACAGGAGAAAATGGGAAGGTACAACAGGAGCAGGTCCCCTTTGCTCAAAGGATCAGAGGCGGGCAAAGCTTTACATCAGTTGGTCCTGCAGCCTTCCTCTTGTTGAAAGGCTGATGCAGAATTTGCCTACAGACTGCCTGAATTCCATCAGGATGGTAATCCCCTTCTTCTCCCATGCTGAGAGTGAAGCAGAACAAGGACTGTGAAAAGTAGCTCTTTTCTGTCTGTGTAAAGGGAATTTTTCTGCATCCCTAGCAGATAGCTGGGATAGTTACAGGGTAAAAATGACAAATTACAAGCATAGTACAGGGAGACTAGTCTTAACAAGAAATTGCAGAGATTACCTATAATTTTTACTGAGCAAAAACCATGCTATTTTATCACTTTCCAGTAAACTAGCTCAGTTTCTTTAGAGGAGAGGGAGATTTAGATGAAACGGTATTTGGGTGGAGATGCATTTAATAACATTTTATGGCATCCTATTTTTTACAACAAGCATAAGGCTTGTCATTTTTACTTGTCTACCATAAGAAAAATGATAGTCTGTTTAAACACTGTAAGGCTACAGTTAAGGCAAGGCATTTTTACCTCTGTCTGCATTTTCAAAGCAGGGCTGAGGTGAGGGAAGCAGATAACTAGAGGTGAGCTGACAATGTACCATGTCAGTGCTTGAGAAGTCATGGCTGAAATTAGAGTGTAAACTCTCACCCGAATCCTTCATTTTCTCTACTCTCACCTCACTTGGAGTGCTGGGTCCAGCTCTGGTGTTCCCAGTGCAAGAAGGACATGGATCTGCTGGAGCAGGTCCAGAGGAGGGCCACAAAGGTGATCAGAGGGCTGGAGCACTTCTCTTATGAAGACGGGCTGAGAGAGTTGGGGTTGTTTACCATGGAGAGGACTTGGGATACCTTAGAGCAGCCTTCCAGTACCTAGAGGGGACCTGCAAGAGAGCTGGAGAGGGACTTGATACAAGGGTATGTAGTGATAGGACAAGGGGCAATGGCTTCACGCTGAAAGCAGGTAGACTTAGACAAGATATTAGGAAGAAATATGAGGGTGGTAAGGCACTGTACCAGGTTGCCCAGAGAAATTGTGGATGGCCCATCCCTAGAAGTGTTCAAGTCCAGGTTGGATGGGGCTTTGAGCAACCTGGTTTGGTGGAAGCTGTCCCTGCATATGCCAAGAGGGTTGGAACTAGATTATCTTTAAGATCTCCTCTAACCCAAACCGTTCTATTCCTTGATGTGCTGATAGACTTAGCTCCCTCTTTGTTACCCCATGCAATCCCCTTCACCCTGCTGTACACTGAGTCAGTCAGTCCAAGGAGAAGGGCTGTGGTTGCCTCTGAGATGAGTGTCAACCGTTTCTGAACTGAAAAGTGGATGGAGCACATTTGCTCACTCCTGGTGTCTGTACATGCACTCCTGGCCCTGCTGATGAATTTCTGTACACCGGTGTCCTGATTCTGGCCAGGACAGGGTTAATTTTTGTAGTAGCCCGGAGGTGTCATAGCTCAGACCCGGAGGTTATTCTTCACCACCCCACATCATGGCCAGGGAGGGAGAAGGGAGTCTTTTCCGAGGAGAAGAGCTCTCATCTGGTCAAGGTGGCTTGGGTTGGGTGGTGGGGTGGTGGGCTCAACGGTGAGCATTTTGCATGTGAATCACTCTCTCTTTTGTACACTTTTGTTATTAATACTGTTGCATTTACTGTTTGTTTTCTAATCTCATTGCCGTTTCCAGTAAATTGTTCTTATCTTAGCCTGTGATCTCGTGCCTCCAATTCTCCTCTCTGTGCTACTGCAGGGGAGGGAGGAGGGGGACTGAGCAGCACCTGATTTTAGCGGCAGCACTAAATTGGAGAATACCATTCCTAAACCACAACAACTGCTCAGGTTATGGATGTCAGCGAAATCTTGTGTGCACAATTTTTGCCATTTGCCTCCCCTGCATTGAGAACAACAATAGGTGAAGCCAGGAACCCTCTAAACAAAGCAGAATGTGGGAGGCTGAGCAGGCATGTGTGCAGGCAGATAATTTGCAGCCAGAAGTGAGAGCACTAGGGGAAGTGTGACATGGATGCAGGAGGGTGGAGGTGACAGGGATGAAGGCCAGGAGTGCTCTTGTGAAAAACGCAGTTCACTCTCCTGTTAGAATTTAAAAGTTTAATAAAAGACAATAAGGGACAAATAAAGCAAAAATACTAGCGCTAGGGTGCTTGGCACTTGGCCAAGAGCACACCTGTTGTTACTGGGACATCCTTTACATACTCTTCCGATTGCATCAGCCTGATGCATATTCATTAATAATTATGCATATTCATAATCCCCCCAACTAATATCCATTTTCCAGGAACTGTTTTGCATGGCTCCTCCTTGGGTCTGCTTTTTTAGAGCATACGTGTTTCTTGGTTGTGGTTTTAGTCTGTTTTTTGTTATCGCCTCCAGACTGGGCTTTGGTCCGTGGTTCTTACAGACTGGGAGCTGCCGATAGTTGACAAGTCAGTAGCAGGAGTCTTCATCACACATTCATTGGATGTTATCCAGCCAAGCAGACAGTTCAATTGCCACAAGCATAACTATATCAGCTATCCTACTACTATGGCTAAGTTTAACAGAAAATAAAAGCATTAGTTATTATTACAAAAAACTATATTCTTATAATAAAGCTACACATAGCCTTCATTTTATTTGCGAAAAGCCAACATTACAATATGCATTTATCACACTCTGAAACATTTTGTTGTAATAGGGTCAGCTTGGCTGGGCAGTGCTCTCTGTAAGCCAGCTCAGGTCTGGCCTGTTCTGCTCCACATTACGTCTGGATCACTGCTTGATGTGAAACATGGACATAGAAGTGTGAAAGCAGGGTGTGACATGGAGAAAACCTGCAGCTGAAGGGAAGTGATTGTGCAGAGAGGGAGAAAGCCAAAATATCTTCATGTTCCAGTTAACCTCTGAAGTTGTCCTAAGACACTATTAGGTTAAACAAGTGACAGTGACTTGAGAGATAACCTGTAGAGACACCAAATTTGACAGAATAAGGAGTTGTGTGTTCCAAGGATGATGTGTCCTTGAACAGGTTTCGGGAAGCATTACATCCACAAGTGCCATCCCTAAACATCTTTCATGCATTCCTGCTTGTTCAGCTGTCAAAGTGCTGAGACAAATACGTTTTTGTGGTCAATGGTCAATGGTCAATTTGCAGTTAAGTTCCAACGTACAGTTCTTACATTTAAAGCAGAATGTGCTGTTGATTGACTGTGGTGGCATGTTGCATAGATATGGGTTGTTCTTATATTTTTTTGAGATTTCTCCCCAGTAACAGAAGTAGCAAGTAGTTTATTGAACCCCTCACCATTATTGCCAGCCTTTAAATACTGAAAACACTTTACAGATAGCATTAACTGTATTTAAATAAAGCTTCATTTAAATATCATAATCTGTGAAATAATTAAATCAGCTACCATATCTGTGTCACTCTTTGTTTATGCTTGTTAGGAAAAAGTTTATGCTAACCCCAGTGCCTTATCAGTCCCTTGTCAGAAGTATAATTTTTAAGTTAGTTAGGAGACAATTATTTAAAGAGGCTATATAAACATTCTTCAGTTAGAATTAGGAAATACATATAGAACCAATTAAGCTCCACCTTAAAAGATGTAATAGCTATTACATTTTAAGCTAAATGCCCTGTGTGGATGTACAACACTATTTGTGAGAGGGGATAACAAAGTAGAAGCAGGCCACCAGTTTTTTTCTGCAGGAAATTTTAATTCACTTGATTTATGGAAAATCCTTAGCAACAAGTGACAAAGTTGTAGGCAGTTGTTTCCTTGGATCTCAGTAGGATGGAGCTGAGAAAGAAAAACACAGTGGCCTACCACCTGTGCAGGAAATCTCAGAGAAAATCACTCTAGGATTCCCAGCAAGGAGTTTGTCTTAAAATATGTATTTCCTTTCCTTCCTAGACCATTTCATACTACTTCACAAATGTGGTGGGATTTCCTTAAGGATATGTCAACAGAAACATCACAGGACGTCAGCCTTTTTCTGTGTATATCAGTTGTTGTGCTATTTTGGTCAGCCTGAAAAATTTTGGGAGTTCAATTCACAATGTGCCTACGCCGGTGTCCATCACCAGGAGAATTCCTGATTGCAGTTCCTTCATCTTTGGGTGCTTTACAACACAGTGCAAGTACTCTGCTCACTGTGTTGGAACCACAAGATGGGCCAGCAGAGCCGTACGACTGGGAGGTGTTGAGTCAAGGCTTCTAGACATATGATTTAGTATATTGATCATCAGCAAGTACAAGTTTCAACCCACCTGCTGTAAAAAAATCACGGACAAGGGCATTAATGCCAACTTGTTTCTTCTCTCCCTCGAGCACATCAGCCTTTAGTCGACATTAAGATTTTTCAGTTTCCATCTCTTATGCTGGTGGATGTGAATTGCAGCACTGTAATTTAAAATAGCAAACACATACTATGCAGCCTAAAATAATGAGAAATTTAGAACAACTGTACGGGCAGATGGTTTTATAGTTCCAGCATTCAAAAGAAGATATAATGCTATTCAGTCTTGAATTGAAAAAGGCAGGGATCCTTTGAACTCATCCAACTATTGGGCAGTCCTCATTATAAACAATGAGGTCCATATCTTTGCCAAAGTACTAATATCTTTTTTCAGAACAGCTGAAATTAAATGAACACAGAGATCTTATGAATTTTGAAGAGAACTATTTCCACAAAACCATGCAGGAAAAATTGAGGCTAAGAGGGTGAATAGATCTCTTATTTGTGACAATTGAAAATACATGTGAGTGCAACATTTAGAGGTGTTAGATTAATTTTTCTTTAGAGAGACCTTTGTTCAATAGAATAATTGTAGAACGATGTGTAATATCTGATTAGTTCCAAGAGAATTAACTTTTTCATTATAATTTCAAAAGAGTGGCCAGCAGCAGTGTTTCTCCTGTCCTTAACAGGATACCAGGAACTGAGAAGCAATAAGCAGTTAGAAAGCAGAAATCATTCCGTGAATTTCCAATGAGCCTTAGCCTTTTAGTTATGCAGAGGACAATTACTGCATTTTTTTAACCTCAATGAAGTGCACTAAAGTCATATCACTAAAGAACTTGTATCTTTTTCTTCTTTATTCTGCCAGATCTGAGCTCCTGATTTGCAATACCATAGTCATCAGGCTTTGGCTGAAGAGTGAGGGGAAAATGGTGATTAAAACATACTTTCCCCAGGACAGATTGCCTTACTTGCATAATTGATTATTTGTCAGAATTTAATTCCTGTTCTGTTTCTATGATAACACTGAGGTAGTGACAAAAGAGTGATCTATGTGTTATGGTGCTGAATCCTGCCTGGGAAGACATGAGTTTTTTTCTGTTTTCTCCAGATTTTCACTGTTGCCTTGTGCAAGTCACTAAGTAAGTCTGTGCTTTATTTCTTTGTCTAATAAACCTGAATGGTAAGGAGTCCACAGCTCACAGTTCTTGTCCAGAAAAATACTCAGCAATTTTGGATCCCCTAAAAGCTATGCTCAAACAGTGGAGTTGAAGGGATTCCCTAAACTCAAATTAATTCCACTAAACTGGAAAACGGGAAAAGGCAAAAGATGAAGAAGAAGGTAAGCAGATGTATAGATATACACGACAGGCAGAAATAGTTTTACACTCCTAGTACAGTTCATTTTATTTTCTGTGGTCACATATAACCTAACTTTTCTCAAATGACTCCATATTGCTTTTTATTCAGCCTTTACAATTTGCCCAGCTTTTTAAAGCATTGATCTAATGAAACCTTTGAGAAGAAATCAGCAAGAAGAAAGCTCTGACCTATTCCTATTTACAGTACCATCTGTTCATTCCTGCTAGTGTATTTCTCATGCCCAACATGTTTTCTTTTCCTTTTACCTTGAAAGCTAAATTTAAAGGTCTTCATTGTCAAAAAATATAGGTTTATTGTCCATATGCCCAACAATCAAGGAGTATAACTTCTCTTCCCAGTAACCATTTGCTCTCCTGCACAAATGTCACACCTCTCTACTAGCCTGGGTCCTTGGAGAGGTGGCTTACTGCACCGTCATGAGGGGCATTGTAGTGACAAATGGTTGGATTCCTTCCACAGCTCTTTTTACATTAAGCAATATAGAAACATATTTTCCTAAATACATTTTCCTCCCAGGATTTCAGTTCCGTTGGATGCATTCCTACTGTCTTATGGCACAGTCCACAAGGAACTGGATTCTGTGGGAGTTGTCCCATTGATTTCATTATTTACATTGTTTCACTTCACGTTATTGACATAGGCACTGCAGCTCTGACCCTCAGGCTGAAAACTTCTGAAATGTGAAACTTCTGTCAGGAACACGTAATTTTCAATGCAAGTGAAGATTTCTTAGACCAGAAATATTACTGTGGCTTGAGTCAAGGGAAAACAACAATCTATATTTTCCTGCTTATTCTGCACATTTTATACCTCCCAGAAAAGACATTTTTATTTAGCCATCTTTTAATTTAATCTCTCCATCCTTCAGTAAGTTAAGCACAGAAGCTTTCCTCATGTTTTTTTCCTCTCTTGTTTCTCCTCAATAGCTATAGCAAGCTAAACATTGGCATCTGTTGCTCCAGCAAATATTTTGTGGTTTTTCTAGTATCTGCAGGTGGCTGTGCTTGGCTGCATATCTCAGTCCTACTTCTTCTATGTTTCTCTGACAGAAAGATATAGAAGTAATGGTGTACAGAAGTAGCACAGTCAGGCAAAAGAAATACCTTTTGGGGAGTTTACATCTCCCAGACATAACACCCTGGATATTTTATTTTCCATGAAAATTTTTGAGATTTCTCCTCTTTTCCTGGTTTATACTGAGAGAAAAATGAGATCTTTTTGTGTTCATTTTGTTTAGTTATTTATTTATTTGTTTATTTGGAGTGAAGGCACTAGCAGTGAGCAGTAGCTGAGTATTGGGGGCATTCACACTGAATGGAAATCCTAATAATCTACTTTAGCCCAGAGTCAAGACCTTTTCCTACCCACATCTGATACAAGTACAGAACTGTTCAGCTGCAGTGGAGCAGAGCTTTCTTGTATCTCTGAATCTGACATAAAAAGCCCAAACTTCCTCCATGTCCCATGGGATACTCTGGGGGATCTTTCCCTATGTGTTTCTAAAACAATTATGCATTTTTTTATGCTTTATTTTCTCCCCTAGTCAGGTCTCTGAATTTGGTTTCTGTCTCTGTTACTGGTTCACCTTATACCTTTGGACTGTTTCTTGATACGTTTCTGTCTCTGCTGCCCAACTGCCTATAAAACAAGAGTAAAATATCCCCAGTTTCCCGGAAATGTTTTACAATTATTGTAATAGCTGCATTTTGATGTAAACTTGTAAATAAATGGAAGAATGCAGAGTACAACTATAAACATGCCAACAGGTTCTTAGCTGAATTTAATTCCATTTTAAATAAGTAGGTGTTTATTGCTTCTTGTGACTTTGCTTTCTGTAGTGGATTAACGATGATAATACTAAATGTATATTAGATAGATAGATAGATAGATAGATAGATAGATAGATAGATAGATAGATAGATAGATGATAGATGCATGCACTTTTTTGTGTTTGGGATACGTTAAACCTTTTATGCCTTCTTGCAGTGTTTTTTTCAGAAGTTTACTTTTTTTGGTTTTTTAACAAAAAACCCCAAACCAAACCAAGCAAACCAAAAAGCACAAAGGGTTATTTTAGAATACTAAAATAAACACTCCCAGTCACTTGTGTGTATTTCCCAGATGGAAATACTAGGAAGCTGCTACTATGTAAGGTCTTAATATTTCTGTGGTTTATAATTCTAAGTTTTGGTTGATTTTTCTCACTGTGTTTGCCACACAACTTACAGATATTTGTGTCGTTTACTTGTAGTTGCAAATCTACATGTGATTTTAAGGGATAACTTTTAAGGCAGGGTTGAAAAAAAAGTAAACCATAACATAGTCCATGTGAATTACAATGCACCTATGTGTGATGTATTTCTCTGTTCATTGGGTTTTGTTGCCTTTAGCGGCTTTGTGTTGTACTTTGTACTAAAAGCAGGGAGAAAGTTAAGGCAGTTTCTGACTGCTGTGTGATCAAACACATTGTAAACTTTTACCAGATGAACCATTAATTCTTTCTTTTTACAATTCCATTTCCTGAGAGAGAAAATGTTTTTGTCTCAGGAGTCTTTGCATCATCTGTGGTATTTCACTTGATGAGGATGGCCAGATCCCCAGATGACATTGAAGAACACCTTCCCTCTGATACTGCAACATTGGAGCCAGCAAGAACTTTGTTTTTGTAGAAAAGTAGGCATGGAGATGGCAGTAAACACACACTGTGCTCCACTGATCCTCTGACTGTGCCTTTTGGGTAAAGCAAGAGCTTCCTAAACTCATTGAGTGTAGCCTTACCAGAGGTAAAGGGAACTGAGATGATGGGACACAAACATATTTTCCCTGGCTTTGCTGCATCAAGGATGTCAGCTTATCTGCTGTATGTGTAGGACAGCTCGTGTGTTGTGTATCTCATATGTGCATGCATGTTTGTGTTGGTGATTTAAGCTGACAGGTAGCTGAAGGCACCCAGAGATCTGGTGCACAGTAACATGCCACAAAGCATATTGCTTTTACTCTGTGATTTTCCCCAAGGAAGACTGAGCTCAGAATGAGATGCTGAAGATGCTTATTGTGTGGTGTGGTGGCTTGTCTCCTTCCCACAGTGCCACTGAGCTGCCCCGTGAGCTGAGGAGTGACGAGAAAAGCTTAGTACATGCTGCCACCCAAAAGAATTGTGCAGAGAATGTTCTGGTAATGCAATGAGTTGCTTCCCCAGATAGACCCAGGTGGGTATTTGCAGACAAGGTTGTCCATATGGCTGGGCAGTTTTAACACACAATTACATGCTGTGTTTTTAACATGTTGCTGCAGTGTGGTTTGTCGCAGAGGTATAATGAATGACAGCATTCAGTTCAATGGTTTGTTATAATTCCATAAAAATTCCACAATTAAATATGTTAAACATTTCATCTCCTTTTGATAATCTGAAAAACCTCACATCCTTTTCATAGTGTGGTTTTTTTTGCTGATCCCCCTCCTTTCAGCATTCTCTTTTGACCTCTCAAATGCTTAGGGCAGTACAAAGTACGTAATAAATACATCAAGGCTCTTTGGTATTGTAAAGATGTGAAACTCTTACCTTGTTCTCATGGGGGTATCATATCCCATCATTCATAAAAAATTCCCGTGGTTAGATCAGATACTTAAGAGTTTAACTCATTCACATTAAAAGTCAAAGGCATGTTTTTAACACCTCCAGTGATTTTAATAGAGGCAGCTTTAAAACTTAAAAAAATGCTGCTTAATTTCAAAATTTGAGAGTATCTGATTCTGATTGTAAAAGGTTAAAACCATTTTAAATTTGAGCTACAAAACATTAATTGTGCTTATTCCTTAAGTCAAATGCACTTTATATCTGTTTCTATGGTGATAATAATATAATGCACAGGGAATGTTAACAGGCTGAAGCAGACTGGATCCTGAGGTGATCTGAGCAACTCCTCGAAGGGCTGAGGGTCCTTAGGTCCTGGCAGCAATAGAATGGAACATATAAAAGCAAAAGCATTGCATTTTACAGAGTAAGGTCTTGCAACTTTTGCCAATTAGGAGTGGAGTCTGTTGTACAGTACTGCATAATCCTGTTAAAAGCAGCCAGAAGTGACTCCACAGCAAGTGACAGCACCAAATGTAAAACCCCATCCTGTAAGACACAACAGGGTCTCAATTCCTACTGGACTTTGCACACTTAGTGCTTGTCAGCATAGATGCTTCCCTGTGTGACACCCAAATAGCAACTCAAAACACCACTAATCCCCAAAAATGCATTCCAGTGCTGGTGGCGGACGGTGAAAATGAGCAGGAAAGGACTCACAGCTAAAGTGTCACTCAGCAAGCCAGGCAGAAGTGGATTTTACTTCTGTTTTCAAACAACTGGTAAGTGAAGTGAAGCTACTTCATTATTTCATTCTCTACTCCACTCTGTCCCTTCTCTTCTGTCTTCTAAGACTTGCTCCCAATTTTTTTTCTACCATGGCTAAAATTTTTTTTCAATTAAGTGTGAACTATTCTTTTAATACATATTAAATAAACGAAAAAAGAATAGGAAACATAATTTCCTATTTCAGCGGATCCTGGAAATTTGGGAGGACATACATAGAAACTCACTCCAAATATTTTTATATGTGTCTTATATACATACCTGTTAGGAGCTCATTTCTTCATCCTCAGAAAACAAAAAAGTGAGATTAGATTGCAAGTGTTCAGAGGGTCTTGCCTTAGGAGTACTTTTAGTTCTCTGTTAAATGAAACTGTGATTTTTTTAATATGTTAATTATAACTGTATATATACTATTGAAATTTAATTAGTATGTATAATATTTTTGACAAATGAAATTGATATATGTGTCTTTAAGACATAAATGGACCAATGGTCCAACTTAATAAAAACTAAAACTTGATTTCTTGAATAAAATACTGCACAAAAAATAATTTCTCTGAGATTTTAATCCTTCCTTGTCTGGATGGTCCATTCCATTCTCTGCAAGAGAGGCCCCAGGCCCCAGGCCTACCCTCCAAACTCGTGAGAACGTGACTCAACTTTTCTAGGTCAAAGATGAAAATCTTTAAACAGGTTTGTTGGCGGCACAGTGTAGCCAAAGGTGCAATTTAAAAAAATTGTATATTTCTCTTGTGCTTCTGCCAGAGTAGAAGTCATAGGAACTGATTCTGTTATTCATGAAGGCAGGTTAAATTTCATTCACTAAAATAACTTCATTGAATCACTGCAAATATTAAGAAAGCACGATGCCTATTAAGAGGGAAAAGACTCATCTTTTATTTGCTGTTTTAAATTTTGGTATAAAAATGTAGGTGTAAAGAAGTGTGAAGGTTGGGAAAGATGTTTTTTTCTTAAACAGACACTTGCCACCTTAGTGAAAAGCAGGACAGGCATTATAGGCATTTGAGCAGAGTGTTTATCACAGGCACTGAAACAAAACCCTGCTGAATTCTGAATTACAAACCTGGTCAGGAATTGACTGTTGGACTGTGCCTTTTTAAATCTCCTTCAACAGCTACAATATGCCTTTGTGACTACTAGTGTCAGAGAAAAACATGACATAGGCATCTCTGTAAGGTCCTTGCATGTGAAAAACCAACACACAGTAAATGCATTTAAATGTGGTAACATTTTTTTGCTGGGAGCCTGCAGCACCTCTGCTACCCAGTTGTACAGAACTTAACCAGCACTGGTTTTGTAATTGCCTTGAGCCTGTGGTTTCCTCAAGGAAAGATCCAGAACAGAAGTCTCGTGCCTCCGCGTGCTGTGGAAAGCCAGGGCTCAGGTGGTGCTGGCAGTGACTGAGCAATGGCATTATCCTGCCCAGTGACAGGTGAGGGAGTCAGCAGCATATCAATGAGTTTGGTTTTTATAAACCTCTAAACTCTGTATGTAATTAAAGAGACTTTTCATATTTAATAGTATTTATCTTGTGTGTCAGATAACACTTGTTAAAACTCATCAGCTTTTCATTACCAAGATCATTAATACTGTTGGTGATACTGTGACTTGAATAGCTCTTCGCTTGTTTGTCACAGCTGCAAATTGACTTTCTAGTGACTAATTCAGTTGTAAATTTGCCTTTTCAAGAACAAAACCAGAAGTATAAGACTTATTACTTACCTCAAATTCTTTTATTGACATTTACTTTGGATGTAAGACAATGTTTAGCTGGGAATTTTAGGGGGAAGCTCTCTTTGGAAGGTCATATTTTTGAAGAGGTAGCGTGCTGCCCAATGGAGCAGCTTTTTTGTGCATCCAAATTTTGCTGATTTTTCCATCTGTTCCCCCTGCTGTGATAGGACACCTGGCAAAAGGACCAGATCTTGTTTTTTCCTGCATGTGCGCACTTTGGCCTGCTAACCTTTGCATTACTACCCCGGTGTGTGATGAAAAGGACAAAATTGTGCTGGGCTGGCAGGCAGGAAACCCGTCTGCTCTGTGCTTCCACTTTTACTTGCAGGCTGAGCAATCGAGTTACTGAGACTGCTGCTCTTTCAGAACAGAAGGGCAGGCTAAAAATTTTACTTTTTTGCTTTTATTTTTTTAAAATCTTTACATACTAAAATCCCTCAATATCAATTTGGTCTTGTACAAGACTTTAGATGGACAGATAATCTTAGATTTTAAGGCCAGAAATAGACCACTAAGTCACTTAGTCTCATGTCTTATGGTAGTCAAGGTGTGAGTTTCTTTCATGTCTTTAGCCAGAAGACATCAAGGAATCAACATGAAAATACCAGGTTTTCCTTTTAGATTTTTTTTCCCTATTATTCATCACTTTAATATTTCTTTTGGTTTTTGGATTTTAAATTTTTTCTGTATATGTGTGTATCTGTGTGTAAATATTGCTCCACAGTTTCTGGACTTCAGAGACCACCTCTGCACTGAGAGACTGATTTAGGCACTATAATTACGTGTGCCAAGTGAAGTGCAATGTTCCTGTCACCTGCCAGTGTAGGCAGATATGGCTCAAAGAAATACTTTGATTTGCAGGTCTACTCCATCAGAGTGCTTATATTGCTTATAATTTCTTAGATTGCAAATTATTTGTGATAGGCCTGTGTAGGCTTTACTTAACAAACAAAAAAAAAAATAAAGCTTAACAGGAAATTCAGAACGTCCGTTCTGACACAAGCTGTTGAGGGTGTGTTTGCAGTGAGTACCCAGGTTGGAAGGAGGGGACAAAGAGATTGCCCACCTGAGGCATGACATGAAGAATAAAGTATTTTAGGAGCCTCTAGTTGGTACAGATAAGCCAAAGCATTGTAGATGCAAAGAGTATATCCTCAAATATGGCTGTATTAGATGACAGTTTAATGATAGTACCGAGCCAGCTTTAACTGTTGTCTTGTCAGCAGGCACTGGAAGAAGATTACTTTTGAGGAGGAGGTCAAATCTGAAAAGGAAGAACCTCACCAAAGTGCATTGTAGTCAGAAGGTGATTGACAGAGGCAAAATAATTCAGCTCAGAAGTGCAGCCCATTTCCTTGGCATGAGTGTGAACTGGAGCTGAAACTTCCCAGAGGCATCCTTGCTCAAGGTAAGAGCCAAGCCAGAAAGATCATCCAGGCTTGCAACTAAATCCAGCATGGATTCAACACTGTAATTCTGGCCCAATAAAACTCTCAGGACCAGGCTTAAATTTATGGACCTTGGTAGTGCTCTGCTGGGGCATGGGGGCAGGTGGGAGGGAGTGGTGAGCTTTGACTCCCCCAGTGTTTGCTGTGATTGCATCGGTGCTCCCATCACTTTCACCTTGCACAGGGTGCCTAGGTAGGGGGAGGGCTGAGGGAAGCTTTCCCCTAGAACATTTAGGGCAAATCAGTTTGATGGAAAGCCCTGGGCATTAGGTTTTGTTAGTTTGCTCACCAAGAGGGCTGAATGGTGGGGTTTGGTTTATGCAGCTATAATCTCAGTAGTACAGAAGAAATTTCTTTCTCTCTCTGTTGCCAAGACATGGTCTAACATTCACAAAGACCCCCTTCACTTAAAGGACTTCACATTCAAAGCCAGACAAGCATCATTTGACCACTGATTGCATTGGATGATGTGGTAAAATATGATCTCATAGTGTTGCTGAAATTTTGTTTTTTGTTTAATCCAATTTCCATGGAGAACTCTGGTATACTTCATATATCCCTACTTCGTATATTTCATGATGAAGTGGGCTATTAAGGAAGTGACACAGCCACAAAGATCTCCGTGCAGGTGAGGTTTTGTATATAGGGAAATGGAACTACAGGAATGACCTGAGAATATAAAAGCTTGGGATTATGCTCTCAGTGAAAGCCAGACTGGTTTGACTAACATCTCCTGTATGAAAACTGAGTGTTAAGTGATGGAAAATGGAGGTGCACTGGTGGATTTTCAGTCAAAAGGCACCTTAAGTGGGAAAGTTATGTGCTTTGTTGGGTCATGTTAAAAGAATCTCAGAAGTTACTAATCACTGAGGTAATGGGCCCACAGAAAATGAAAAATCTAAATGAAAACCATGGCCTTTGTTGTAGGAGCAGATTGCAAAATTTTATCTTGCAAAGATTTTTGCAAGATTTTATCTTTTTTATTCTAGTAGTGCCAGTGGCTTTTTGCAAGAGACATCCATGACAAGTAAAAAACAGCCTAGACAGAATGTGGCAAATGAAGAGAAAAAGCTGCAACACCACAGGAAAACTTATCTATTACTAACATTTGCCCTCATGAGTGGAAATTAGAAAAACAATTGTATGAACTCATTCATTTCCATCACCACAGGGAAAAGAACTGCTACCTTCTATGGTTCATATGTACTTGTAACATGAACTGTCACACAAACATCTGTATAGCTGTCTTCTAAGAAAAAAAAAAAAGAATTGCTGGAGTTGCCATACACACTGTCGAAATACTAACAGAGTCCCATGCAACCCCACTAGTAAGGGTTTAGAGTGGGATTCACCTCCAGAGTAAGATACCTAACTAAATATGACAACACATGAACTTGGTGGATAAGGTACTACCTATAGGTGACTTAATCTGGAGACAAGTCATATAATCACGGAATAATTTAGGTTGCAAAAGGTCTTTAAGATCATTGAGTCCAGCCATTAACTCAGCACTGCCAAGTCCACCACTAAACCATGTCTCTAAGTGACACATCTACACATTTTTTAAATACCTCTAGGGATGGCGACTGCATCACTTCCCTGGACAACCTGTTCCAATGCTTGATAACTCTTTTCCTGAAGAAGTTGTTCCTAATATCCCATCTAAACCTATCCTGGCACAACTTAAATCTATTTCTTTTCATTCCGTCTCTTGTAACCCGGGAGAAGAGACAGATCCCCACCTCACTACAGCCTCCTTTCCAGTGATTGTAGGGAATGATAAGGTTACCCCTGAGCCTCCTTTTCTCCAGGGTAAACAACTCCAGCTCCTTCAAGCCACTCCTCACAAGACTTGTGCTCCAGACGCTTTACCAACTTTGTTGCCCTTCTCTGATCATGCTCCAGTACCAAAATATCTTTCTTGTAGTGAGGAGCCTAAAAACTGAACATAGGATTTGAGGTGCAGCCTCACCAGAGCTGAGTACAGGGCAACGATCACTGCCCTGGTCCCCCTGGCCACACTATGTCTGATACAAGCCAGGGTGCCATTGGCCTTCCTGGCCACCTGGACACACGCTGGCTCATGTTCAACTGGCTGTTGACTAGGTTCTTTTCCTCTGGGCAGTTTTCCAGCCACTCTTCCCCCAGCCTGTAGCACTATGTTGTGTTGCTGTAACCCAAGTTCAAGACCTGACACTTTGCGTTATTGAACCTCATCCCACTGGCCTTGGCCCATTGATCCAGCCTGTCCAGATCCTTTCACAGAGCTTTCCTGCCCTCCAGCAGATCAACGCTCCTGCCCAGCTTGGTGTTGCCTGCACACTGACTGGGGGAACACTCGATTCCCTCACCCAGAGCATTAATTAAGATATTAACACAACTGGCCCCAGTACTGAACCCAGGGGGACACCACTTGTGCCCACTGCCCACTGGGTGAAACCCCATTCACCACCACTCTCTGGGCCCGGCCATCCAGCCAGCTTTTTACCCAGTGAGCTGGGTAAAATCCCGGCCAAGCCATGAGCAGCCAGTTTCTCCAGAGTAATGCTTTGGGAAATGGTGTCAAAGGCTTTACTAAAAGTGCATAAGCTACACCCACAGCCTTTCCCTCACCCACTAAGTCACCTTGCCATAGAGGATGAAGTTAGTCCTGCCCCTTCAGCTCTGAGACAAAGTAATCAAAGCCTGATCCTCAGTGTTACTAAAAAGTGTGAAGTAACAGTTAGGATATTTTAGAAAGTAGCTGTAGTTGCATGGTTATTTGTTAATATACTGGTGAAAATTGAGAATTCTAATGATGGGGCAGCATAAAAACATGGAAGGTTATAAAAAAAAGTTACCAATATTGAAATGCAACTTCTGTTGCAATCTCATTTCTCAAACAGTGTGAAAAAAAAATGTTGATGATGGTGAGAATTTGCTCCGTATTATAGTCTTAACTAATAAAATGCCACAATAATGCTGGGAAATGGAAGATTTTAGCTCCCACTTTATGAGTCATCTGAGTTTTCACAGTAATGAGTGTATATTAGCATCTACATTGCTTAGGGCTGGATGGAAGTTTAGATAAGTGACCTTCATATCTTATGGTTTAATGCTGATGATTCTTAACTGTACACTCGTAGTACCATCTGTAAGAAGATGTAAAGAAAGGTCTTTTTGTCCATATCTCTGTCGGGGTTGCTCAGCCCACCCCGGAACATTTGTGGGATAACTCAGCTGTGTGACACCACCCCCTGGAAAACGAAGTGGTTTCTCCCTGTGTAACCTTACCTGGATATGTTAATTGCAACCTGTCCCCTTACCCTATCACTTGCTCTCTCTGTATCCCCCCGCCTCCCTCTCCTCCCCATTGCCCCCTGGCCAGACCCTATAAAAAGGGTCTCCCAAGGCCATTCAGCCTCTTTCNCGCTTTAGCCATCAACCTGGGGGAGGTAGATACTCGCCAGAACACTGGCTGGGGTAGAAGACAGAATTATCTGCTCCAGTACCTGGCAGTACTGGCCAGAGAGGTCTTTCGGAATCTCCAAGACCCTCCTGGTGAAAGCAGAAGTTCCACCTGCCCCACACCCCCCCAGGGACAGCGTTATATCTCCATTCATGTTAAGAAAAATAATTTTCACCTTTGACTTATCTTGGGCAAGGTAGGTCTCTATTTTCTTCCTATGCTTCAGAATTCTTGTTTGCATCCCGTTATCCAAGGTGCCAAAGTCTCCTCTTATAAGTCTGCAATGACTGCCTCATTCCCCTCTGCCTTCTACCCTGCATTCTGATTTACCTTTCTGTGAGCAGAGTAAGAAAAACAGCAGGAAGAAAGGGAAGAGAAGAAAGGGTGTTTCTGTCAGGATAGCTCAAATACCTAATACTGGAGGGAAAGCAAACCACACTTTCTCTTGCTGAAGAATGAAGTATCACTAAATCCTTTGGTTTCTATACGATAGTCTCACTTGCACATTTGGAAGAAAGGAAACTCCTCTTTGACTGCCTCAAAGAGTTCCCTGGGGCTAGTATGTCCTCCTTGTTCTTCTCTCTTTGAGCCATGGAGCCTCAGGGCATGTGGCAGAAAGCCCTGCAGTGTCCTTGGCCCAGCACCTGTGTGCCTAGGGCTCCCCACCTCAGCCATGCTCAGAGCTTGGGGACTACTCCTTGTTCCTCTGCAAAAAAGCATCATCTGTGTAAGTGGCAGGGTCTTGCTGCTCCCCTCGAGTTTTTGAGTTAGGGTTTCCAGTTTTTACTTTTAACCCAAGTCTTGCTCAACTGGTCGCATTCCTTTTTCCTGCTGGAAACCTACTGGTATTATTGACTGTAGAAAGAGAAATACACTAACTCATTTCTTCCATAAGTTGCTAGAGGACATGACAGTTTTCCCCTTTCCATGATTTTCCATATTGCAGCATAAATAGAATGGTACCTCATTTTGCACATATACACAGATGGTCATAATCTCTCCTGCATCAGATCATTTTGTTCATCATTTTTAATGTCAAATTTACGCTCCTCACTTGAAAACCTCCCAGTTTCCCAGATACGTCTCTCTTGCCTCTTTTTTCCTCACCCTGTTCTTAAGGGACTGTCAACATGTACAAACTGACTATCATGAGTGTACAGTAAACCAAGTCATTCTGCAATAACTTCTTGCATCAACAACCTTCCAGAGAATAATTTACAAAATAATTGTCCTTTTTCCAAAGCTACACATTCAAATCTTGAAGAAAATTCTTTGGCTGGATTTCCAGCAATTTATTTCTGGTTTAATGACAGGGAAACCAAGTAATGTCTCTGTCAGATGACATGCATTGCATATCCTTATGTAGAGCTTATGCAATACTGTAGAAAATGAGTTTCTCTCTGTCAAAAGGATCATCCCGATTATTTCAGATTTTTTCTTCTCCTGGTCTGAATATATCAATTTCTATCTCTCTTCACTATCATTTAATTTTGTCATTAAACATGTAATAGCCTTCATAAATTTGGAGGTGTTTATCTCTCATAAAAATAGCAACTTTGGAAATGCTACAACCCAATGGAAACAGTAATATTTTGTTATACTACCACAATTTCACCCTTAAATGATCATAAATTCACTTGGAATTAACATAATAATTCTATAAATGAAATAAATTCATTATAAAATGAATGTGAAAAAGGTTTAAGTTTAGTATAAAGCAGGAAATAGATCCTGGAACAGAAATGAAAAATTCTTGGTGGTGTGTTAAAGAGTAGGAGATAAAGAAATGAGTTAATACAATGAATGACTGTTGGCTGAAATCTTAACACTATGTGAAGGATTAATGGAAACCATTCTAGCATACCAAGAACATATTAAAACACTACTTTCCCATTAGGATTATTTGGATTTGTTTGATAGAAGCATTTGATTAGGGAGTATTTTCTTGTAAGCAGCAAAGGGCGGGCAGACCGAGGAACAAAGCATCCCTTTAGAAACCGTCACACTTTTCCTTCTTGGTACACATTCCCATATATATTTCATGCTGCCCTGCTGGGCTCTCTCTGTGAAGTTCCTTTGGCACTATCCTTGAGGAAATGCATGTGGAGGCACTGGAAAGGAGAACAGGTATTTCTAATAACCAGGAAAGTGCATTGGTTTCAGGGTCCATCACTGTATCTACATTTACTTTCATCACAGTGGCACAAATCAGTGCTTTGCTCTAACTTCTGCAAATCTGAGAAGCTGGGGCTAAATTTAGTCTACATTTTCTGTTATAAAATCTATCATTCTCCTCATGAATATTAGCATTATCAGCAAAACCTCTATTGACCAAGGTGGCACTTAGCAGCCATACACAGGTTGAGGTCTCCTGCAATAGAAGTTGTTCTCTGATATCTGCCTGAGGCAGAAAGGCAACTGAGGTGAATGGGAGGAGAGGGAGGACCACAACAGGGCGAGGAAAGCATAAAGATTGTGTTGTGAGGAGCTGAAAAGACCAGGTGTCTTATTTTTTGCCCCACTAGCTCAGCTCTCCAGGTAAGGGCCTTTCAGAGCATTGTCCTGTGAGTGACATGGGGGCTTGGCCAGCCACTCAGACACTACTGCCATGTGGAGGCCACATGAAGCAGGTGTTACTGCCAGCCCTGCTCAGGGCATCTGCCCTGAGAGGCAAAACTCACCCCTCTTGGGGTGGGAGGCAGGAATCCTTCTAGGGCAATTTCCTCACTGGTTTGCTAATGATTTCTAACAAAGATATCCATTGTGAGGAAAAGATTTATTGTTATTTTTCTTTTTTTCCTTTTGTTTTTAAATAACAAAACGTAAATTCAGACCCTCTGTTTTCAGACCACTTGCTGATGTTCATCTGCATTGCATTGCTCTAAAACAAAGAGCAGCTGCACTGCTTACTGTAAGCATATCTGCAAACAGGAACATTGTGCTTTGCCCAAGCAGTCATGAAAAGAAAACTCAAAGTTTGAAGCTTTTTGGTTTATGTTTATTTTCCTTTTGTATTACTTTGTTGCTGATATAAGTCAAATGATTTTACAGCTTTGATATGGGTACACACTGTGTGCAAACTGGTTGCCACAGATACTGGATTTAGGCATCAGCTGGAACTTTCTAAAATAGACAACTTCATGATAGAGCTAAATATCTTTTTTCTTTTAGGTGTTGGAATGCAGAAAAACAAGGGAATTCTTTAAAAAATAGTTTGGGTAAAATAGGGGACATATTTATATCAATGTACTTTTTGTACTAAAATGTAAATAAAAATTGTAGCTAGGTTGCTTTTGAAGTGATTTTTGGATTCCACTCTTATCTTGAGAAGCAAAGATTTGAATACTTCTTTTTTCTTCATGGTTTGTTTTATATTGGAGGACGTTATTGAAAATTTGGTAAATCTTCATTTTTCAAAATTGTGTCTGAGTTTTAGCAAATCCCATCTTAAATTTTGTGGAAAAAACACTCAGATCTAGGAGAGGTGATTTAATGTTCCTGACACTTGACTTGTTGCCTTCAGAAATTATGCAGATTTATGACAGGGGGAAGCCACAATCTTTCCTGACTGCTCAGCCCACTCTTTTTTAGAGCTTCTTGTCCCTCCTGTTGGATGGCTCGCTGTTGCTTGGCTCCCGTAGCTTGTATCTTGTTGCACTGAAGCAATGGGGAATGAGTGTCAGCTCACCTTGTTATGTGGTACAGTGCCTTCATGTGAGGGTCTCTGTCACCTGTACAGTGGAGGAAGAGAAGGGGAGCAGAAAGCTGGAAGTGGGAACTGGCACCGTTGTCCTAAGGTGGACAGTCCTCATTTGTCAGTCAGAGCACTCAATCCCAGGGAACCGGCACAGCTATGATCTGCCTCAGGCCACTCTAATCCAGAAGAAAAATGGTATCTGGAGTTTTTGTCCTTGAAATATAGTCAGTGGTAGATGATGGGGATATATTAATTGCTATCATAATGAGGACAGAACAGCTAGCTGAAATGTAAGGAAGGAAAATGTAACAGTGCCTGGGGAGGAGGAATGGCAGAAAGTAGAGTATGCTTATACCAGTGAGTGCCTCTTAGGATATAGTAAGTCATTTCAGAACGGATCAGGCTGGACAGGGACGCTTGCTGCAGCTGAAGGGGCTGTGTGCTCTCCAGATCTGCCCCGGGGCTGCTCCTCCAGCTCTCCCTGCACTGGGAGCCCTGATGCCCCCTCATCGTGTGGGTTTGCATTTACTAGGCATGATTTAGTGTGGGTACAGAACTGAGTCAGATTTAATTTGCGAGTCTACTGCCAAACCTGAACCAATTTTTAAGCCAGCTGTACAGCACTGATTTAACAAGAAATGGAAACTATTCAAAGCTCTCTGAATTTGGCATAAATTAACAATTTTGGCTGAGCATTACTATGGGGTTTGGACTAATTCAAACCTAAGGCTCACAGTGAAATTCAGGAGGCTTGAATCTATGCCAAGGGAAAGGTTTGCATAGATCTCTGCAAATTGGAAGTGTCAAGGTTTCAACAGCTCTGCTTGATAAGTAAGAGGAGATTTCCCTCTCAAGTCTGTATCTCTCCTGGAATCCACAATGAATCTGTCATGGCAACATACCACACCTGATAACATATCTTCGTTAAACAGCTTTACTTGAATGGGTTGTTAATGACATAAACAATAGCAATTAGAAGTATTGATATTATATTGACAGGCTGTGAAACAGTTTGGTGATTCATTCTTCTAAATTAGCTTTTTTTCTGCTATGCACTGTGAATACTGCTATTGCTGAGAGCAAAACAAAAATAACTTAAGAGGAAAAAAAAAGGGAGAACTCTATCTGGGGCAAATATTTGTGTAAGGATTTGAGCTGGGTATTGTACTCCTCGCAAATATGTTATGGCTAAAGCTGGTCTTCTTTTCTATGTATATTTGTGAATTCATTTCTGTGCAAGTATTTGATAGCTATAATTAGTTACCAAATGAATTGGATAGTTGTTAGGTGCAATGGTTGTTTGCAGTTTCTAACAATGAATATTTATGATGTGCAAAAGCTTCTATCATATGGTATTGGATCTGGCCTTTAATAGGGTAGCTGAAAGAAAAGTAAACAGAGAGGAGAAAAACAACAAAACCCAACAAAATTATGAGAAGTGCAAAACAAATATTGTTCATACACTAATAGTCATGGGTACAGAGAGTTGTAGGTATTTGTGTGTAAATCAGCCTCTTTGCAAACATTCAAGTCATCTGAGAATTATTTTTAGATGGTTTTTTTTCTGAAAATGGTACCATAGGTAGCACAAGTCACCTATAAAAATCTGTTTAAATTATGAATAGATGAAGACAAATATAAAATCTGTATTATGCAAGTGATGCTTGCATTGAAGAACTACACCTTTGTGTTTTCATACCCATACTGAAAGGTCAACACTTTAAAAAAAAATAGATTTCAGAGCTGTAGACTATCACTTTTTAAGATTAATATTTCCACTTCATCTGCAAAGACCTTCTGTAGCTACTGCTGTGTATCTGTGTATCACTGGAAAAATACTAGTGCATGGAAGAGAGGACATGAGAAAGAGAATTTATCTTCAGTGAGACTAATGGAATACAACTCAAGCCCATTTTATTGTTCCATAACCCCAGATTTTAATACTTGATCTGTGCAACGCTCACAAATGGCTGGTTGTTTTATCTTAAATCAGAATAATTTGTGATACCATTTTAATATTAATTGCAATCACATAACGTTATTACCACAGTCCTATCTCTCTCCCTTTCTCATCGTTTTTGGTGTGCTTACCTGCAGGGTTTCAGTGTATCTGCTGAGCACCCAGTAAACTGTGAGGCACTAAGGCAGGACACCAGGTAATGCCACATCCTCTGATTCTGACCTGGCCCTCACACCTGCACATTAGCTTTTGTTACACTTTACAGGCATTAATAATCACAGTTTAAATAGCTTAAAACTGAGTAATGAGCTCACCTAAACATCTTTGTAAGAATGTTTATCAATCATTAGAGAAATAGTCAAAAAAGTGAAGAATTAGCATGCCAGAAGCCATGTAATAAACCCTGTAAGACTAGATATTAGGAAGATTAAGCTGTTCCTTCACTAGAGCAATATATATCTATAATGAGGTGCAGTTGCTTCTTGCAAATGTGCTACAGATTAATTAGTTTCAGAATACTGCAGTTTGTTCACAGTACCTTAAAGGCTCTTGAAAAATATTATGCATGATAGGGATGCAAAGTGAGTACACAGGAGGGACACTGTGAAAAGCAAATAAACGTGGCTTTTCACGTTGTATTCGGGTGAGACAATTTCTTTTTAATGAATTTTCACTCAAAAACCTTGATAGGATGTTTCAGATGTGACCTTCATCTGTAACTTTTGAATTTGAATAAGCTAAGGAGAATCAAGTTAGCAGAATACTTATTTCTCAAAAAAATAAAAAATAAAAAAAAAAAGAGGTGCAGTGTTTGAAGACCCTGGAGTTAATATTGTTTTCTTTTCTCCTTCTCCTGCTTTATGTATAACTTTTTAAGTAGTTCCAATGCTTTAAACCAGATGTGCTGGGTCAGAATTATTCAACTATTGTGCAGCTTCAGTTAAAGAGAACATGTGCTGTGTGTGCCTGCATAAGTAAGCTCTGTGCTGTGCCAACACTCTCTCTTTTCTGTTTGCATATTTTTCTCCAATCCGTCTCCCTCAGGAAAACAGAAGTGCATTGGACTGGATATGAAACACAGGACAAAAAACCCCAAACCATGCATGATGAATTATGTAAAGGGGAGACATGGTGGTGTAATATAAAGAATTTATTAGCATGAGTATGAGATCCCTGCATTACTCAAGAGAAGCAAAAACCAGAGCTAGATTATGTAGGTCATCCCAACAAATACCAAATAAACCTTATGTAGAGACTGTCATTTGTTATGTGATGCACAAAAATTGTTTATATTTATTATTGTGACTTTCTGCTTTTACTTGTGTATAAAGGTTGATATTTTATTTGTAATAAGGTTTGTCTCTAGATCCACATAAGCAATGATGTAGATCCAAATAAATCATATGCCATGATCTAGGAGAACGAGAACATTGGAATTCAAAGCCAAAGGATCCAAAGGAGACAGAGGAGTTCACCAGGAATGTGGTGGTAAGACAATGTCTAGCAGAATCACTTGATTTTTGGCTAAGTGGAAATCTATATATCTCAGAAATTTGTAACTCATCCAGAACTGAAGGATTCTGTCCTGGAGACATGTATTCCTTCTTTGAGGAATAATACTAATAATAAGGACATATTTAATTGTCAGGAGGGGCTTTTTTTGGTTGTTTTGTTTGTTTGTTTTGTTTTGTTTTATGTAGCTGTTTTAACATACTCAGGGCTTTTGTCCTGGAATGATTAACAAGAAGAGTGCAGGTGGTATCAAAGGTGCAAAGTGAAATTATCTTCTGTCATTCCTATGCATGCTTACATTATTGTTCAAACCCTAATTTTTGTAGACAACCCTAAGTAACTACAAGCTCATTTTCATTTTCCCTCAGCTGTGATATTTATTGACCTATAAATTACTTCTATAATTTTGTTCCTTTAGTTGTACTACTGTGACAGCATCTTTTGGCTACAATAATGTCACTAATAGCTGACAGCAATGTGTACAATGTACATGTGGGCCTGAAGTGAATGTATGACTTGCATCAGAAGTGATGATGTTAAACCCTGGTAAAATCAGTGGTGATAATTACATACATGCTTTCTCATGAGGATTTCTCAGTACTTCACAGGGGTGGATTAAAATGTGGATTACTTGCTTCACCCTTGCCAAAGAATTGCAATAAAAGACATGTTAATGGCTGTGGTGGCCCAGTGGTTGCTTCAGAATTTATGCAGAGGGACACCTCCTTAACTGTGTTTGCACAAATGCACATAGCTAGGGAAATAAACCGAGGAAAATTCAGTGGGGACAAATGCATAGTTTATAACACCTGAAAATGGATTGCCCTGTGAGAGGAGGCTGAGGCATGGGGTCTGATTTGGCTTCAGGTACAGGCAGTTCTCTGGCAGTCTAACAGCAGCCCCCCAATACCTATGGGGATATGATTGAGAAGAGGGAGCTAGGCAGACAAGGAACATTGACCAACCAAGAAAGAGAGGTTCAAATGGGATATAAGGAAAAGCCTTTTCCCTGTTGGGTCAGCAGGGCAACTCCCCATCCAGCCTGAGTTATCTCAGCATAACTGACTAAGCACTGGCAAAGGTTGCTCAGAGGGGCTGTGGAGTCTCCAACTTTGGAATATTCAAAAGACATCTGGAAACTGATCTGGACAACTGCTCTGGGAAACCCTGCTTAACAAAAGGTTGAACCAGATGACCTCCAGATGTCTCTTCCAATCTCAGGTATTCTGTGATTCTCCAATCTCTTGATCCTATCTAGGGATGCAATTTTAGGAAAGAAGTGTAATATTAGACAGGCATTTATTCTTTGTGTTCTAGATTCTCTAATGTAGTCAGGTCCTTGAAATTGTAAATTTATCTTCCAAGAATTTCCAGATTTTTTCCCAAGTAACTACCTTGTACGACTAGGATTAGTGTTTTCCATCCCTTATTATGTGCATGATGAAACCACAGTCCTGTCAGCTCTTGCGTTATCATCACATATAATATGTTGCCAACTGTTGGATGACCTTAATAAGAATTTAGTGCTTTTCTGCCAGTTACTCTGTGCACTTTCAGGTCTAGGCTCAGTCAGTTCTTTGAATATTGGAGCTAAAGTCATGACACACTCTGATCTCAGGTGTCTTGAAGCTTGCAATACAGCGTTGCAGAAGGATCCATTCCTGAGTTTCCATTAGTTGGATGGAAAGTCACTTGGTTAACCAACAAACCTACTGCATGTACATGCTTATATTCATGCACATATACCAGCTATAATTAATAAGCATTTTAAGTCTACTTATGTCTAATGTTAGAATACACTAGATGCTAACAGCAGATCTTCCAACTGATTTCAGCTATCAGATCCAAAATCATGACTGAAGCTAATGAAACTGGCTTTGAAATGTCTCTGCTCTTCAGTGTACTTTCCTCTTGACATTTCTGTGTTTCAGTGAATGCTCTTGTCACAAGCTGAGAGCTCAATAAAATATAATGCTCCATAAGAATACAGATTATGTGATGGCAACATTTATTCCATGAACCCAAGGGGATAATTTGACTTTCATCTCTTCCTTCTCTCTCAAAATATAGAGCTACCAATAAATGTATGTAAAGGAGATCAGAGCAAACTGAGGAGCTGAAAGTTTGCAGTTTATTAACTTGAGCATGAAAGTACAGAAAATAACTCAAGTTAGTTGGGAAAGAAGTCTCAACCTATTGCATTAAAACATAGTTTGCACTAGTCTAATGAGTTTTCTACCAAATGAGGCATGAAACGTACTGCCAGAATATAAAGTCAGTAAAATACCCAAATTACTGGATAATGTCATTATATGTTTTATCTTATTGGGGAGCCGGTACAGAATACATTATCTTTAAATTTACACAATTCGCAAAACCAGAAAAAAGACCTTTTTTAAAAATGAATGTGCCATTCAGATAAGTTGCTAATAAAAAGAGACCAAAACCTACCAAAATTCATAAGAAATATATAAACATACAGAATTCTCAAGAACACATGAAACGAATTGTTTAGTAAAGACCTCTGTTCAATGTCCTATTTGCAGTCCTACTTTAATGAGACCTATGGAAAAAGGCACACAAAAATAGCAGGTGTTGAACCACACTGAAAATTGCTAAAATTGTTCAAATAATTGAGAATTGCAATATAATTAATTTAACGTTAGCACTCTGCTTCAAAAGTTAATCTTGATTATTTTTAGAATGCTATATTTTGTAAATATTTAAAGAGGAGGACTGCTTTCCTTAATAAGGAGTTGTGTTATGTTGTGAGGGGTATTTTTGCATGACTAAAGTAGTTGGTGATTAAATTTTTTTTAAAAAGGAAAAAATGATCTTGAGTTTTTTGTTCAGCCCTATTCCTGCTTCTGTCCCTAAGGAACCTTTTGCAATTATAAGACAATTGGATGCTTTTGAAATTAATGGAACTTCTATTACATCTCAAGAGGCTGGAATTTGCTCCAATCTCCTCAGAAGCAAGAGTAGACTGTCTGCTCAAATATTCCTCCTGAATTCCATTTTTCAGTGGTTTCATTGCAAACTACACCCAGAAGCTTCCTAGAATTGACTACAAGTCAGTGTATCGCATCAATTACTACAGTGTGATGAATTAAATCTTCATTTATCCTAAAAACCAATAGGTAGCTCTGAATCTTTCCTGCATGGCCGAACACTGCTTTAAGCAGAGGCAGAGCTCTGCTTATGTTGTCTGGGCTGGTTCACTTGTATCCTTTAGCTGTTATTTTTTGTTAAAACAGTTGTGCTTCCTCTCAACATGCTGTTTAACAGATGACTGTCCATCAGCTTCCTCAACATCCCTTTATTTGCTGAATGATACATTGACATTGACAGACTCTAAGTTAGTTTTTAACATGTCCCAGGTTTTGTTTTAGATACCTTTCGAAATAGAGAGATGTTGAACTCTGTGGCCAGCTATAACATTCATTAAAAATTAATTTCCTACTTGCCTGGTGTTTTCCTGATTTATGTGTTTTTGAATGCATTTTGATGCCTTCTTGTGCACAGATAGATTTCTAGGCTTCACATCAGTATTGTAAATTGGAAGTAGGATTGAGAGCCTGTATTCTGGCCTTACCAATTAGTAATGTTTTTCCCTTTTGGGGAAAAAAAAATCCTGTCTCTTTCAGAGTATGTAATCTGATTTCTGTTACATGGGTTTGCCTTAAAGGAGCACTTCATCTAGAGAGATGTTGATGCAGAAGAGATGGGCAACAACTGGGTCATCACTTCTGTGTGAGGGGACTTCAGTGGGTGATGGAGATTATTGTGTTCTGGACCATGAGGAGAGAGGAGGTTTATTCAGGTTAAACTATCAGGGGCCTGGCAAAATATCCACTCAAGGAAAGAGGAGAGGGGAAAATACATTATCACGAATCTTAGCGAACCTTTTAAATTAAATTTTGTCATAGCTTTAACCCTATCTTTTTTGACCACACCTTCCAAATCAGCTACTCTGTTACTGGGAAGAGTAGTGTATTTAAAATCTAATTCTTCTAATGTGCAGTCAAGACAGGTAGTGCCAGTGTTGTGTCTGCCTTCCCTGTGTACGTGCTTGTTCTAACAGTGCAGCTGGTGCCAGTGCTAAAGAGAAATGTACCCTCACTTGACACCATTTAAAAAAATGATCAAGTCTGCATTTTCTCTGACCACACAATGTGTACCTTAACATAAAACTCTGATGATGGTAATAGTTTTTATTGGCAAGCTATTTAACTTTAAAATGGTCCAGAGTCAATTGCAGCACAGGCTGCCAAATACTTTTTAACATCTTTGACATTTGTGGCATGTGGTTTTTGCTATTGGACAGCCTCTTTCATATTTTTAGAACAAAAATATGATTCACACATCATCTTTCGGGTCTAAATCCAGTCTGCTCTTCTCTTAGGTTTGCCTCAATTGCTTTGTTCTATTCCAGAAGAAACTGCAAAAAGCTTTGTTTGTCACTGAAATAAGAGTAATACCTCACCAAACACAGGCATCCCTTAACACATGTTTCTTTGGTCTTTTTCTGTCTTCCCTCACACAGCAAGTGTAGTGATAGGACAAGGGGGAATGGCTTTAAACTGAAAGACAGTAGGTTTAGATTGGATATTAGGAAAAAATTCTTCACTTTGAGAATACAACAGGTTGCCCTGTTGTGGCCAAGGCCAGGCTGAATGGTTTGACCTGGTCTAGTGGACAGCATCCCTGCTCAAGGCAGGGCTGTTGGAACTGATGATCTTTAAGGCCTCGTGCAACCCAATTTTATCATTCTATGAAAATTCCTGGTCTCCTCTAGTGTCAGAGTTTCAGTTTTCTCTGACCTTCTGGAGATGATATAGATGTCCATCCAATACACAGAGGATCTGTGTGGCTCTGGGGGAAAGTATGCTGGAAAATGGTAGCAACTTCTCAGGTACCTTAGTGCCACGAGAGAACTTGTAGGGACAAGCCCGTGCTCTCTGAGCATGATTCCCAGGGTTTTGGTCTCAGGCTTTCCATAAAAGACCCTTACAACTGTGTTTATGTCAAAGAATATTGTCAGTGCTACAACTCTCTGAACCTCCTGTTCTGATGATGCCATCATAGCTGACTGCTGATATTTAGCACTGAAGATTCATAATTTTAATTTATTTTGTTTAAAACACAGCTAAAAACAACTGATTGCTTCCTAGTGTGAATGAAGTCTCTCCACTTTGGAAGCCCTCATAAAGCATCTTGTCACAGTATCTCAACTCCTTGGGCATGTATGATTTTCATTTGTGAACTGTTGTCCACTGAACCTAAAGAGTTTTGAAGTTTTTGATCTGTCTGGTTTTTCCACCCTCTCTACTGCAGACATTGTTGCTGAGACACAGAAAGCTGTTTTCATAATGTATTTTATATTTTTTGCAAAACTTCACTCTGAGCCCCCTCAAAGCCTTCTTCAGCTTTTGTCATTATTACTGGTTCAAAGTTTATTGATTTTACATGCAATATGCAAGGGAGGAGATCTTGTGCAATTCCTTTTATTGAAGTCTCATGATGCTCATCTCTCAACCCTAAATTCTGCCTGTGCAAATGTAGAGTCTTTCAGACAGACCTCTTCTCCATGCTGGAGTAGAGAGACCTGGCAACAAATTCTACACTCAGTAGACTGTTAGCATGTAGAGGAAAAGGCGCAAAATGTTGGCAATGCTGGGCAACTGGGACTAAGTATCTTGTCCTGCAACTTCTTCCACCTGTGCTCCCCCCCTGCCTCCCCACCGAAGAAACAAAAAGAGTTTTTGCCCTGCTGTTTACCAGAAGTAATCTTTCTCAGGTACAAGTGTTCAGACCCATGAAAGGAGGTATCCCCCCATTTAACCAGTTGCTGGGAGATCAGCGTCTGTGGGTTAAAGGACACTAACACGAAGCTTCCTCAACTCTATGTGTTGCAGCAGGACTTTCTCTTCCACTAGCCAAAATCTAAGGAAACTACTCCAGTTAGGCTCTTCTATAGCTTTTTCTTCCCTCAGAAGCTTCTTTCCAACAATTTAGAAGGGAATTCATCCATTTGTCTTTTGAATCCTGACAACTATTAAAATGTGGAATGCAAAATGAATACTCTTAGTGTACTTTGTCCATCCACTAAAAAAGTATTTCCAGTTGTGGGAAGATTATTTTTCTGAAATTAGCTCCTCCAGCAGAATTCCTTTTTTTTTTTTTCCATGCAGTTGTCTTAGATGGTAGATAGGATTGGCACACTTTTCCTTCAAAAATGTTCAAGATTAGTTAAGCTGGTGCTGGTACAGGTTAATGGATTTCAAACACAAAGCAGCACATTTAAAGAGGCTTCAGGCTTTTTCTGCATGAGGGTTCATAATAATACCTCTTTTTCACAAAAGCTTAATTTTAAAAGATAACTTTTTTTTTCTAGTCAGCAAAATGTAAATTACACTAGGTAATAACAATAATTGTAAAAAATGCTTCTTCATTTGGCACTGTTTAGCACATTCTAATGAATTGTGGTAATAAAGGCATCTTTTTTGTGCTTCATAGTATATGAAACTAATGCCTTGAAGGGAAAATACAAAGGGATACAAAAGCTGCTTGCAAGCAGTATCTTCTGTAAACACTTTTAAGGTAATTACATAGACAGCCATAAGAAATACTAATCACGAAGATAGATACTATGTTTTTATTCTTATGTCAAATTAAGACACATTTAGGTTCTAAATAACTATAAGCATTTTAAAGGAAATATTTTTTACTGGTGGAAGATTGAACTTCTTATGGCACCGATCTCTCCTCCTCTAAAGGAGATTTGCCTCTGAAGTCAAACGTAGTTAACAGTTAATGGGAACTCAGAGAAGATGACAAAAACATGAGTTGTAATATTTTTTTACTCCTATGCTGTATATTGTAGTGGAAAATGGTAATTGGTGGGGAGTAATCAACATTTGTCTCTGTAAGATGAAAGGACAGTAAAAGCATAATGGGAGAGGAGAAGCAAATGGATGGGGGCAAGATCTCACTCTATTTCTATGCTATTATTTTAATAGTAAACACTATTATATGGGCTACTGAAATATATCTGTAGTCAAAAATGTGAAAATACAAAACTTGTTTGCTTATAAAGTTCTGTGCATTGCATAGTTAAAAATTACTGCAAGTATTCTGAGTGTCTTGAAGTTATTTCCAGTGATTTTTTTAAACATACTTGCAATCCCAGAGTATGCTCAATGGATATTCATGTTCATAATACATCATCGGTAGGATATTGCTCAGTGAACAAAATAGAGTAATGTTATTCCCTTCCAAATGAGAAAACAGAAATATGGAAATTGCCTTAGGAGATCACACCGTCAGTCCAGTATTTTGTCTAGCAGTTGTCAGTGATAGTTGATTAAATGCCTAATCCTCCCTTCCACACCAACAATGAAGCAAAACCACAAAGAAAAACTTGACATTTTTGTATAACTGCCGTTACACAGAAATTGCCTTAAAATACCTATAATATTGGTTTTATATTCATGATACTGTCAGGAAATCCTACAGAGGAGTTAAGAGATGATCTTTTGGAGGGTGATTAGATTCAGTGGTGAAACAGAAGCAAGAAACTGAGCAGCAGTGGGTGCTGGAGGTGCATCTCAGCTGTGGAGTGGGACTTGTGGCCTGTAGGAGAGGTAGGAGCAAGGAAAGTGGGGCAAGCAGCCTACATTACTCTCAAAGTACTCCTGTATTATGATTGATTTGTTTTGAACAAGTGTTTTGGGAAGCTGTTCTGAGGAATAATGCTTGCACAGTGTGTGACCACTGGTTCATTATCACTCATTTAACACTGGGCTTCAAACCCAGGAAGACCTACAAAAATGTAGGTTACTTTGAATTAGGATGTGAAATTTGCACTGCAGGTATATTACTCATCTTCAGAGAAGTCCCTGGCAACTCTGAAGTATATTGCTATATATTAATAAACAGCAAAGAAGTAGAACTAAATGAGCATCACACTTTCCTGAGTTTGAACATTTAATCTTTTCCTTTACTCAAGGTCATTTCCATTACTAGAATTTTAGTTTAATGAGAACTTGACTCTGTCCCACCAAAAATTCTATATTTTGTAATTAAATCATCAGCAGGCCCAGTGGTGATTGGATACATTTGGCAAGGAATATTGATGTGAATTTCTTACTGCAAAAACATGCATGTGTATAAAGTTCAGCAACATGAGTTCTTTGTCTCTGAACATTGTACAATCAATATTCTATTACTGCAGTGTGAGCTCTGCTGCATTGTAGCTAAATTAGTGCATAAGACTCAAGAATGCACTGATGGAAAGAATTCTAATTTGTAAATATAAAATGTATGTAAGTTGTTTGTTTTAGCTGTAACAGCTCTGTTCCAGTATCTGTTGCTTCAGGTACTACTTATGCAATTTAATTGAATAGGAATTCTGCAAGTTTTAATTTATTTTCCTTGTGATTTTCTCCAGTAATCGTTTCAAAGATGCATCATATACTTTCTGATGATTTTGTTCAAATTCTTTCTCTTTGTTTTGCTTTGTATGACGAATATGTCTGTGGCATCAGAACATGCATTATACAGGCTTTTCTACAGACTGAAACTCTGCTATGATAAAAAAGAACGAACAAACCTAAACTAAGAGGTTTAAAGGCAAGAAGGATAAGCTGCTCTCCAAGAAAAAGGGAAGAGTGAAAAGCTCTAAGACTGGGGATTATTTAGGCAGCAGGTATTGCTCTATGTTGCCCCCACGGACAAACCAGTGTGGGCTTTCTCGAAATCCAACCTGGGCAGCTGCCTGCAGGAGCAGAATGCTGAAGGCAGCAGCTTCTGTCCTTGTTTCTTTCCTTGCCTTACAAGACTTCATCTGCTGTCATTGCTGGCAGTGCTGGGATGGTGAGAGGGAGAGGTTCCTGCAGATTGCCCTGCTGCATCACTCGCTTCCCTGCCTCTTGCTTCCAACAGGGGCCATGGCAACTCCTCCCCAGGTCCCCACGGAGACGTGCAAGGGGGCACCCACCCAAAAAGGTGGAGGGGGAGGTAGATGAACAACTATTAGTGAGAGTAGGAGGGAAGCTTCTGTGGGAGAAGGAAGATGGAGAGTCATTTAGACATGACTGGATTTCAGTGGCTGGGAAAATCCCTCCTGGGGAAGGAAAAGGAAAGTCTATTGAAGTGAAATGGGAAGTGGGAAAGGCAGAGAGAGAGAGAGAGAGAGAGAGAGAGAAAGAAAGAAAAGTCTTCACCTGCAGCCCCTGGGACTTCCCACAATTGTCATGACCTGTTTTGTTCAGAGCCTCTAAAATCTCTTATCTACCCAACTCATTCTGCCCAACTCATTCTGCCACTATTGTTGAATTGGATTTTTTTGTCACTTTCTTTGGAGGATGTGAGTCAAATTTGGACACACAGCCTTCAAGGTCTGATTTTACTCTGCTTGTTTAACCACCTCATCTGTGCAGGTGTTTCATTGGTCTCTTTGAATGGATGCAGGTTGCTCTGCTTTACTGTCTCCTTCCTCCTAAATCCTGAGACAAAACGCAAGACAATTTGTGGGCTTCTTTTTGTTTCTTGTTTTTGTTTTCTTTTAAGGAAACCAGGATATGTATGCCTGTTCCTCAGTTTCAAAGTGTCAAAGCACTACACCATAGGTTCAGTACTTGAGTGGAGTTCTCTTCTAAAACCAAACCTCACAGAGAGAGGTGAAGAAAGATCATTTCAGTGCTGGTTAGAGGACAGCCCCCGGCATCACTGCTGCCCTGTGAATACCAGAGTGGTATTGGTGAGGGTGGTCCTACCACTGCAATTTCAGGCTGTGCTGGAAGGTTGCAGTGATGACAGAACTTGCAAGTGGTAAGGCTAAGTACCTTGAACGACCATGGAGTCCAATCACTAGCCCAAAGGCAGGATCAGTCACAGCTGTACAGTTCCCAACAGGAGCTTGTCTAAATAATGCTTAAAGCCTCCAGTGGGAAGATATGATATGGTCCTTCCTTATGCTGTGTTTGTGTTTTACTGAACTACCATGTCATCTATGCAGTCAGTGGGTGGTCATGCTTATAGGTCATATTTGCCTTTGTTTTTGCATGCTGCTTGCCTTTCTTTGTGACCTCGTAACATCGCTGACGCAAGTTCAGATGGTAATTCATAATGCCAAATCCTCTTCTCCATGTTGACTGCTGAAGTGGTTACTGTACACTCTGTATTTATGTAGTGGATTATTCCTACTTAAGCACAGACATTTATTTATTTGTCCTGACTACAGTGCATCTTTTTTCTTCATGACCGTTTTTCGTATTTGGTAAGAGGCTTTAGATTAGAATTCTAATCCTGTCCGCTGGTGTTTGCAACCCTTCCTGCAGCATGCCCAGTATGTATTTCTTGATCCAAATCATTGGTGCAAGCAATAAGTTGTGCAAACATAAGACCCGGGGCAGACTGCTAGGCAATCCAGCAGACACACCTCTGTGGTGTGGTAGTGAACCTCCTAATCTGCACTTGCTTGAGAGAATCATGTGAGGTAGTGCCCTAAACTGTACTGAATCAAAATATTTCAAAGGTAGTGTTTCTCCCCTGTCTGTGAGATCCATTACTCCATCACAGGCAGAGATGAGATTTCCTTGCATTGATTTGTTCCAGACTGCTACTTATTTCATTGTCATTTTCTAGGGGCTTACACACTGATTATTTTCTTCAGTTTTTTTTCTTAAGAAAGAAGAATGCCAGAATTACATTTGCCTTATTTCCTGCCACATCTCTCCATCGTTCATGATCTCTCAGTGACAACTGCCAGAGCTTCTGAGGTTGTCCAGGTACTTGTTTTTTACACATGAGAGTGAAACTCATTAGGACAAACTAATATAAAAACAACTAATTTATACAAGTATTTTCTAGTCTGGTTTTCCCCTGCTGCATCTGACTTCTTATTTCTTTCTCACTAACTGCCTCACTTATTCCTTTCATTATACTAACTGTCTAACATGGGAGTGGCATTTCTTTTTTTGGTGGCAACATTGGACTATAAGTGCCCACTAACTACAGAGCATAAAACCTTTCCCTGGTTTTCCATTTCAATATGCATGTTTACCCTTGCTTGTGATATCTAACTTTCAGCCCTGGTCTATGCACTGTTTTCCTTTCGTTTTTGTAAGCTGTTTTATATTCCGCTGTATCAGTTCTGCCTATTTTACAGTTTCTATGTGATATGATCATTAGATCACTGAACGACTAATCATTTACCAACCTATCCTTTTTCGGTTTATTTTATTTTCTCCATTGAGATAGTTTTCTTTAGGAACTTTAGACTTACTGGATCTTAGCTACCAGTTCTCAGAATTTCTTAAAATTTTCCCTATTTGTTGTCCTTAATTAGGTGGACAGTTCTGCTTATCTAATATTTTGTATATGCTGTCACCCAATTTGCATTTCAAATGCAAGGTAACATCTACTTGCACAAGCTGTACTTAGAATCATTGAATTGTTTGGGTTGGAAGGGACCTTTAAATCTTATCTAGTCTAACCTCCCCTGCAATCAGCAGGGACACCTTCAACTAGATCAGGTTGCTCAGAGTTTCATCCAACCTGGTCTTGTATCATGAAATATTTTTTAAACTCTGAGATTTTTTTTTTGTCAGGTAACACATAATTACTGATCGTTAAGAAGCCAGGGGAAGAATTAAAAGTTTTGTTTAGCACTTGTTTAATATCATCTCTCTGATTAAGTTGATTTCACCCCTCCTGTGCTCATGCTGCAGATAATGCCTTTCTACCATACCATCATTTATTTATTTTTATCAATTCACTCATTTCACAGAATTACTGTGTGAGAAAAAAAATACCTATTTGCAATCTAATCAAGCAAACAAATATAATTATGGCTATCTGGTGTTTTCTTACTTGCAGTTGTCTTATCTGTCTTTGCCTTGATTGTTTTCTTGTTTGCTAATCATAAATTCAGGAAAGTGAAATTGTTTTCTTGTTTGCTAATCATAAATTCAGAAATAGGCTGAAACCTCTCCTTCCCAACATGTACTAGACTAAATACTTGAAACAAACAAATTATAGCAACAGGAAGATCAAGCCAAAAACCCCATAGTTTTTAGCTGGGCACAATCTTTATGTTGTATGTCTGCATTATCTGCCATAGGGCAGAGGCACTGGCTGATCTGTAAGGGCCACTATAGTGAAGTTGATCATTTTATGTAGGTTTAAAACAATGGTCAATGAGCAGACTGGTAGTTTTTCAAAATACTTCCCAGGGATCCTATGGCTACTTCTAATGTATTTAATCAAAGGACTGTTCTCAGTGTCTCACTGTGTGGTTCTTCTTATAATTAATCTTACTTCTGCTCCCTAATGAGTTCATTCTGCTCAAAGTATCTATGTGGACAAGTCCCAAGCATGAACCACCAAATCATGTCTGTATGTTACCTAGGAGAGTAGTGACTGGCATGAGACAGAGTGATGCCAAGGGCACTCAAATAGTTCAACGAAACAAAGATATGGTCAGGGAAATTAATTCTAAAGCCACTGGTTCTTCACTTGTACAAATCCAAGAAAAGGTACCTCATCAAGATGTTAGCTATTCAGTGACATCCTTGCTGAATGGGGAAGCTGCTTTCATTGCTATATATGAAAACACAATTTTAAATAACTTTTAAAGCTCCAGTTTTCCAAAAGTTTTACCTAACACATAATGATTTTATTAATCATTATGTGATTTTGACAATGATTTTCCTAAATTAGTGAATAATTTAATGACAAGTTGCTATTTTTGTAATAAAATTCAACAGTAACACCAGTTTATTTCACCACATTGAACAAATAAGTGTTCAAAGTACAATTTATGTTTAGAACAACAGCTGAATATCAAGAGAAAACTGGGGAGAGCTGTCAGCTTCTTCCCAGAAAATGCTTTAAATGAGCAGTAATAAACACAAAAAATATGTGGTTCTGTGTATTCAGGGCAGTGAAACAAAAAATCTTAGATTTTGCATTTTTAGCTGTTTAACCTCAGTAATTCAGCTCTCAGATTTGGGATATAAAAGTTTATGTGTAGAATTCAATGAACAGACATGGTATGTTTCTGGATTTTTTTTCACACGCTTATTTAGGATTTCATACCTTTAGTTTGAAAAAAAGTAGGTTTTGCCATGACACCACTAGGAAGGGCAATTTTTTGATGCAGGAGTTCCTGGAAGATATGAACTAGTACTCTACATTACCTAGTGCAGTTTTGTATTCTTAGCAGCTGTTTTGATCATGTGGGACTTTGTTTAAAGTCTAACAATATTAATGGAAATAAGTGCAAGCCTGAAATGAAGCACCAGCTATTACAACAACTTCTTTCCCGGCTTTGGTTCTTTCTCTTGTGGTATATGAAGCCAACCCACTTGCGTAGCTCAAATAATTTCACTTCTGTTTGGTCCTGTTCAGCTTTTTCTCCTGCCAGTGTGACATGGGGGCCTGCCTTGTTCTGCTAGTGATGTTAGCCTTGATCATTCACTTTCCTGCATCCCCCTGGATGAGGACACCTGTGTACATTGTGTTGCACTCTGAGCTTAAAGAAGAAAATCCACATTGTGGTTTCATTTTTCCAGTGCCATAGGCTGTGTCTCCTTTTTCTGTGACTGGGAGTCTCATTTTTGTCACCTGTTTATGCCTGGAGGTGTTATGAATTATAATTGCTTCCTAAGGGTAAACCTACGTGACACAGCTTGAGCCACTTTGGAGGTTGAGTGATGCCTCCAGGGCAGTTTGACCCCATCACTCTTTGTCCCATTTCCCTCCTTTTTACCTACAATTCTTTGCTTTGCAACCCTGACCTCTCTGCTGAGCTGGCTAGGTGCTTCCTGTGATCTTACTCCAAGCCAGGGCAAACTTGCTCAACTAGCAGAAAATCAATCTAGTGAGAAAAAACATTTATTTTCTGCTGTGTTAGTGAGTTGGTTATTGCTTGTTTAAGGTGTGATCCAGAGGTAGAATGGTGGGGGCAGGAAAAATGGTGTAGGCAGGAACGTGTGTTTGCATGGGGACTTGGACTTGTTTTCTGATAGCAGAAACTATCGTCTGCATCACATAACTCCAAACTCAGAACTGATTCAGGTACATGCACAATTTACCTAAAGGTAAGACATTACAGCACACCAACTGAATGTGGTAAGGTACAATAAACTCAGCCATGGATGAGACTTTTGTACTAGCTCCAGTTATTTTAATAATAACCCTCTGATAAATGCAACACTTGAACTTTAGTGGAATTCCCTTGTTCAGTAGGTTTTTTGGAGTTGTAGCCTTCAGTCAGCAGAAAAATCAATGGATGAATTCCAGTCTGTGTAATTCTGCTAACAGTCTTGTTCTTGAACTAAAAAGCCCCTTATGCTTAGGCAGGTAAATTTTGCCACTGGAGACATTAGCATTATTCTATTGATTAGAGAAAGACCTTTGACTTTCACATCTAGAGCACTGAAGGAAGGGCAAACTAGGTGCCTAAGGCTGGGTGATTGGAGCCTACTCACTGAGCATTCAAATAAAGATAGTTCACAGAAATGGAAGAAGGGTGACTTTGGGAAGGCATCTCGAGATTGCTCAGTCCAAAATTGCTGCTCAGGGCAGGGTCACCTAGAGCAGGTCAGGGCTGTGTACAGTCAGATTTTGAGTATTTCCAAGGATTGTGACTCTGTGACCTCTCTGGATAATCTGGTTCAATCACTCTTACAATTAAGAAGTTTTTTCTTGTTTTTGCATAGACTTTCTTGCATTTCATTGTGTACTCACTGACTCATGTCTTTTTATGGGCCACTACTGAAAAAAATCTGGCTCTCTTTCCTTTACTTCTCCCCATCAGGTGTTTATAGACTTAATTAATAAGATCCTTCTTAGCCTTCTCTTCTCCAGGCTAAACAGTCCCAGTTCTCTCAGTCTCTCCTTGTATTACAGATGCTCCAGCAGTTTAGTCACTTTTGTTGTGCTTTTCTGGACTCACTCCAGTACATTCATGTCTTGTGCTGGGAAGCCCAGATGTGTCTCACCAGTACTGAATAGAGGGGAAGGAACACCTCCCTCAATCAGCTGGTGATGCTCTTCCTCATGCAGCCTTGTGAGGATGTTGGCCTTTTTTATTGTAAGGGCACTTTGTTAGCTCGTGTTCAGCTTGTTCACCAGGACCTTAAAGTCCTTCTCTGCAAAGCCACTTTCCAGTCAGTTGGTCCCCAGCATGTACTGGTGCACAGTGCAGTCAGTTCTCATCAATAAACTCCAGAAACCTCCTGGGTTTTATTCCTGCTCTACTGTCCCTCCAGCAGATGCTGGGGTGGTTCAAGTCCCTGATGAGGACAAAGGTCTGTGAGAGTGAGATTTCTTCCAATACCTTGAAGAATGCATCATCTTCTAATTCTTTATGATTAGGTAGTCTGTACCACAACATCAACAACTTAGTTTAGAAAATTATTAAAACTCAGGTAATTTCATTGTGGCATGGAAATGTCTTAGATGTGTCCAGAAAGAACATCCTTTTGCTAATCATCAAAAAAATATGAAACAAAAACCGCAGAATGAAATACGAATAGCAAGATTGGGTAAGAGTCTCCTAAGAAATGACTTGATTTAAGTGTATTGTTTTTACTACATGTAATTTTTAACTTATTGTTAGTATATCCTAACTACATTGTCAATTAATAACTTAAAAGAAAAATTCCCAGGGAAAGGAACCAGTCTTCCTTTGGGTTTTGTATGGGAATTGCATTGATGGTTCAATCTATTAACAACTGTTCAGTTAGCTCAGCAAAAAAATGATTGAATCTGTAGAGCAACTGTGTGTAAACTCTACCTGTCCTTGAATTTTTTCTCATTTGAATACTCTGTGTATGAAAGATAGTCTACAGAGGACAATACAAACACAAGTGCAGCACATGAACAGTGTGATGTAATAGAAATAAAGGCAGGGACCTAGGATTAAAACCATCAAATCTGATAGAATGTGGTAAGCAATATAACACAGGACAGTAAGATTGGGATGATGAAATACTGTACTAGGAAGGTAAAATGGTTTGTTAGGTGGGATGGGTTAACGAGGCAAGGCTTTGTTATTGCACAAATAAAATATTAGGACAGGGCAATGTATAGAAGTAAGCAGGGCAACAGTGAGTCAGAAATCCTAGGAGCAAGGTTTTTAATTCTTCACTGTGGCACTAATAATCCCAGACAGATGTTGCTTTGAGATTGATGCAGATATGAAAATTTTAGCTCTAATTGCCTGGTTTGTGTGGCTTTCTTTTATTTTACTGTTCAGAATAGTGATGTTATGTCAAACTGGGAGCTCAGTGCATGACAGGTTGTCTAGGACCGACCTAATTGCACCGGTTTAAGATATCATTGTCATGAAGCCTTTCACTCTGAGGACTGTTCCTCACCCATCTGAGGAGTAGGACCACCAAAAGTAGGTAAAAGTAGTTGCTCTGTGTCTGACTAGAGGTCTGGCTGTCTCCACATTCTACTCTCAGCAGTAGCCAAATGACAGGATGGATATGTGATAGTACCTGACTGTCACTGCTCACATCCCAGTAGGGACAAGCTTGCACTGGTCAAGCTCAGTTGCAGCCAGGAGAGAAGGCATTGGGTTCCTTTGTGCCCTTCCGTGGGCAGGGGCATGTCAAGAAGGAGCAAGAAATGAAGTGGATTATGTTTAAAGTATATGAGTTTTAGTTTAAAAATAATGATTCCAAACAAGTCTGTCTAAGGAAGGCGGACCATGAAGGAAGATATTACTGCGAAAGAACTAGTATGAGTGTGTAGTGGTTTGAGTTTGTTCACCTGAGTTTTTTGGCTAAACGCCAGTACACTTACTAGATTTTATTTAATTTTGCTGTGAGATAAGGATTAGGAGTAGGTAAAGCAGGCTCAAACTTTAAAGAATATAAAGAAAGTTTATTAACAGACTTAAAAGGAAGGGAAAAAAAATTTAAGAACTAGAATAAAAACGTTAGAACACTTTTGCTCTTCCCACTTCTCCATTTTTTCAATGACAATACAAAAAACCAACACTTTGACTTTCAGTCAGTTTATCATTTTTAAATTAGTCTTTCTTCAGTTCATTTAGGGAGAGGAGTTTTCTCTTGCTTTACCATGTTGACTTTTCTACAAGAAATACAGTTCTTATGGTTTTCAGC
>VZTJ01005709.1:693349-764325 GCA_013397795.1 Orthonyx spaldingii
GGGGGGGGGAGGAAGGGCAAGGGCCCAGTCTTATCAGAAAAAAAACCACAGGACTTACTTCTCTGGCAGTAACAAGACAGGAAAAAAGTTTTTTATCAAGTGTCTCTCTCTTAAATATGGTTTTTTTCCTGGAAGCAGAACAACTTTTAATTAAATTATATACCCATCAATACTCAAAACTAGCTGGTCACTGGCTCTATTTCCCAGGAAGCAAGGTGCACTGCTTCCTGCACCATAAGTCACTTGCAAAACTGACCCTTCCTGAGTAAACCCACAACAGAGTGACATCCTGTAACTGCAAAAGTCAGTGATAAATGGCAATCTCTTTACCTATAAAATATATAAACAGCACATGTTAGTGTGTGGTTAACAACCTGGTTCTGAAAACAAGCAAGGAAAGATTTTAAGTTCCTAATTTCTTCCATGTAATTCAAGGAAACCAGTTTTCTTAGGTGTGCAAAAGTTTGTGGGATTGAAGCCCAACAGTTTATTACATGGGATGTGTGTTAAAATAGTAGAATTGGGCATTTACTTTTATACTTGCATCAATCTCTGTCATAGAAGTGTAGGAGAAGCATGTGTCTCTAAAGTCAAAAATGGTATGAATACCACAATACTGTGCAACAATGAAAAAAGCTGCCTAGGAGTTGAGTAGGGTTCCAGTCAAATACACAGGTATCTATTTTGGTAAAACTTACATGTCAAAACCATTGAAAATTCACTTTTCAGTGTGATATTCAAGAATATGAATATTTTCCAGCCACCTAAGCTGATCCAAATCCTTGTGAATTTCTATTTCCAAAAGTGGTGAGCATACCATTAGGACCAGCTTTTCCTTTATTTTGGCTCTGATCTTGTGTGTTTTTCCAACACCAGAAAATACTGGAAATCAAATGGAAATTGAAAGCTGAAGGTAGCAGCTTTTTGAATACTAGAACTGAAACCCAAAGCTCTTTTTCAGTTTTGAATGAAAACTTTAGCTTGACATTTTGCATGCTCTCAGTTTCTAGCTCCCTTTTCTATGCTGTCACGCTGTATTGCTGTCATTTTGAAATTAGGGAAGATTTATAAGGAAGTAGTTAGTGGGTTTTGGGGCTGCGAAACATTTTCTCACATGGTGAGAAAAATTGAGGAGAACTGAGGAGGTGGAGGGTGAAAGCACTGTTTCTGATAGCAATTAGAAAGCGATATTAGTAGATCTGGGGACATTCTCTAGGAAAGAAATTATAAAAACCAATGTATGGTAATGTTTTTCATGATCAATGTATGCTTCTTTGGAAATAACCAAGTACTGATTTTGCAAGTCCTTTATTTCTGTTTAGATAATACTTCTCAGCAAAAATACAAGGAATTTAGAAATAACTTAGAAAAATACGTAGCTGGTTGTGATTTAGACATGGTATCAAGTCCCTCCATGCTGCCAGCTTCAGGAAATGTCAGTCATCAGAGGACTTAGTGAGTATGAAGCAGAAAGACATTCCAGCCTCTAATTTTGTGATGGACACAGTGTTTCACAGCAGGCTCTCCTGCCTACAGTGCCACGCCCAGAGCAGACAGACACCCACATGGCCAGCTCAGTTGCCTTGGCATTGCCCAACCACTTAATAAGTTATAATAATAACCACTTATTTTTGTGTATGCAAATTAGGGACACCCGTAACATTGCCAGATCCTTCTCCAGGATAAGCCTACAGCATAGCATGCGTAAACCTGAGCTGTGTAACCTGGGCTTGGAGTCTGCATGATTATAAGACCATCCTTGAATTTAGAGAATATGGCTACAAGAAAAAGGGCAGAGGCTGTGTGTTAATCTATGTAAATAATGATTGCAGATGTAACTCTTGTACATGATGCAAAGGCTAAACATTTCTTAAAAGTAGGGATCAACTTAAGTATTGTCTCTGCCCTTTCTTTGGCAGATAAGCAATGATTTCTCTATTTGGTGATTTCAAACGAGGTCTTACCCAATACTGGGGAAAGTTTTACTTTTATAACCATACTGTACTAAAGTAGGTCCAGATTTATCAGCAAATGAAGATTGCTTATACTGCTTATATCAATCCCCTGAAGAAAATAACTCTGGCAATCTATCCTCTATCCATGTTTTGATCGCTATAATTAAGTCTGTGCTTGGATTTTTTTGGCATAGGAAGAGCACAAAATATCACAGCTTTAATTCATAATCTATACTGACAAGTTTTGCCTTGGAGGGAAGTGCCTCCTTGCCGTCCCACCTTGACTTCTTAATATGAATTTCTTACAAATGTAGAGAGAGCTGCCACTGTTTTCTTAACACTATATTATTAGTAATGGCTGTTGAATTTTCTCATTTTAACCTTCAGTCAATGAGAAGAGAACAGAAGCTAGGTCTATAGGAACAGGGACAGAAAGGAGGCATAATGTTGTCTTATTTATTCCTTTGTACTATCAGTTCTTAACAATTTGTCTCTTTCCAGTGCCTATATCAGTTGTGATCAGTAGCAGAAACCAGATTATTTCAATGTTTGTGAAGCAGACGCAGAGGAGGTATATTTAGAGCAGAAGCATTTCAGAATAAAGAAAAAGAAGCTTAAAGATACTTTCACCTGTCAGTACCTTTTTATTTTGAGTAAATAACTTCTCAGCTTTTTGTTACCAAGTTTACATTAGCCCAAGATACACATATTGCCTTGAAATGAACTACTCATTTATTTCTCAAATAGTTTTTGTTATATCACTTCTAGGATTTTACAATGGGGATATTGTAAAGCAGAAGGACTTCACCTAGCAAAATCAGGACATCATATTCTCATGTCCTTTAAGATCAAACATAGATTAGTCTCCTGCATTTGCTTCGCCCTTCTATGTAAATATGTAAAACACAGACTGGATTATTAAGTTTACCTTGTTCAGTCACTCTGGTGACACTGATCCATATGTCAACTTCCTAGAGATCAGTAAAAGACAAGATTAGTAGGGAAATAAAGTTCAAGGGTCAGCACTTTGATAAACAACCAAAGCTGAAGGAAGTCCATTGTGGTGAAATTGCTTAAAACAGACAGGTCAAGTAGCCATTTAAATTTCAGGTCTTGGCTTTATAGAGCAAATAGGCAGAGAGGAAAAATGAGCCAGACAATGTGTCCCTAATTCAGATATTCCGAGAAAACCATTTACGAGACTTTTCCTGAGGTTTCCAGCTGCTGTGATGCTGATCTGTCCTTCAGCTGACATTTTGCCTCTGGGTTTGTTAATCACTTGGACAACACCTTACACAGGACTGGTTTGGCTCCTGTCCTTATTGATAGTCCTTTCTAAAGTATTATGCTACTGCTATTGCATTAAGAAGTGAGATTGCATTCCTCTCAAGGGAAACAGAGCCTTTTACAGCCTTTTACTCATGCATAGCCTTCTCCAGAAGTAGAAGAAGTTGTAGGGATGATGCCCATGGCTACAACAGCTGTGGGAGCAATTAGAGCGGTAGATACATCCCTGAAATTAAGGGGAACCACAGGGCTTGTGAGAGACAAAAACAATCTGACACCCTGACTGGGATTATGCTTAACAGCTGCCAAGCTCCACCTTTCACTTTGCTCCTGCTTATTTACCCTGTGTGGGTTGCTTTTTTCTTGACTACCTGAGTAAAGTGCTTTGCCCATCGAGTACGTTTAACTTTAAAAACATAATAAAATAAAAATATCTGTGAATAAACAGATTTTGGAGGACTGTGTAGATTTTGAACTTTGAGAGTAGCTTTTTGAAATGCAGGAGCACAGACAGAACCAGCTCTTGTCAATGGCATGAATCTTCTGGAATTCCTACTGGTTGAAAAGGAGTTGGGGATCATAGGAGGCAAAGAGGAAAGAAATCTGTTCTTTGTTTCAGAGCTATCCATCTCTAATTCCCTTTGATCTTCTGCTCAGCATTTGGTTAAATCTTTGTGTGCATACTGGTCTACCTAATCAGAGGCAGTTTGCAATACCTCTGTGCTGATGTTATATGCTTCAGTCCGCCTCTGGAATCTTGCAGACCAGAACACAAGGACTTGGTGGTATTATCATTCATAACCAAGGAGCTATTTAAGGTCAGTTTCACATTTGGTTTTTTTTTTTTAAGGTTTTCTGAGGCAGTTCTCAAGGTACAATAAATTCTGTATTGGTTCATTGCCATGAAGTAACACTGTAAAATAGTCTCTCAGCATTAATATTTACTATTGTGGTTACAGTGGGAAAGAACCTTACACTCATTTCTCAAGACTGATGTCAGCAGAGTGTTTCAGTTAGAGATATACTTTAAGCATAATCTTAGACCCAGATAGCCTAGATCTGAACATCTCTCAAACGTCAGGATGCTTAATCCTACTGTGACTTTCACAGTGAGTCTCCTTTTCATAATGAGTCAGACACTCAGTTTAAAGATAGTCCCATATGTAAAAGTCCCAGATCTAACTTCCTGCCTTGCTGTTACATCTACAGATTTAAATCAAGCTCTGATAATTGAGACTTAGGCTGCACCTATGCTGCTGAATTAAACAACATCACAGCATTCCCAGGCACTTGTTGAAATAGACCCTGGCACTCTTTTCAGCCAGAATAACTAGTGTTTTCTCAAAGACTTTCCAGGCTCAGTGTGGGGCTTAGCAAATGCCAGGGACCATTCTTTCTGTGGCAGTTTGGATGACCCTTTTTTGGAGGCTAAGAGAACTTAGTAGAAGACATGTGGCCACATGTGTCAGCTGATCTCAGAGTCAGAAAACAGGCCCTGGCACGTTCCCTTTACTAATGTAGATATAGATATAGCCTCAGGGCTTTCATCTTTGGCTCTGTGATTTGTTAGGAAATGTTTTCTTTTGGATAAGACCATAAGATGAGTCACTTTATCTGTTTATGACTTGCAACTGGATAGAAGCTAAAGATCTCGTGATAATTTTTAGAAAAACAAGAAGATGTCACATGTACCAGGTTATATTTTCTGTCTTGGTTGATAGTATTTGAAATGCAAACTTTTACCTAACTGTAGTACTGTTGCTGCTTGGTTTCCTACATTTCAGTGTGATTTGCCATATTGGAGGTATGGCAAGCAAGTGGAAAATTCTGTTTGATTATCTTCTGTTCAATTCTGTGCCCACTGCATTTTGTTTTCACAAGATATTTAATTACAAAATGAATATAATAATTTTTCTGAAGGATCTTGTGAAAAATCTGTTCTTAATGCCCAATATTTCCTGATGTCAAGAAAGAAATGAAGCCAGTTTCTCTCTGATAAAAAGACAGCTTTGAAACACTGGGTGTGATATGTGATCCCTCTACCTCTGAGGGATCACAGGGCCAAGCAGAGAATTTTATTATTTATGGTGATGAAGTAGGGCGGTCAAACTGAAATTCACTCTTGATATTCCACTGCAAATTCATTTTTTTTATGTAATGTCATGTGGATAGTTGAAGAGCCATGTCGATCCCAGCCACTTGGGGGTAGCTCAGAACCATTTTCCTGAGGTTTGACCCTGTTGCTGGAAGCTGATGAGGGATGTGCTAGAATGGCGAGAGAATGACACTTTGGTCTAGTTCATTCCACAGTGGAGGGAGAGCTGTGGCAAGCTGATGTGAGGTCAGGGTGTGTCTCCTGTCTAGAAGAATATCAGCTAATTGTAATACAGTGCCCCCTTCCCCTCAGTTACAACACTGTCAATCTGAAATTTCAGGTTATTTATACAAGGAGAGAAAAAAACTGGTCCACAGCAAATAGAAAAGTTTTCAGTCATGTAGCCAATTGCTCTGTCAATGCAAGATTATAAGTCTTGAACAGCAGTCTTGAACAGATTTACTGGCTCAAAATGACTTCTATTCCCTCCCTTTGGAGGATTTTCCACTGTTAGAAGTAACTTGCATTTGATGTTTCAAAAAATATTAGCTTAATTTTCTTATTCGCCTTTGTGTTTTCCTCCATAACACTTTCTGCACCATGCCCTCCAAAAGACACGAGAGAGAGACAATGAATCCCAAACCAGCCACATCTTGAATCTGGCCTCAGTACAAGACCCAGATTTCACAGGTTAGTTTAAAGTGCTGGGATGTAATTATGTCCTATCTGTGTCACCATTCAGCCTGACAGCAGCATATAGTTAACTCTTCCTCATCTTCTAATTTTTTTCAGTTCCTTATCATGTAAAACAAGAAGATAGAACATATAGGGTGTTAGATTGCTCAAGCATGGTTGGTAGGTATTTAGGTTTCTTTAATGCCCAACAGGACTTTGTAAATCAGTCACCTCCTGTCCTTGTATTCTTAGGCACCTAGAGATGAAGGATCTCCTATCATGCATGTCACTGTGGAAGGAGTCCTTAGCTCTCTTTGTGATTCTAGTGTTGTATCCCTGTTGCTTTTCTGTAGGCTTGTCTGCACATCTGAAAAGGTGTTTGTTTGTGTTTTTTTTTTAACTTGCACTGAAGTTATGCTAAGGTAAAAATCCAACCCAAACCAGCCCCTCTGCTTTCATCTCCAGTACAAGCATGTAAGCTTCCTGCTGTACCTCAGTGAGTTCCTCACATTCTGTTTCCAACTAGGTTTCAGGCACCTGCAATTCCCTGATTCTGAAATACTGTGATACTTGACCAGAATTCTTCTTCATACACAGTCACTGCCATTTAGAAATAGAAAAAAGCAATAGAGAAAGGTATTTGAGACTGCCATGTGAATGTTTTGTCTAACCTAATCTCACGCTTCACTGCTAGCAAAGCTAGATAAGCTTCCCTTAAAGCACCAGAGCAGAACCTGGTGCCAAGATATGGTGTCTGTACGGGTGTGAGAGCCTGGCTGACTCTCCTGGACATCTTTGAAAGACTCTGTGTCTTTCCATCCTCCGCCCTCCAAGTATGTTTCTAAATACTGCCTTGCTCATTTACCCAAGTACTGGCTCCTCTTGTCGAAATTGCTTTGGTGCTGCTAAGACCACAATGAACTGTATGAAAAGGCTCCCCATTTTTACATTTGGCTCTGCTACATAAGACCCATGCCCAGCCCATGTGCAGCTTTGCAAACCACATGGTTAGTGATTAACAGGTGTCTTCCCCAGACATTTCTTCTTCATCTCTGGTTGAGTTGTCTCCCACTGCTGAAGCTTTCAGGTTGTTGCAGAAGGAGGTTAGACATTCAGGAGTGTCCAAAGTGAGGTACAAAGCATTGATTTCAGTGTTGAACCACACACAGTTTGCAGAAACCCCTCCCAAAGCATTTGATGAACACTACGTTGCCACGGTGGATGGCTCTGGACTCCATTAATCTTGTTTTGTGAAGTCACATGCTGAGGGTCTCCCTTAGATCATGCCACTGGGTCAAAAGAGAGAGCAATTTGTTCCTAATTTCATCTGCTGTTTGTTTGCTTTTCCTCTTCTTCAGTGTCATAAATTGATGGTCTCTGGCGAAAAGGTAATAGCATCAGATACTAGTAGCATCATCTGATGCTCCCAAATCTTTTGATTATCTGACAGTAGTTTAAAGTGCAGCTCTATGCTGAAAAACGATTCTGGAAATGGCATTGTGAGGTTCCATGCCTATCATTTCCAAATTATTTCCGTATCAGATGTCCTCTGTGAGCAATGAAAAAGACACTTAATTTTGTTCCTGTCTGTCAGCCCTCATGAACCTAACCTAGACTTGAAGTTCACACTGGATTCTTTTCTTCTCCCATGTGATTGCCAGCAATAGAGCACTCGATGGACCAAATTAAGTCTTCAGTTACACCACAACAAGTTACCATCTATGAACTGGACCTCACTGCCACCTGTAAACCCCTGTGTTTTCTGCAGTTTTACTCAGGTGACTGCAGCCTATTAAACAGCTCTGTTGCTGTATGACAACAAGAAACACATATCATCTTCCTGTGTCTTTACCTCTTTTGGTATGTGAAAAGAAGTGGAAAGCAGAAATTTTTGCTTTTCCTCTCTGGAGCAGAATGCACAGGGTGGAAACTGTGAGGGACAATTTTTTTCTTGGTTGGTTGGTTGGTTGGTTGGTTTGGGTTGGGTTTTTTTGTGTAGCATTTTTCAGATCAAGGCTGCACTCTGCACAAGATTAAGAAGAATACTTCCCATGTGACACAGCCTTAACTAATTTACTTTGGGGTGCTCAGTATGAACTACTTGGTCCTGGTTTTCTTGTTATTCTTGTTCTTTTGTACTCTTTTGTAGCCCCCTCTAATCTTGTCATAGATTATACAACCCGTTTGATGAATACATCCTCTCATCTCTCTGTAGGTTGAAGAACATTTGCTGTTCAAACTGTTCTGCACTTTATTTCTTTACTTGAAGTACTAAAATATGTTTTATACATATATACATACAGCAATGCATATATTAACAAAAGTATGCACGCTGTGACATCTTTTTCTAATATCTGTTTTCACAAACCAAGTCCCCAAAATTCTGAAATGTTAAAACTGGTAGCAGAACCCAGCAGTAGATCTTCAGAAGTCAGGGAACACAATATAAAAGGAAGTTCATGCAGTTAAAGCAGTCTTTCTTTATTGCAGGATAGTTTGAGCAGATTGTGAAGAAGAAAGAATACAAAACTCTTAAAAATCAATAAAACCACATTTTTGAAAAAGGAGGATCCAGTAGACCTTGTCTGGCTGCTAATTTGCACCATTCAGGATGACCAGCTGGACTATTGTGTGTTGGTTAGCTCTTTACTAAATTAAGTCTACTTAAGGATGCATTGAAGAAACAGCAATATGCATCCTGAATCCCAGCCCCCAGGGAAGGCCACCACTATTGCATGTAAGAGAGATGAATACAACATACAAACATAGGAGAATAAATGAAGTAATTTCATAAAATCATACTAGTTTTGGATTCTAGCGGTTTAGCTCTGTTTCTTTCAAATGATCAGCTATAGACCCTTCATGGCAATCTTTGGACTGGATAATGTCCCAAGCACTTCTCTGAAGGTGAGTCCAGGCTCCCTTTTAACACATGAGATGAAATCCTGGATATATATAGTGGCATTTCCTTTCAAGTAGGTCTCTGAGGAACTGGTTGTTGCATAACCGTGCCCAGCGTAAAGTGGGGAAGGTGACAGATTAATTGAGTTCTGTTGAGGTCATTGTGTAGCTATGGGGCCCAGATTCGTACAGTGCCAATCTAATTGTAGGGACTGTGTTGTATATTGGCTGGATAACTTGATATACAGAAAACCAACAAAGCACAGGGCCCATCAAAAGGAATGCAGTGGAATGATTTATACTTTGTCTGTAGTGTGTTCAGAGGTGCAGAGGTTATGGGAGAGGAGTGATGTTAAGTCTGCCAGGACAGTGGCCACTGCTGTCTTCCTGCCTCCTCCTAAGCACATGTCCATCATATCTGTGGTGATGGCATCCGTCAGTCACATTACAACCGAATTGACAAAACTTCCATTATATAAATAGCTGCTGAAGGGAGTGGTGATGGACATGGGTTCTGCCATTCCTCATATAACAGTGTTTCTAACCATTGCTCTTCCAACAGGGACCAAAAATAAGTAAAACTGAGAGAGTTCATCCTCAGATTACTACATGAGATGGTGTGGCGTCCTATAAAAATATTTATGTTCTATTCTGTTCCTCTGTCAAAGACTTACATAACTCACTGGTGGCTCCATCACTCATGAGCAAAGCACTCATCCCAGATGCATGGCCATAAAATCTTTATAGTGCCTTGCAAAGTGTGGTGTGCTAAAAAGTTTTATAGCCATGCATTTGGGATGACCACATTACATCATCACATATTTCCCCATCAAGATTTTGGCTTACTGCTGCTCTAAGCCAAGTAACTTTTACAGAGGGTTCCTAGAATAGCTAAAAGAGCCCTGCTTTGGTTTTTGTTGTCAGTGTGAATTTAATGCACTCCTTTTCTTTCATTAAGTCTCAGAGTCAGGCTGCAGAGGAAGTGGAATAGCACAGTCAATACATGACTGGATTTGCTTTCTAGTTATATCAATCACATTGTCTCTCTCCACTATTAAACATTTATTCTGTGGTAATGTTTTCATAGTGCAGCTGATAGACAAGCCCAGGTGTAGGAGCAGTGTGAATGAGATGTGTGTCATGGGCTCTGGTTTGTACGCTGCCAGCCCCAGGGGAATCTATACCTCCTACAGATATAATGGTGTAATGCAATGCTATATCCTAAAGAAATGCTTTTTTCTCAATTTTTATTTACTCTCAGTTTGGTTCTTACTATTTTTCAGGGAGATGAACTAGTGATTCTGTCCTTCTGTGACCCTCTGAGTCCAAGAATATACAACCTGGAGTGAAAAAAGAAAAGAGGGAACCCTCCACTCGCAGGCAGTATGAAGTTATTTTGTCCTAGCCAGTTACGACAGTGCATCTTCCAACCATGTTTCGCTATCTGTAAGATACGAAACCTTGAAATACAACCACTTTAAAGAATATATTTGTGTTTTAAAGTAAAATGAAAGCAGATTAAGGCTAGTATTTTTTTAAAAACTAACATGGTTTCAGAATAAGTATACTTACAATAGCAAGATATAGAGAGGAAGGCATTGCAAATTTAGAACAAAATTGATGAAAAAATCCCAGTTTTCAGATTCAAGGCAGTCTATGTCAGGGAACAAAACAATTTAAAACATTTAAACCAGTCCTATGGTCCAAATAATGAGCATTCCTCAGCTTTTGCCCATAATTTAATGAATTACATTAGTTAAGATATTAGTGCTGATGGGGGAGATAAGATATGAATCAGTGCCAAATCACATTAACTAAACAGGGTAGGAAAAAGTTCCAATTCAGATTTCTACTCATCTCTTAGGTTTTATTATTATTTGTTTAAAACAATTTTTCAATCTGATTTACCCAGAGTATGTTTCCCTGTTATTAGGTAATTTAGTCTACAAACACTTTGCTACTCCTTGTTTCTTGAGCAGTTATTTAAAACAGGTTTCAGCAGACTTTTAGAAGTCCCAGATTAACCAAAATTTGCAATTTTATGCTTGATGATCATCAGTATGCAAGAAAACGAAATTAATGTCATCCACTGTCACCCCATCATTCATTGTCATCTGGTTCTGACAGCAGGCAGACTTTGACTGAGTTACTGCCATACATTTTCAGCTGCTGAACAAATGGGAAAACTTGGACACTCCACAGTGCTAACTTACATATGCAAATGGTGTTTATGTAGTCCAATAAGTGGAATGCAGAGCAGTGTTTGTGCCTGATGTATTAAATGATCACCACTTTCTCATGAGGAACAGGTTCAGTAATCAAGTAATATTGGTTGTAATTGAATGAGCTAAAGAAGTGAAAATTTGAGACAATTGATCTTTAGGCAGGAGACTTGCAAACCTTCACAGAATTAATAAAATGGAAGAGAAAGTTATCCTTTGCTGTATGTCTAGTGCTGTCTGGTGCTGACGACAGTCTGTAATAGATGCTTGAGTCTTAATGAGTAGCTCCTCTGTATGTTTATTTATACTTTCAAGGTATGGTTTATGTGTGTTTGGTAATGGTGAAAAATGTCTTCCAGGTGCAGCATAATGTAAATGTGGAAGACAAAGCTCTGAGGAACAGAACTGAGTTTTGCAGCTGACAGCTGCATGTGTGATGTCCCCTCCTGGAGTAGTTTAATACAGACCACAATCAATTAATTATGTTTATAATTTGTGGAGAGCACTGCAAAGATTGTTGGGTACAGTAAGAAAAGAAGTTTTGGAAAGGCATAGATGGAAATGTGTATATTCCATTCTTAAAATAGCTGCTACTTGTATCACTAATATCTTAAATTATCAGAATGAAAAAAATTATATGCCCTCATGTGCACTTTTGCATCTTCCTTCTTTTGACATTTAAGTTGGTGCAAACAGTGAAAATAATTTGAGTGCAGTTCTTCTATGAACAGTGTCTGGATGAAAAGAGCATTTTAGAGTTCACTGCTTGAGTCAGTGAATTCCAGATCAGATCTGATTTAATTAACACAGAAAATGTAAAGAAGACTTCATCTGATATAAATTTATATTTTTTATTTTTAGATGAATATAACATTAAACATCACTGTAAATTGAGGAATCTGATTTCCTATCCTGGGGAAAAAAAATCATCTGTGGAGTAATATTCTTCCTTTCCCCACCATATTATTTTCTGCTTATCCATCAACATCCTTTAATGAGGAATTTTGCAGGGAGAATGCTCTGATCATTTTGCTTTGTTAACTGCATTGAGAGGAAAAGGACACTCATTCTCCCACAGAGCTAGTTCTAATGTGATAAAAGAAGTTAAAATCAGTACAAACAGCACCCAATTTGCAGACTTTGCAAGCATCCAGCTGAGGAACGAAGTCTCTGAACACATGTAGATTTACACCTCCTTTTTAAACAATTTGCAGCTACTGCAGTTTGATCTAACAAGAGATATTATCTCTCAAATCGTCCCAATGTTAACCTATAAATAAGAATTACTAGATCTAGCACTTCTCAATACACTGCAGTCAACTGTCAGCATGCTACATTTTCAGAACTGGAGGCTTTCTTTGCCCAGAATGCAGAGATGCAGCACTGGGAACCGCTGCACCACACAGGGACCTGCGATTTCTGTATTCCAGCCCGAGCAAGGAAGAGAGCAGGGTGTGCCAGAGGCTGAGGTGGCTCAAGCAGCTGATTCGGATATTGGCTGCTTTGTCAACAGTTGTTTTGGCCAAACTGTCTTCCATAGAGATCTGGCCTTGAGCAGCTCTTGCTGAACTGCTTCTTTCAATTAGCTCTCCGAAGGGATGCTTCATCCCACACTGAGAGCCCATTTTTGTGGTTTTGGAACAGTCTAAACTGTCACTCGCCCAGCACTCTCAGTGTAGGACAAGCTCAGAAGGAGCCTAGAAAAGATGTTGCACCTATAATTCAAACCTAAACTTATTTCACTCTGACATCCATCCTTGACAGCCTTCCAGCTTAATCACAAGAAAGATGGGATAAAAAAAATTCCACTGTTTGTTTACACTTTTCTTATGGATTTGGAGGGCTCCACATGAAGCACAGTTTAAAGCAATGCCAAAATATAAATTAAAAAATTCTGCAAAAACTTGCAGACCCACCTAAATATCTATTTTGCACTATCTAGTCTCCAGGCTTGCTCTGGGCTACAGGGTCTAAGTCCTCCTGTTTTAAGCCAATTTGGTGTTTTTCTCATTCATATTTTACATTTTCTTCATTCACAGTCCTTCCTGTGCCATGGCTTCTACTTTTGTTCCTTAAGGTATCCGCTTTAGTACTCAGTTACAGTCAGGGAAATACCAACACTTTTCATCCACTCAGATCTATGATGAACAGGAATGAAAAAACGCCCACTAGCAATTTCCCATTTGCTGTGCACTGCAGTATTGCATTCCTGCCCCTGTGTGCTGTTCTGTGAGACTCTAAATTAAACTAATTAATGTGATTTAGGGTGATGTCTGTGTACTAAGCAGCAGTCACAAGAGAGTTTTCTTCTCTGTCCTGTCACCAGGAGTCTTCCTTCCAGGTAAGAGCCTCTCTGTTGCACAAACGGCTCTTCTCTGTGGTTTTTGTAGCTGGGATTTTGTGAGAGGAAGGCAGTTTATTGTTCTTAGATGGGCATAAATGTGCCTTAAGAATTTGGGAGACCTTGTGGATAAAAGCGATGTATATGTAAGCAAAGACCCTTTCTTAGTGGTTTTTCATTGCTAGGGCTCTGTAAAACCTAGTTTCTTGTGGTTAATAGCCTAACAAATTAGATAGGCCAGTTCAGTTTCTTGAGAACTATTGAACTGAGAGGCTTCCAGGCAGAGGTTTTATTTTCACCTGTTTATCTGTGAGGGGTTTTATTCAGATATTTTTTGAAGGATCAGGAGCTAAAAGTTCCTTTTCAGTTTTCTTTCACCTCCCCAAATGAAAACTGTGTTTCCTTTAACCATGATGTTTTGTGACCCAGCCCTCTCGATAACAAATCCCCCTTGTGAATCTTCCCTGGGGATCTTTGTTAGCTTTATTGGCGTTTTCTTTTTTCCTTAACCTTTTAACACTGTCACCATTTTGGTTATCCTTTTCTGCATGGGAGTTCACTCTATTTCTGTAGTTTGGGTGATGCAACAAAATTGTCCTGGGAAGTGACAAGGCAGTGGCAAGCACTAGGTTATACTTCCCATGTGGACTGCCTTCCACGTTTACATTGTGTTTTGAAGATCTGCAGGACAAGGAATTAACCCATCTTCAAAGCACTGTGGTCATCAATGATTCCCCATATCAAGAATAGCTTGATTAATCCATTTGGTTGCTTGAGGTTCTTCTATTAAATAGAAGCTTATTATGTATATGGATTTTTTGAGCATCTAGCAACTTAATATTTCCATTAGAAACCACCCTGACATTTACTACACAGATGACAAACTAGGAAACTGCTTTCTGTAACCCTTTAAAAATGGAAATGGATGCAAGAACAGCCTTAATTTGAGAAGCAAGGTGCAGGGAAGTGTGTAAGAGAGGAGCAAACACAGTGTGGTATTTCCCTAGACTGTGCTCTAACATATTGCAGCTCACAGTCTTCCTGAACCATATCATGTCTTTGGTATTCTCTTCTTTGTTCAATCCCCTTCTAATCTCACGTGGATTTACTGATTTGTGTGTGCTGCTGCACAGGCTTCTGCTGTGCTTACTTTTACCTGCCACAGGTTCATCAGTTTCAGCTGGTGAACTCTTGTTCCTTGTTCACATCTTCACAATTCCATAGATCTCTTCTGCAATGCACCCTCAACTGGACTCTGGATATAAGACTATAGTAATTTCAGTTGTTCCTTGTAATGGGAATCGTGCTGAAAAAGGCTTCAGACAACCTCTGTAATTGGCTTCAATGTTGTTTTGCTTCTCTGTTATCTTTTTTCAGCTCCTTTATTGTATGGAGAAGGGCACAAGAACAGCACAATGTATTCATGAAGAGGTGTATGTAGTGGCACACCAGGATTTACTGTGGTAGACAGCTCTGCTCCACATAGTTGCTCACTCACTTTCCCCCAGTAGAATGAAGAAAAGAATCAGAAGGGTAAAACTGAGAAAACTCACGGTTGAGATAAAGGCAGTTCAAGTTTAATAGGTAAAGAAAAACCTGTGCACACAAAGCAAAAATGAAGCAAGGAATTCAGTCAGTCCTTCCTATGGGCAGGCAGGTGTTCAGCCATCTCCAGGAAAGCAGGGCTCCATCACGCATAATGGTGACTTGGGAAGACAAACACCATGATTCAGAACATCTCCCACTTGCTTCTTCTTCCCCCATCTTTGTATGCTGGGCATAATGCCATATGGTGTGGAACATCCCTTTGGTCACTTGGGGTCAGCTGTCCTGGCTGTGTCCCCTCACAAATTCTTGTGCATCCCCAGCCAAATGACTGGTGGTGCAGCACGAGAAACAGAAATGGCCTTGACTCTGTGAAAGCATTGTTCAGTAATAGCTAAAAATTCTCTGCTATCAACACAGTTTTTATCACAAACTCAAAACATAGCATGATACCAGCTACCATGGTAGAATTCTCATAATTCTGAACATTTCCTTTGGCTTCTGCTCAGCATCATGCTGATGTTTTCTTTAAATGGTTTATTATAAGCTGAAGATCACAATCTGGTCAGGAGTCAGCTCTAAGCCCCCTCCTACAGATGTAAAATTCAGATTGTTTTTCTCTATTTACATACTTCTATATTTGTCTATATTGAATTTCACTGTCAGTTTTTAAAAACAATACAAACAGCTTTTAACCATTAAACCTGTATGTGTGTGCACCTTTCCATATCAGAACCTATCTTTCATAGTGGAACCTGCTTAATATCGGATTGAATAAAGAGACTTGAAAACTGGAGAGTACTTAAATGAATTGCTCTGAGATGCATAAAAATAATAGTGGCCTCCACTAAAGACTAAGGTGCTACAAACTGTGGGAAAAAATGTAAATAAAAGAACCATTATAGGTGAGTTGTGATGCTAGGAGCATGGACTTGCCATAGGAGTAGTGAATATATGGCCATGAAGATTTCTGGAGATGTGGACACCTTCTGTATTAGAAGAAAACCTAGCACTGGTTTTGTGTTGTGTTTTGGAGGGTTTTTTTCTCTCTTTTGTTAAATCCTCTCTGTTCCTACTCCGTCATTCTGTGACAACATCCATGTGAGTGTGGCTTGTTGCCCATAGACAGGAGGTGTTTCCATGAGGTGTTGAGGTTCTGTGACTAGCATGCTCGAATACTGTGAGGTACATTTTCAGGCTCTGCTAGTTAGGCCAAAAAAACTCTCCAGTAGCATGCACACCTCCCACTGTGTTGGACAACAGCTCCTATAAACATTAACAAGTTTAAAACAGTGTCTATGTGATTCAGCTTTCCTGTATGCCTGAGAATACCTGTGATCACAGCAGAGTGACATTTGACTTTGGAAACACGAACTACAAGATAGAGTTGGTATTACTGACATGGCAACAGCTTGACATTGTACAGACTGCAATAATTTGTTGCTAAGTTCTCAGAAGGAGATGCTGCAGACATTGAGTTCAGACCTAGTTATTAACCTGTGTCTCTCAGTGACACGATACTCAGAAAGCAGTTAGGGCATCTCGTCTTGGTGCCTCTGATGCCATTCAGTCTTTCCATCTCAGTCCACAGTCCTGTGGCTTGGGGGTGTTTGTGGATGAAATTAAATGAAATCTGCGTGGCTGTGCTGGATTTTCAAGCAAGAGAACATGCAGCAGGCTCGTGGGTCTGAACAGAGGGGGAATATGGTGTTGGAGCACACTTGTGTGTTCTGCTGCTGATGTGCCTGCTTTCACATGACTAATCAAATAAAAATGATAAATAATTTGGTTTTAAAATGTTGTATTGCCTTAAACAAATGAGAAACAATCACAGCTGTTGGGATCGTATCTAATACTCTTGTGTCTAGTCACTACTGCACACAAAAAAAAAAAAAAATCATAAAGGTATGTAATAAAGGGAATAAAAACTTTCCACCTGTGGGTGCCATCTGGTGGTGAATACTCTGATCCTGATCCAGCACAGATCTTGGATGCATGCCTGTTTCTACAGCATGATCGCCTCTCCTAAGTATGTGGGTGTGTTACTAAGTCCCACACAATGGAGTGGGCATGTTGGAAGAATAAATTATAAAATAAATCTAAATGCCTGCAATGCAACTGAGATTCATCGGATATTTGCCCTTCAAATGAACAAAGGCTTGTAAAAGCCCTAGTGAGAACAGAGCAATTCTTGATTACAGAAAAACTGAAGAGCAGGGCAAGGAGCCATATTGTAAAGTCCTAAGACAGACAGGAAAGCATGGAAGTGCTAGAAATATAAGCACCCAGTGATTTTGATATGGATACCTTTGCCAAAAATACAAATTTCGGTTCTTGTGAAAACTCAAAATACAATTTGAAAGTGTCTGAATTGTAGTTATGCAGATGTGTGCAGAGGAAGCCATGCTCAAGAGTTGCATTAGCACAGCATTGTGCCTGGGCTTGACTGCTCTTCAACAGCCCATGGGTTCAGGCATGTATTACTATTCAGGTTGGGCAGGAGTGCTTATCTACTGGAGGGTAGGAAGGCTCTGCAATGGGATCTGGACAGGCTGGATTGATTGGACAAAGCCAATTCTATGAAGTTCAACAAGGCCAGGTGCCAAATTTTGCACTTGAGTCACAACAATCCCATGCAACATTACAGCCTTGTGACAGAACAGTGAGAAAATGGCCTCTTGGAAAAGGATCTGGGTGTGTTGGTCAACAGCCAGCTGAACAGGAGCCAGTGTGTGCCCAGATGGTCAAAAAGGCCAAAGGCATCCTGACCTATATCAGACATAGTGTGGCCAGCAGCACCAGGGCAGTGATCTTCTCCGTGTACTTGGCACTGGTGAGGCTGCACCTCGAATCCTGTTTTCAGTTTTGGGTCCCTCAGTAAAAGAAAGACATTGAGGGGCTGGAGCTTGTCCAGAGAAGGGCAACAAAGATGGTGAAGCTCTGGCTTCTGGTGAAGTCTTGTAAGGAGCAGCTTGAGGGAGCTGGGGATGTTTAGCCTGGAGAAAAGGAGGCTCAGGGCAGACCTCATTGCTCTTTACAGCTCCCTGAAAGGAGGCTATAATGAGGTGGGGGTGAGTTCCCTCTCCCAGGCAACAAGTGACAGGACAAGGGGGAACGGCCTCAAGTTGTGCCAGGATAGGTTTAGATTGCATATTAGAGAAAAATTCTTCAGGGAAAGGGTTATCAAGCATTGGAACAGGCTGCCAAGGAAATGGCTGTGTTCTCATCCCTGAAGGTATTAAAAAGACAGGTAGATGTAGAGCTTAAAGGCATGGTTTAGTGGTGAACTTGACAGTGCTGGTTTAATGGTTGGACGCAACAATTCCATAATTCCATGATTCTGCTAGCAGGGACTCCTGGTTCCAGGAACTCAGGCCTCTCTCCTCCCCTGTCTGTGAAGATCTGAAAGTGTACAGAAATACATGTCTTCTGCCAGCCGTCTCCCACCTGTGCCCCAGCTGGTAAGGAATGGATGGTGGTAGATGCTACTGCCTTGCATTTCTTATCAGCATCTGGTGGAGGAAGGGCCCTGCTTTCATAAAGCTGCACACAGAGGAGGTGAGACTCTGAAGATAACTTGATTTTGCCTGAAGCTATTGTACCAGACCTTCTGCTGGAAAAGACTGAGGACAATAACTCAGCTGAGGGACAGCAGGCCAGAGACTTGGGAGGAGGGAAGACCAGGGTGAGTGGCCATGCCCCTGGTCAGCACAGGAATTTGGAAAGGGACCATCTATACAGAGTGGTCTGCAGATTTTTCCCACCTCCCTCATCTGTAGGGAAGGAAAACTAAAGGAACTTGTAATCGAGAGAACAAAGAGCATTTAGTTAGAAAGAAAAGATTATTCAGTCAAGGCAGGAAAGATGTAACAAAGTTTTTTAAAAATGTAACAAGTAGCAGGTGCACAATGGTTTGCAGAAAGGACTATTATATAAGCATTTATCTCTGAGAAAAAAGGTCTGATGCTGCTACTAGGGAATTGATCATGAATATTATTGGTTAGCAAGCTTATTAACAATTACACTATTGGCTATCCAGGCTCACGCTATGTTAACCCGATGGTGAAAATATTATAAAAGCTATGTTTTAATAAACGTCTCTGGTTTTACCATGTCTAGGGACCGTGTTTCTTTCATGTGCTCACACTCATCCATTGCCTTCAAGCTCAAAGGCTGCTCTAAAGTGCTACCACTGAGGCTCTAAAGGATGTTTTATAGCAAGGTATGAGATTTCTTACCTCATATAGACTGAGCAGAAAATGATAAGATTAGAGCAGAGAAAAATACTCTGAATTTACTTTCTTTCTCTACCAATAAAACAAAGCTTTATCTTAATTTCAGCCCTACACACATGAGTTTAGTATTCAGGCAAACAGTTCTCCTGAACTGTATTATCTTGGTGCAGTTCAAAATCCCGTAAACCAAAAAGTACTAGATATCATTCCCCCACAGAAAGCACAGTGGGGAATAAGCAAATAAAGTTGAAACAGATAAAGATCCGAGTATTGATCTCTGCTTGTGTTTCTTAATAGAGCGTAACTCCAAAGAAATATTGTAGTCATTGATGGAGGAGAAATCGAAATAATCTGGCTATCACTTTACATGTCTCTGTATTAGAAGGGTCATGTAGGCTAAAGAGTGCTAGGGATTTACGCAAAGTAACAGCAGATTTTCATGAGGCATATGGATTTACAGGTATAGAAAGCACTTAGCGGGGACTCCAATCGGGCTAACACACCTGTGGTTTTGTGGTGAACTCATGGCAGTTCCCCCAGACTTCTCTGCCTACCTGAAATATGTGTTATCTCACAGCTGCCAGATGTGGGGTGTACCCCCAAATGATTGTGCTGAAGGTAACACTGGAGTTTTCCTCCTTATTTTTAGTGTGAAATTAGTACCAGAAGCCACATGGAAAAGCCAGTATTTTTCTGAACAGACCATTTCACTGTATTTTCAAAAATTTATTTGATATCTTTTGGGAATACCACTTTCATGTAATTAATTCATGATAGTTCCCGGAGTTGCAGCTGTAGCTGAGAAATAAGAATAGAAATTTTCTGACTCAACAGTGATGGTCACCACTCTTACAGATAAAAAGGGTTTATTACAGCTTTACTTCTACTCAAATCACAGAACCTGTGGCTATAGGAAGGCAAAATGGATTTCACCTGGCTTGTACAGTATCTGTGGTAGTGTGCAGACCACCAGGGACATCCTGCTGGTCTGGCCACTCACTGCTCTTCATTCTACATATCCTTCCCCTGTTCACCCAGGACTGGCCAGCTGTCACGGGCTCGTCATTTGCCTATTGGCTTGCCTCTGGCCTTGCCCACCAGGGAGAGAGGGCATAAAGGCCAGAGGTGAGAAGGGGGCTGGATGAGTCTGGCCACGTTGTCCACTACACATCTGGTTCACCGTTTTTCCCTCCGTGAGAGAGAATAAAGGAATCTGTTAAACGCAACTAGTACGTCTGTCATTGCCTGCCAGGAGCAGCCACCGCCCGGCCCAGGATCGGAGCTCCCGAGGCAGGGAGCTGCAGGGGCTGGACTCGGTGGCCTGGAGGAGCCGTAGAGGAAACAGGAAAGCAACAAGTATCAACAATTGTTAACAGAGCTTCAGACACAAGGACAGATTTTCAAGGTAGAAATGAAGACCTTGAGGACAAATGCAGTTTCATACCTGTAATTTAGAGTGCATTATGGCTCACAAAATCTTTGCAATGTGCAATAAATGTAAGCATTTCAGATCAACTTTCGGTTAAAGTTTTCAGAGCCAGTAGCTAGGAAAAAAATAATTTTGTTCTTGTACTTTGAAAAAATTCTGATCTGAAAGCCCTCTGGACACTTTGAATACAGGGTAAGCATGATGAAGTTACTTTTCACTGTGCGCAAACATCACCCTGACGGTTTACATTATTCATGCAAACAAGATGCTGTAAATGCTGTCTCCTCCAGAGCCTCTTCGAGAGGAGGCTTCAGTTATGCCTAGGAAACCCTGCAGGCTCTCCTCTTGGATTTCATTTGCAAAGAAATGTTAAGAGGCTGCCTTGGCTTTTGAGCGAGGACATATTCCTACAGTCACTTGTAGAAGCCCTATTGAAGGCACAGGAAATGTGTGTGGGCACAGAATACTGACTACACTGGAGTAGTATTTCAGAACCTAAAAATATGTTTAACCCTCCAGCCACAGAGGCAGTCTGCAGAGTTGAGATGAATGCCTTTTTAGCTCGAGAGACTTATGAGAAAAACTCCCATTTAATAATCTGATTCATGTAACAGAAGGCATATGTGGTTGGTGTGTTACAAACTGATCATTCCAAATTCCTATATATTTATAAATCTATAATTAATTTAGGGCATTAAAGTGACATCCCTGTTCTGAAAACTGCACTTTCTAAGTTGACTCTGTGGTGGTAGGGAAGATAGGGAAGGATATGGAGGAACAAACAGGCAAAGATTAAGGATGATTGAGTTGCAAGGCAAGAGTAAATTCCAATACCAAATCCCAGGCAAAATTCTTTATCAAGGAAGTCCTTCTTTCCTGTCCTTTTACACTCTTTTAACTTCATTAGGCTTTTTTGGTTGGTTGGTTAATTGGTTGTTTTCTCATGCCAATAGCAACACTCTAATCCTGACACTGGCTGTAGACCTTAGCAGCCCTATAATCCCTGAAACAGCTTCATACCAAGAAATGTGGTCATGGTTCCTCCCTCTTAGTATTTTTCTGAATGTGAGAAAGCAGTGGGTTGCAAATATGAAGTGATTACTGAAAAATTACTAGTGATACTGACTGATCAGGGACCTGAGGAAACACTCGTCAGGTGTACCAAAAGCTTAACTGGAAATTTCCACTTAAACCCCTTTGTTTTAACATGCTCTAGGTATTGAAATTTATTCCTGCATTGAGGTTTTCCTTGCTTCTGGCCCTATAGAGGAGCCTGATGCTCCAGTTGCTCTTTTTTTACTATTTGCAGTCAACTTGCACTGCAAGAAAGTGAAGTCTATTTTTTTCCTAAGCTGATATTGAAACACAGGTTATGGAATAACCAATTTTTAAATTGTATTTCATACACCATTGACTAGAAATTCTCATGGCTTCATTGCAATCCAGATCTCTTTTATTAAAAGGCATTCTCTCAGTCCCAGTGTGAGATCTCTCTATATTGTGAGTTATTATACACTAAATATGTGTGCTAATCCAAATGAAACTAACTTCCCTTGAGTAATTTTATAGCCTACAGTCAGTTGAATCTGGGCAGAAGGTAGAGAACCTGGATTAATGTACTGCTCTCTTTTGACTGAAATAAATAATTCATGTATCCTTCTTCAAAACAAAAACATTTATCCTCCAAGACCAGCTGGAAAGGATTGCTTTTAATGAACCTGCTAGCTTTTTTCTAGTTTCCCTTTAAAAAATAATGATTGGATTTTTGTGAGCATTCACTTATGTTCTGTAATGTGATGGTATACTTTTGTCCCTTACACCGTGTAGTGAGATTTCTATACCTAATCAAAGCCAGTAAAATGTTATGGGCTTTAAATTTGTGTTAATGACGGGCTCATGAATGCAAGGAAGAACAATAGCCTGTCACTTCTTCATGAACTGATCTGACAATTTTGCTGTGCTTGGGGTATGGAACAAAAAAGCTGTAAAGATGTTGTCATTAGTAAGATTTATGGCTGCAAACTCTATGGTGACATAGGCCTGTTAGGATTACAATTAGATGTAAAAGATCATCCAAAAGAGTACAACTGCAGGCAATTTATCTAACCAAATATGTGGAAGGTACACTTTTCAGAGTCACACTGGGGAAAAAAGTTCTGTTCTCCTGCAGTGCAATTTACTTGTGGTGCTAGTGTGTCGCAAGCCGCTTGACCGCCCGGCTGGTCAGTGGGCGACAGTATCCTCGTGTGCCCGGACACAGGCTGCCACGCTGCACAAGCGCGTGCTGTGGCAAGGCAATGCCTTAGCCTTCACGGGGCGACTCCGAGGCTGATGACTAATCCCAAAACCCAGGCTGGGGCTGGCAGCAGCTGTTGGCTCAGAAGCGACGCGGAGGCGGCAAAGGAACAAAGGAGGACTCGCTTGTGGACGAATCCGAGAGTTTATTCCCTGTCCTGGCGGGGACAGGAGAACTCACTACAAGGACGGGAGCCACAAAACGAGCCCCGAAATAGCCGTTGCAGGGGATTTTAAGGGAAGGGAAAAGGGGGAGGAGAAAGGGAATGGACAAATAGGGTACATGAAGGGAGATGACAGCAGCCAATGAACAGAACACAAAGGAGGGACATATTTGAATAAACCAATGGGGAGAACAGAACCACTGAACATTCCAGTAACATATGAATATTAAATCAACCATATGAATATTTAAATCATCTGTGAGGGGGAAAGGGAGGGGACGGTGCTTTGATGGACAGTAACCCACGGCGGGAAACCGCCCCCCTCCTGCCTACCTCTCAGGACTCACTGTCCCAAGAGGTTTCGTCTACCCAGTCTGTTTGATCCACAGAAAAGGCAGGCTGAACAGCAGTCTCCAGTGCCATGGGTGACCCAGCCGGTGGCTGCGCCACCGGCTGGGCGACCACCACACTAGTGGTCTTGGTGATTCTTCCATAAATACAGATATACTTTGTTTCTCCGTAGCATATTAATTTTTTTCACCTTTAGCCTATAAATAGAATGCCTGTGTATATGGTAAGTGTGTGAAGATTAGTTTATGCTGTCATTTATATTTCAAGATGGTTTAGCATCATGTGTGGCTAGAGCTCTTGACCAAATAAGAGAGTTCATATTCCACAAAATACTTTTTAATAATAGTTCTGCTTTTATTCATAAGGGATGTTTTATGACTAAAATTACACATTCTGCTGTGCTGAGTAACAGTCCACCTCCTTGAGAGCTTTAGGATATACACTTGACATCCCAGATGTAAACCTCAGCATCTGCTTGTCACTGAATATTGAATATTGAAATAGTTTTTGTAATCCAAGAAGATGAATTGCTTCTGTGAGTAAGCATCTAAAAGAACTAAGATCATGTTAGGAAAAAAATCATGGGGATTATCTTTATGCTACAGGGCATAGACTAATCTATTTGGGGGAAAAAATACAACTCAGTGACATATTATTTCATAATTGGTCTCATTTTGCATAGTTTGTTTTTCCTCTGTAAACACTCAGCAATGGCCAGTAGTAAAAACAACAGTCTATTCAAACTTCAGGCTTGCATGGAGACTGGTTTTTTGTCCTCTTGTGTAAGGAATGCATATTCTTCACTACATGTATAGCTGAGAGCTATGGATTTACAAAAATTGTTTGTGGAATAGCTTTTCTAATGAATAGTTCCATGGATTTATACTCTTTTTAGATGAAAATAGAAGGAAAAAAAAATGCAGGTATTCTCTACAAAAATCCAAAGACTGTGCAGTAAGTGACTGGAAAGCATAACACTGGAACACAATCTAATTCAGCTTTAATCATAGCAAGCAAAGTTTGTCTCAATGCCATTACCTTCTGTGGTAAAGAAGCAAAAAGCAGGTACTGAAGATATTTCTGACTGAAGTACTGCAATCTGTGTTAAATGGGACACCAGACTCCTTTTGCATTTTTAAACTATGAAACTGCGAAAAATTAATTCACATTGCACTCCAAGCTGAAGGCCTGCAGGTCTGTTTTCTCACCCAGGAATAAAATTTTGGGGAGAAAGTATATATCCTTTAGTCAAAGTGCTGTATAAGGCCATGCATAAAATAGCATCCCTTGCGGGTATAGATAACCCATAATGAAGAAGCCTTTTGAGGCATCTCCTAGGAGTTTTAGTGTATGTGATCTTAAAATTTATGTTAGAAAATGAGTGCAAATGTGATAAACTGTCATTCATCTCCTTTGAGTTGCTCTATAATTCCTCCCATCTTTTCTTCAGACCTATTTTTTTCAAAGAGTTGTGCCAATAACTTTTGATTCCTTATGTCAATGCCCATGCTATTCTATAAGTGTCTTCTTTTTCAGATCCATTTCTAATTTAAACCTCTTTCCAATTTGCATAAGTTGTGAATAAAACCATTTGGTTTTATTTTTGAAAAACTGCCTATAAAATGTCATATTGCTATATCTATTTGGCCTACATTCACCTGTTAGTAGTTCTGGTTTACAGAAGCTTGCCAGAATAAGAAAAATATTGGAAAGTGGCTTCTGGGAAATCTTTTAATCAGAGAACTTCATATTTCAAAATTAGCTGTAATGCTGTGGACTCCATAGACAATGAGGGCAAGTTTTTTTCCCCTTGCCATTAGCCATTTAAATGTTTGGAGATGAGTGTTTCTTCTTTAACATTAACTGTGCAGAGGTTGTCTTGAGGTTTTCTTGTAGGCAGTGGAGAAAGACCAGGCAGTTCCAGAAGAATGTGTATCCAATTTATTTTCTGATTAAATGAATCACTCTTGGGAACAGACCTGCATTCCCCTTTCTAAATTACAGAGGGACCATTAATATCAACCATATGTCTACGTTTTAGATTACAAAAGTAAGATGAGAGGAATCTCACATACAGAGTTGATGTATTTCTGAAGGCACTCAGTAGGCATTTCTGACTAGATCTTGTTTACCTTAGGGTTATCACTACTTCAAGACTGTAATTTTAAACAAGGGTTTTGGATTGCCTAAAAGCAATGTCAATGCAGATAAAATTGTATTGTAGAGCATAACCTGCTCACAGTGGGGAAATATATGGAAATCACAGACAACATAAACTAAGAGAGATCCTAGCATTTCATCTCAAAATCTGCCTTGGACATCTTGCTTTTATGCCCTGTGCAGTAACACCCTTTTGAAAATGACTTTCTATTACGCACAAGTACCTCTTTTGACAGTGGTGATAGAGAGTCACCACCGACCTAAATATAGTTATTCTGTCTACATTATTTTATGTTTCACATTGCTACAGGTAGTGTATGAGTATTACAGAGAAGCGGTGACAGAGGCTTTCTTCCCCATTTTCTGGCAGCCCCTCCTTTTGTTTTGTTCTTAAGTCCATGCTTCCATTGCCTGTGTCCTGCCTGTTATCACAGTGATTTATATCCTAAATCTCTGCTAAGTCCCTGTGATCCTACGGGTTTCTCTGTGTAAAGGTCTCTTTGCAGGGTAGGAAATCTAGGGCTCAAGCTGCTGGGTTTTGTTTGATTTAGTCAGTGATACCTGAACCCACTGATATTAAATGTGACAGGTCCTGACAAAGCCTTAATCAGTTTCCCCTCTTGTCTTTTTCCATAGCGATCAGTGAAAGAGAGAAATTTAATTGAAAACTGTGGTCATAAAAGTCACGGAAAGTGGCAAGATGAAATATAGCATTAAATTTGTTTTAATTCCTGCTTTTATGTGTAGAAATGATCAAACTTTGGGTCAACAATGACCCTTTAGTATTATTTCCACTGCATAAGTAAAAAATAATACCCAAGTGATGTTCTGTTTCAATGTTCTGTGTTATGAAATATAGACCTTTTGACATAATGATAATTCAATAAGTAATATATCCACATAAAAATGTTGTGCTTTGTAATATGCTTCTTCATCTGTCCATATGAAACCAAGTATTTGAATTCAATAATAAATATTTTCTGTAGAAAAAGTTACCAATATCTTCCCCCCTGACTACACTGATTAAGCACGAGTGAGAATTATGACTGACACATAGGATTATTTTTAATATAAATGTATATGTAAGGGATATAGGCTGTATATTTTCAAAGTATGCAGTAAGGAGGCCAACTTGAAACATCATCCCATGTAAAGTTTGTATGAGAGTCAGTAGAGGATGATTTCTCCCATCTCTGACCATCATGCAGGTCAGGGTTGCTTTCTAAGAAACAGACCCATGAACATATACGCTTTTCTGCCAGGGGGGCACTTGGTAATCCCGAGCTGTTTGTCTGTTGGAGGAAACTTGTAGCTCTTGGAAAAGGTTTCTGGCTTTCTCTGGTTGCCTTTTTGAACAAGTCTGCTCCAGACACAGCCACAGGTTGTTCTTTTTCTGTCTGGAGTATCCTAATTTATGTTCTCTCATTCAATGGTGGTTGCACTTCCTTCTTGGAGTACCCGAGTTGTAGACTGTTGCTGAGTTGCTGATCTTATTGTCTCTATAGTATTTTGCTGTATGTACAGTATATGAATGGGACATTATATTTATGTGCTTTATCTTAATTGATATTCTACATTTGACTTGTGCCTCTCTGCCCACAAATTCTTCCCTGCCAGATTTATTGGCACACTTCCAGAGCAGCTTCCAGAACATTTGGTAAGACAAGACTGTTAACAATGTGGTTGGAATGTTTGATGCAATCCTGAACCTCAAAAATGACCTGACCAGCATGAAATTTGCTTAAAACAGACAGCAACATTTGTCACAGGAAAGGATTATTTTAATAGTGGTATAAATCCCACTTTTGCCTAGTGCTCCAAATTCATATGGGCCATAAGATTATTAGGTAGGTGAGAATCCCAGCAGGAGTTAACTTCTAGAATGGAATGGTGCTTGGCTTGAATAAGGTTCTATTTTAGGAGTTACAATTTAATTTTCTTCCAAGTCTCTGTTAGACCTGTGGCACTAAGGAAATGCAGCAATACAGGTGGAGAGATGCAAAAGTTATTGATGTCTTGGGGCAGGGAAGTCTCATTGACACCTAGGGTGACCTGTAAAATTCTTTTGAGGTTTTGTCACTCATGAGTAATGTAAGCCATTTTGAAACCAAGTCTCCCAATTCTTTTATGTGCATCATGGATCTTTATTTTTTTATGCTTACCTTCTGTCATTTCACTGAACAATTAACATCTTCTTCACCTGGAAATGTTTCAATGATACTTATTGAACAATTGTGTGTAAGAGAAGTGAAAATATGCATTTATAATACAAACTTTTAAAGATCTTAGTCTTTGTTGTCTTTGCTGATTCAAAACTAACAAGTTTTTGTTTAAAAATAAAGGAAAAAATCAAATTCATTTTTTTCCTGAAATGCAGTGTGTCAGCAAATATAGCCCATTTTTGTATTTGGTGTATTTTAATACCTCCCCCAGGTGTAACTCAGATATTTAGTATACTATGAGTGTTTCTGTCTTAGCAGCAGTATCTCATCTGACCTCAAATTGGAAAGGCTTCTCCATGGAAATGTGAAAAGGCTGGACGGCTGATGCTTAAAATGAAGAAGATAGAACAATCTTTCTGTAATGATTGCAGTGCCCATCAGTGCTGAGTGAATGAGAGTGGCATTGCTAACAGCAGCAGTGAACATTTGCTCTAAGGACACAGTTCAGAGCAGACAGCTGAGTGACTCTGCAGATGGATAATGCAAGGTTAGGCTGCTTGTTGGCTGCTTCTCCCCCCTCCCCTCTTTTTTTTCCATCATACAATAATCTCTTCCATAGCTCTCCTGAGAATAATTCAGCTAAACTTGTGCCTTGCCTGAGGCAGAAAGGCACTCCAGTAAAGCATGTGTATTGCATTGGTGGAATCCAGTCATTTCTCTTTCATGCTGTAATAAAAGTTAGGCAACTGGGCAGGAAACAGGCAAAGAAACTTTACTGTCAATTATAGCCATTTTCCCCAGCTTTAATTTTGGGTAGGGGATTGGTTGATGTGTAAAACTCAGCAGTTAAAACATTCACGTCAGTACTGCAAGACCTGCTGACTGTTACAGATGCAGTAGGAAGATGCCCCTCTTCAGCTGCAATGCCTCAGCAAACTTGCTTACCTGTAGCTGGGCTATATTATAAAGCATCAGTGTTAGCTTTCAAAAAGGGAATATCTCTAATCTCCTTTGAAAAGTTTTTGGTTTCATTGTTTGTGAAAGATGATCACAGAGTTGTGTGTCTATGGTTAGGCTTTTAAGCCCAGCTGTGCAGAGCAAAGCTAAAGTCAGGTAGAGCCTCAGTGACAGATGATGATGATGTCTGATTTTGTCCTTTTATAAATATTAGCTTTAAAAGACTTACTAATAATGTTCCTAGTTAAATCTGAAGACAGACTCCCTCTCTGTGCACTTTTAAATGAAATAAAACAACAATAAGCTACTTGAGCAGTTAATTAGAGGAAAACCAAAATCTTAGAGGAAAACCAAAAACTAATATTCAGTTAATTTTTAAGTAGCAACTCAAACTTTCTCATGGTTTTGTTTTGCATTATCTATCCACTACACACATACACTAATCAGTGGTAGAAGGAGCCAGTTGAGAATTGGAGGGTGGTAAAGGACATGCACATGATTGAAACTACCTCTGCTGCAACAATCTCGTGTAAGCATTTCAGCATTTGTGAGCATAGTGAATGTGTGGTCTGTGCTGTTCAGATGGCCTTGGCAGGGTTGCTAATTGTTCTTAGCTCACCTGGGTGCCCATGGACTAGTCAGCGACAAAAGCAAATGCAGGAGGAAGTGCAGGAGGTGTGGATATTTTTAAAAAAGGTAGCTTCTAAGAAGAAAGAGTGGTGTTTCACATAAAATCTTCTATCCCTGGAAGAGGGAGATGCAGGTCAATTCCTTCCTCAGCCTGGCAGTGTTCAAAGACATCTCTCAGGAGCATGGCATGAGCAGTGGGTGTGGGATGGTCATGGGACAGTTCCCCAAGGGTTGAGTTGCACTTAGATTTTTCCATCTTTTCTGTTTGAGTGCAAAATGAAGACCAACGTGTCTGGATTTGTGTAGCCATTTGTTTGCAAGGTCCATGATGCAAGAGAGAACAAGCACGGGGAGCATGTCTCATCTCAGTGCCCAGGTTTCTGAGAGAGGTGAGAGGAGCAAGAGCAGATCCTGCTCCGTCTGTTGCTTCACACTTTACCAGTGATGGTGCATAGACCAATCTTGGACATGACATACACCATACACATGCACAGCTGTGCCCTAAAGAGTGAGGCAGTGAATATGCAAGACAGGAACAGCCAAGGGCAGGAGGCTGGCCCTGGGCAGAGGTGCCCTGTCCCCTGGGGACATGTCCCTCCAGCATCAGAGCTCAACAGGAATGTGAGCGCAGCGAATGGCCGTGGGGGCTGGTGGGGTGCTTGTGGTGAGACTCATCCTGAGCCTCAGTCCTCCAAAAGATTTGTTGTACTGCAAGAGCTTTTGAACCTCTTTATGTCAGCAATTATATTTGAACAAGGAAACTGTCCCTTGAACTATCTGTCCTTTTCTTCTAGCCATGTAGTTCATGCTCCTTTGTTTGGATTTATGTGGCTTTCTTTGATAGTTGTAACTATTGCTTACAATTAGGAAGACAAGAGTAATAACCTGTGATCTATGCTCCCATGGTTGTGTGCCTACAGATATGGTCCAATATTTAGGAGTTTAGTACTTTATTTAATGAACATGACTTTTAAGAACACAGTTCATACTGCAATGTATGCAAGCAATGAGACCACAGTTTCAGCTGATCACATTTGTTGTGTTACATAATGAAATTTCCCCTTCTAAAAGGACATTGTTATCCGCATCAGCATAAAGCATGTGTAATGTTTTTACTTAATGCTTGTAATGTTTGTTGCCCAGGGGCCCCAGCCAAAATGGGGACCCCCACTGTGCTAAGTGCTGTATAAACATGCACAATTTAAGGAAAGATGTGACCTGAAAAGAGAGACAAAGGAGAAAAGAAAATAAATCTGTTTTGAGATGAGACCCATTTCCACTGTTTAACTGTTGTTATAAGCTGGTGGATGGCCTCAGGACGTCATTAACTATATGACTTCTTTTTCTAGGTGAAACAGCAAAGATGGATTCCGAGCAATGATTTAGACTAAAAAAGGATATATGTGTATATACTGATTAGGGAACTCAGTGTTGAATTGTTTCTGGGCAGGAAATTCAGAGTTTTCTAGAGCACATGGGAGCATGATCTGCTGGTAGAACAGGAAAGCAAGGGAGAAGCATGACAAAACGTAAGAGTCAGGCATCCAGTGGAAATATTGGCTTGATTTACTGAAACACTGGGACTCAGTGGAAGATTTGAGATAAAAATTCCAGCGTGTTGCAATTGGAATCAGAGAATGGTTTTGATTAGAAGGGACCCTTAAAGGTCATCTAGTCCAAGCTCTCTGCAATGAGGAGGGACATCTTCAACTGGATCAGGTTGTTCAGAGCCCCGTTCAACCTGACCTTCAATATTTCCAAGGATGGAGACTGTACCATCTCAACTAGGAAGATGGGTTGGAAAAATTACTTTGAAGTATGATATTTTCACTTGGCTGGACAGATATTGCACAACACATTCAGATCTCTCCCCAAGGAGTGGATAAGAAAGAAGGGCTCACAAGTCTGCTGTCACTGTGTTACTCAGTGCATGTCTGGTAGAAGTGAAGACCCAGTGATGCAGCCTGCAGCAGCATCAACAAGAGTGACAGAGAGTGTTGTGTTGAATTTTTAACAGTGTCAGATAATGTGGAGAGCACAGAGTTTTCTGTTTTGTCTGGTCATAGAAGATGATGAAACATCCAAGGGAAAGTGTGCAGCAGGTAGGGAGATAAAAAATGGTTGCGTTTCTATCAGAGATGAGAAGAAACACAACCGTTGCAATGCTTGAGAGCTGGTATTGTTTTGAAAGGGAAAATTAAAACCACTGGCAGCTCAGCTGCAGATAAAACCACCAGATTATTGATACCATTTAATTTTGGGTTTTCTTCTAATGGTCCAAGTACAAGCAAGTTAATTAAGTCTGAGAAGTTATTTTGTTACTTGATTTCAAAACTTTTAGACGCTTTAGTTAGATTTTGGATTTGAAAGTACTTGTAGATCCGTATCAGCTGAAAGCACTTGAGTGCAGAATTGGGAAAATTTTTGCAGAAGCGCTTGTCACTATGATAACTGTGCTAATCACAGAAAGACAGGGGTTGTTTTGTCAGGGTGACTTGATTTTCAGTGCTAACACACCCTGCAGTTTAATTGCACTGTTTTCTGCCAGCAACAGAGACTAGTTAATTTTTTTTTTGGTTTTGTTTCATTTTTCCTTCTGGTTACAAATACATCTCAGAGAGTCTGCCAAATCTTAAACCATCATGTTGTTGGTAAGTGATTTCTTATTAACGGATGATTTTTCTTTTTCTTTTGTCTATTCATTTCATTTAATGAATTTGTTTTTGTGACTAATTTGTTCATTTTTCTCAGAGACAGGAGCATAAATAAGGGGAGAACCCAAAACTCAGCTCTTAGAAATCTATGGAGTATCTTTCGGGAAACGTTTGAGAGGCCGAGATACAAGCACACTGAATCTCTCTGTTGTTTCATCTAAAGAAATAAGGCTGAAATGCAGAGCTTCTAATAGAAGATACTCTTCTGTTAATTTTAACATTTAATAAGGGACCATGAGTGTGAGATAGGAAAAGATGAATTGTGCTGTGAAATCTACGATATTGCTGAAAACTGAGACCAAGAGCAGCAGTGAAGAGAGCCACTGGTTACATAAGAGTTCTGCTACGCCTAAACTCCTAATTCCTCCATTATCTGATCTGTGCCACCTGGCAGAATTGATAATTGGTTTTCTGTACAGAATATAACTTTTTCTGGAAAAAATGAGGAACGTTGTCTTCTGTTATTTTGGATGAAGATGCAACAAACATTTCTGTGACAGTGATGGTGTGCGAAGAGTCAACTGTATGTTAGAAATAGTAACAATGAAAAATGTAGAAATGTAGTATCTGTTGGTATCCGTTCATACTGATATCACTCAAGTTATTTTCAGGAATTTAATGTATAGGAAAGGACTTGAAAACACAAATCTTTTTTGTATTTTTTTAAAAATTATTTGAAGCATTATCAGAAATTTTCTTATGAAAATTAGATTCAAAAAGAAGTGCCTTTACTTTTTAAAATGTCAAGGAGATTTAACTCCCCTTCAACCTTGGAGGTTAATATAAAATATTTATTTGGACTTTCAAAGGCCTTTGAAATAATGTCTCGTAAAATTGTTAAAAAGCTACTCACCTGAAGTGCCATCATAGGTCACAAATTAAAAAAGACAAATGCAAATGAAAATATTAATTTTCAATATGACAAACTGTTTGTCCTAGATGTCTCTAAGGGCAAAGCAGAAGTGGGCAAAAATAAAATATAAAGCATGGTTTTGTGGAAAGAATAGTGCAGAGAATGCAAATGAATGCACATTACCTTTCATTGTTGGTCATACTGTGTTTGTCTCCTTTTTATAAATAGGAATTTTAGAAGGTAAGGGGGTGATAAGAAGCAGGAGATAAGCCTTATGAGAGAAGATGATTTTTCTTTTCATGGCTTAGACCTCTAAAACGAGTAAGAGATATTCTTTTCTTCTTATACTTCAGAAAGAAACAAACCATGTGGTAGAAAAAGCATGGTAAAAGCATACCCAGTAATTGAAGCTACAAGGAAGATAAATTTGTAGCTCAAATGAAAATCCAGGTGGGATTCATTGCTGTAAGCCATCACTCAATGAAATGAACAAAATCCTTGTCTTCACGAATATATCTGTGAATAACACTGTTGTGAAGCTTTTCTCTTATATTTCCTCCACAAGGAAGGAGCTCTTTCCAAACTTGATATTACTGAAATATACTTCAAGGCAGGGTGATTTTTTAGACCTTATTTTTAGAAGAGTCACATAACCTGCTTTTAGCTGTAGTTTTTGTCCATCTGATCACAGCAAATTCTGGCATATTTACCCATACAGGGTGTTTTGTTTCCGTGAAGCATCTGGTATTGGCCACAGCTGGAGGTGAGATCAATGTTTCTCAGACTCAGCTGTGCTGCTTTTGAGCTCAGTGGGGTTGTGGATCAGGGAGCTTGTGGTGCCTTACAAGTCAATAGTCAGCAAGGAGTCAATTGTCTCTGGCTTGGCAGCATATCAGCTCCTCCAGGACACAGGACCCACTGTGGTGATTTGCTGCACACGTGCTGAGTAGCCAGCAATTGCAAAATGTATGCCAAGCCCTGGTGGACATGGACTGCAGGGCTGACCTGGTTTTGCAGGAGGATCAAAATTAGGAGAGTTGGGCAGAGAACCAAAGAAGAGGGTTTGTGGTGAGGAGGGAAGGTCAAAGAAAAAGGGATGGACAGAGTTAAATCCAGAGGGAAAAGGAGAAAGAGGGCCACAGAATGGAGGGAATTAGCAGTCCTAAGGAAAGCAGAATGGGAAGGCATGAGGATAGACAAGCAGAACATCAGGCACTTTGGTGGTAAACAATTAACTTTCAATGAATCCATTGTTTCCTTAAACATTCTCCAATACCCTAGGACTTGCTGGCTGAGTGCTTTGAACACATTTGTGTAAGGTGTGGTGTTGAAACATGACCTAAGCTGTTCAGATATACTTTAAAAATGTTTAAAGAACTCAAGTCAGTTGGGTCTTAATTGATTCATCAATAGCTTGTGGCTCATGCTTAGTTCAGTAGCTACAGGTCTGTTCAAGGTCTAAATTTAGGATGGATTGTTCCTGAGATTAGTTCATGAACCACTGTACTTCAAAGAAGCCCCAGGATCCACCTCTTCTAAAGAGTCCTCAGTGCCACAAGCCTGAATTTGAAATGACTTAGAAATGTCCTTTCTGCTTACCTGCATGGTGTGGATTTCGGATACTTGTTTATCTTGTAGGTGTGAGTGAATCAAGTGAACAGCTGAATTGGTACTTGCTCTTGCTGAGAAATACGTCTTACAAAGCTTATGGTACTCAAAATCTACAGATTGTTGCATTGCACTCACCTTTGCAGTTGGCAAAGAAGAAAACAGCAGCAGTATTTAATGTACATGGAGGTCACAGAGGACAATTAGACTGTAATGCTTGTTCCATTTCTTGTATTGATAACTCAGTCACAACTTTGAAGGAGGGCTTCCTGTTTAACCTTGTGTCTATGTATTTTTGATGTTGGTTGGTAGATACATCTGCACAGGAAGATCTGCATTTAAGGAGATGGGAGAGGGATAGACTTCCTGAAGAGCCAATGCGATGACAGGTGAATAGTTGCTCAATATCTTCTTTCTATTTCTTCAACATGATGCTGATTCTTCCTATAAAAGAGTGTAGAACAAGAACCTTCTAGACTATCATTGCCTAATTTCCTGAGCAAGGGTTTCATCTCTTTGTTTTGACTTCTGTTATAGAGGAAAAAAAAATGAGGGAAAGAAATTTCACTAGTATAAAGCCTATAAAAATGCAGGCAGGTGTATTGACGTCTGCAGTTGGAATGGAATGATGGAATGAGCTGGTATCCCCAAGTGTAGAGAAACATGGAGGGATATAAACTGGCTGCCTCATTAAGCACAGCAAGTGCCTTGTGGTGCCTACAGCTCATGAGCAGTTAGTTCACTGCCATAGCAGTGCTAGGTCCATTTCACAGCTAGTGTGGATTGTTTTTGTTGTAGAACTGTAGCTGTGATTGTCGGCTAAGCCCTTTAGTTTACCAAGACAACTTCTATGTCATACAATTGCTTTTGGAAATTATTCTGTTTACATTGATGCTGTCCTTCCAAATGATCCACCTCATTTCATAGTATTGGTTTTTGTGGCTTAATGAACTGCATCCACTTGATTCAAATGTTTTCCTCATAAACTCTGAGCTGTATGTTCATAGTCATCTTTTGATGTATTAAAATATGCCCTTTTCATTGTTTTCCTCACAGTCATAAAGAATAGCTTTGTATTATTTTACATTTTAATAAAGGGTGTGAAAAGTCTAGAGAACCCTCTGTATTTCTGCAGCATTAGTAAAAAGGTCTTGAAAATGTTTTGATAGACAGATTGATAACTGACATGCATGCCCTACATTATTATTTCTTCCAGAGCATAAATGATGTGTAATACAAGCCACCAATCACAATTTTAAATGAAAAATAATAAATATAAACAGTTTTCTGGCTGACCAGTAGGTTGAAGCCTGTATTTGAATTTGTCAAAGAACTCAGCAATAGATCTACAACAATCACAACTAATTGCAAATGGTTTGTGAAAAAACCTGGGATTTCTTCATCATGTAACATTTTCATGATGAATAAATCAATCAGCTCTAGTGTTGTGAGGCATCTTATACTGATTTTTATAGTGTACATGCAGTTCTCACTGGCTTGGATTACTTTTTGCTTGCTCAAACCTGTGTGAAAGATTACTGTTTAAGTAACTGTAGGTATATTAATACTTTACTAGAATAACATAAAAGAGTACAAGGGAGAAGCTTAAATAAAATAATAGGCTAAGACTGAGCAAAAGTAAACCAAGGATAAATATCTGCAATATCTAGACATTTCTTTCTTCTTTAGGTAAGTTAATTAAAATTAAAGGCTAGAAATATTACATAGTGCAAGGAGGCAAAACCAAGTATCTAAATGCTAGATTTATTCAAAGGAGTTACCTGCTATTATGCTAACAGATAAGAATAGTTTGTCACATTTTGATCTGTTAAAAGTAGGTGATAGCTTGCACATTGTATCACTAATTGTTTGCTGTCATAGCACTTATGCTATTATTTGAGCCAATTATTTAAGTGAACAGAAAAGTGAGATAATTTTAGAGGATATTAGATACTGTAATAAGAAAGAACTCTTTGGAATATGCTCATGGGTCGCTTCAAAAATTATCCTTGTAAAAGGCAATATAACTCCTTTTGAAAAGAAAGTGTTTCTTCAAAGGTTAAAACTATATTGACAGCTTCTATGATTCAATAACTTTTTTTTCAAGATAAGGCCTACATTATTTCAGATGTTGTGTGATTTCCCCTGGATAAATGAATGTCAGAAAATGGAAAAGGCTCATTTTCTAAGCCTGAGTGGCAATTTTCTTATTATGCTGTCATATGGATAAAGTGCTTGCTGTTCTGATTGTGCTGGCTCAAAAAAAAATTTGGGCCAAGATTAATGAAATCAACGAAAATAATGTTTGTTTCCTTAGACATTTTATTGACATTCTTAAATGGCCTGTCAGATCTCTTTCCTGAGATCATTAGCTTTCTGATATGGTTTGATCTCTCATTTGAAGAGCCCAAACTTCAAAGCTGCCCTTCTGCTGGTTGTACTTTGCAGCACCTTCTGAAGGACAAGAGTCTGCTCTTTCAGTAGAACTCATTAGAGAGGATAAACAGTCCTGGAGATATTAAAGTATCTTAGAGAACTCAGCAAGTTGTAGTCATGACTTCAGGAATTGTAGTAGATCTGTGTGATCAGGGTGGGGCTCCAACCAGGGATAAGTTGAAGATGTTTGAGGTTAGTCTATCTTGGCAGATGGATGCTGAATGCAGGCATGACCTCACTGTGCTGCCCAGATGTGCAAAAGAATAGGCACTGTATTCAGAAAGGATCAATATCTATTGGGTGACTTAAAAGCAATAAAGTCAAGAGGAATTAATAGTCTAAGTAAAAAGTGAATTGCCCTAATTTGGCTCTACAGGGACATGAGACAAGCCAGGGTCTGCCTAGCTTCAGCAATGAGGAGGAGCTGAAATTAAATCAGCCTAAACTGTTTGCCTGGATTTCATTGTGTTTCTTCACTCTGCCGTTGATGGTAACATGGGTATTGTTAATAGGAACCACATGCATCTGTATATGCTGAATCTAGTTTGAATGTCTGGGGACTAAACTGGGAACATAATATCCATCAGAGGTGGAGGGCAGGGACATTGGGATGTCGAGCAAGTGAGTGCAGTGTCAAAGTCACTCTTGCTGCTGCTGTCAAAAATATCAGGATAGTCACAAGGATAACAATATCAGAGCATCAGCTTGTTAGAGGTAGATGTGCACTAGAATATTGATGTCAAACTGACACACAGTTGCACGTGTGCACCTATGTGGCTACACATACATGCACAGCATTATATTTTTTCAGGAATATCTAATGTCTGTGTGCACCTATGAGGCAAAAATATCTATCTACAGTGGCTTGCATGAGCACATCCAGGGCAAGTCCATGAGGCACATGGACAGAAAAGTGAATTTTAGGTATGGATTCTTGCTCACATTGCCAAGAAAGTCTTTGAGGTCAAGACAGGGCTGGGTACAGAATGAAACTGTACACTGAGACCAGACAGCATGCATAGGAGTATAATGTGAAATACGAGCTCTTAAAATGAAACTTGTCCTTGACTGTTGTTATTTAACACATTTATAGAATATATTGTTAAAGGTATTTCACACTCGTCTTACTGTAATTCCCCTGTAGTGTTCTGTACCAAAGCAGACCATGATCCAATATAGCAGGGCATCTTCAGATGGAAGCAGATATCCTAGTGTCATGAATGTGCATGACAGAAATGGACGCATGGGATAAAAATCCACTCATTTCTAATTTCCCATTAAACCTGAATAATATGCCAAAGCTGGTGCTTAGCTGTACAGAAAGAACTCTCAGTTTTGACAGGTTTTTTCTTACATTTCTTGTGAGATGTGGAAAATCACAAATCTCTTTGTTTGCACTGGCCAAAGAGCTTCAGTAACAGTCCAATAAAGACAAAAGGTATATTTCTTATTAGAAAATATTTTCCTTTTCTTTTACTTTTTTTTTAAAAAATATTTTTTCAAATTTTCTATGAAAACTTGAAAGCATCTTTTCCATATACTTCTATTTTTTGCACTTTTTTTGAACTTCTGAACTTTTAAATACCTACTAATACCTACCTACTGCAATTTCTTTAGAGTTTAGCTAGCCTTCCAGAAGCAGATGTGAACCCAGCAGCTGCTTTATTATCAAGACTGAAGATGTAATTCTGCAAATGAAGTGTGCAGAATGTCTGTTTCATGACAAGTAAGTTGGAAGCTCGAGATGGACAGGTCATACACACAACATTTATTTACAGAAGGCTGCAGAACACTGGGCAAAATGAAGTTTCAGCTTGTTTGCAATAGCAAGGCTGTGTGTACATGAGGCTCCCTGGTGGAGTGGTGATCCTCTGCGATGTGACACAGAGCCTGAGTTTAGTAAATAGAGGGTTGGAGCCTCATGTACTGTGCCAGGCCCCCTGTGTGCAAAGGGACCGTGTGACTGGTGTCCCTGCTGCTGTGATTGGCATCGCCTCCCACTTTATGCTGCTTTTCATAATGTTTTATTGTGTCAGCAACTGGAACATATATAGACAAGCTGGCTGTGGTGCAAATAGTATAACAATCAAAACCAGGCTTGGCCAGTAACACCCAATGTTTAGTTATTCACTAACTACAGCCCATGTGAGTTTTGGTACTGTCAGACTTTATCAGATGTTTGATGTGTTTTAGGAAGATAAGAGTGGTTGTACTGGATCAGAGCAGAGCTTGGTATCCTGACTACAAAACTGACCTGAAAAGACGTGGGGAAGTTTATAAGAAGAGAAAAACTACTTTCCCTAGTATTCTCCCCAGTTTCTTGTGCTCTGCAATTTAGGGTTTTCTTGAGCCTGGGGGTTATGTCTTTGAGTATATCAGCCTTCATTGCATCTTCAATTACTTTTTCTAATTATTTTCGTTATGGTTTATGAATAAAATAGATGATTATCCATGATTTCTGAATTTTTGATGTATGTTTCATTTCCCTCAAAACAAAATGTAAAGTTTAGAGCCTCACAATTTGTAAGTTTTGGCTGAAACCTAAGCCTGTTAGAGATAAATAAGGTAGGAAAAATAATTTACCTAGACTGCCCTGGGGGATTTTTGGTGGTTGTTTTTTTTTTAATTGAAACCAAAAATACCTTCTAGAAGGCTGTTTTCTCAGTGCACAAAGAACAAGGAAAAGGAATCTGCGGTTTGAAAAGGATGAAAGAAAGGAACTAGGGAATGGTCTGAGGGAAAAAACCTTATATTTTACTAAGTGCATACGTCTGATCCTTGTTCTTATCTGATGTCTCTAAAGAGTGAGAGTTTTCCAGTGTACTCCAAAAATTAGTGAAGTGGTTTGGTGGAGCAAAGGCATACAAAACCAAGCTATCGGCTAAGAAAAACAAATGAGAAAATGTGAAAAAATAAAAATAATGGAAACTCTGCAGAGTAGCTTTTTTCTTCTTTGTCACATGATATTTTCATTGTAAGAAATGTGTAACTTCTTCCTTTCCCCATTCTTAGTGGGAGAAACGGGAAGGATGGGAACAGACCCAGGCACCCTGCTGCTTTTCCTGAAGGCAGCTTGGTGCTGCTCCTGGTGATAGCAACTTGCAGTGTAATCATTATGAATTTCACTCTTTCTTCCTGTTTTGTCTTTCCCCTTCAGGGAGCAATTCCCCACCCTCCTCACAGGCTTGGGCATCTCACCTGAATTTGTAACTCATTCCCGAGCCAAGACTGCAAAGATGGCTTGGAGGGTAGCAAGAGGTGCTGTTTCCCAAAGTGCGGGGCAAACTGTCAAGATGGAGAGCTTCTGGCTCAGTCTTAATATCTTTGAGGTGCCACACTCTTCTTCCTGCCCCATCCCTCCCTAGACATCACTTTCGTTTCTGTGTACTGCATCATTACTTGAAACTTTTATTAAACGCAGTCCTTGACTAATGAAGAATTAAGGAAGAAAATTTAAATGTGTAAGAATTTTTTGAAGTGTTGAGGTATAAATATGGTGAACGTCACTGAAGAGCTTCATATGAGGATTTGCTGTTCAATTAAAAAAACCCCAACAGTCTTTATTGCTCGACACTTGAGAATTTCCAGGTTCCTTGTCTGGCTGCAAGCCCGAGGCAGGAAGACTTAACTTCATATTAAGATGAGGTGTTTGACTAGCAAGTTTCCTCTGTCCATTTCTCTCTTTCCTTATCTTCTTTTCTTTCTGGTCGCCTCTTGTTTTTTTCAGACACAAAATTCAGAGCATGCCCTGGATGGGAGCCCTTGCTCTGTCCTGATAGTTGTCAGTTGTAGTGACCAGGGAAACAGAGCTTCTGCATACACTGGACTTCAAAAGAAGTGCCTGGATGTATTAAAAAACAAATTCCTAACAAGTCCACCAAGGTTAATGAATTTTCCTCTGGCAGTTGCAGATTCATTTTGCTCTCATCTTCCCCCTCCTCCCAACTTGTGTAATTTTAATCAAGTTTCTGTAAAATACTGTTCTAAATTGTTATATGCTGTGAGACTGATTATTGCTTACATGTAGAACGTGAGAAAGGAGAAGGGAAGCTGATTTTTGCAATTTCCACAGGAGACTATATCCACTTTTTCTTAATCCTCGACATGTAAGGTCACCAAGCAGAGAGCTTCAATTTGAAAAGCAAAGTAGGTACACTTTGAAATGGCTAAATGATTGGAAGCTAAACCATGGCCATCTCCTAACCAGACTGGCCTCAAAGGTGAAGGAAGGCAAGCCCTGTTTTGTATTGGTCTGGGCAAAGATTTTGTTATTACTTACAATTTTTGAATACCATAATGTCTTGCTGAGTATATTCATTAAACCTCTGTTGTAATCTCACTCAGCCTCTAAATATCCTCAAACATCCCAGCAATTATACACTGCCTCTGCTTGCTGATGTGCTAATAGAAGACTTTAGCTGTCATTTTGGTATTTTAATATTAGTCACTACACAGCTTACAAATATTTAGAGAAAATCTTTAAAGTCAAATCTTCCTCCCACATAAAAAAGATAATTTGGTATTTCTCATTATGTATTTGGTTTTTTCACTGAGTTAGCTCCCTATAAATCCTTATCCTGTTTTAAAAATCATCCTATCAGGCATTTGTAACAAATTTGTAACAAATTCCTGTTGATCTCTCTTTTGAGTATTTTCTTTCACAATGTCAAGGGTAATAATCACATTTATTTTGGCGTATACACCCTCCCTGCTGTGTAAACATACGGAGAGACGGTTTTAGGAAGCTCCTGTTTTTCCTGTGTATGTGGGTGGACAATGTCAGGTCCTAACCAGTCGAAACACCATTCAGAGCGAAGTAATCGACAGGGACACCCCTGCGGGGTGTGAGCGCGCAGCTCCGACACAAAACACACGCACTCCCCTCGTGCCCCTCCAGCGGCAGAACCCATCAGTACTCTCCCTCCCAAGTCTTCCTGCCCCAGTTCAGAGAGAGGTGGTGGAGAGCCGTGCCCCGTGGTCTGGCACCACACACAGACCTCCCCGACTCCCTAATGAGCAGAGCACCTGACCCAGGGTCCCTTCGCAGAGCACCAGGGCTTTGAGCGGGGCTGCCCAGTGACCCTGAGCAGCCACCACTTTGGTCCTCTTGAATCCTAATTAAGAGGGTGCAGGCCACAAGTGAGAGGTTGAGGAGATTAAGTTGCTAATGCAGCAAGACCCATGAGCGCTCAGTTTGTGCGGTTTTACAGGGAAATGTACGTGTAGATGGCAAGACAGTCCGGGTTTTAAAAAACTCGGCAAGGAGCCAAAACAGTCCTGCCGTTGAATTCAGTCTCTGGCGATTTCTCTGTAGATACTGGCAGCCCGTTTAGCCCTCTTCTATGTTATTCACCCTACATGGAGCATGGGGATAGTACCTGGTTGGTATCATGGGGATGAGGAAGGTCAATAGCAGCTTAATTTTATTGACCTGTCTTGTTTCTTTCTCTATCCACCTGAGATTTGTTTCTTATGCCCCTACCTAGATGCTTTTTTGCAGGCAAACAATCTATACAACAGAAATTTATGTTCTATTAAAGAAAATTTACAGTCTATTAAAAAACAAAGAGAAACACATTGGTGTAAATTTTCCATGCTGTTGTAGCAGCATATTTGTGGGTGCAGATATATATCAGGAAAAAAAAGCTTTGTTTTTTTACACAGTGTTTTATAATGTTATAAGAAACAACTGGAGTCAAACACCCATAATTTAATTAAAATCTTATGTTGCCAATTCATAATATCATACATATTTCTATCTGAGTACAGTAATTTTTTCATAAATTTTCCTCATGACATGGCAGGTTTTAGCCTGTATTATCATTATTTACCAGCATGTGGGCCTGATTTCCACTTTCATTCCTAGTCACTACTCTGTGACGTCTCTGTGGCTCTGCTGTAGCCCTTGTGAATGGCACACTGACACTTTTTGTTTGCCACCCTCAATATTGTCACCTCCACTATGAGTTTTAATAAACAGCTTTTCCTGCTAGGCCTTCCATCACCCTAGTCAACTTTTGCTTTGCTGGTTTTGTGTCTACCACACGTCTAGCTCTGAACAACCTTTTTTCCTGCTCTACTGTGGCCATGTCAAATCTTGCTGAAATGTTCAGTGCAGCAATAAGAATGGAGATGCTCATTATAAGCACTAGGACAATAAAGTTGCTTTAAAATTTTAGCTAATATTGAATTTCAAACCTCTTTGGAATGGCAGCTTGATTAAAAATTTTTTAAAGATTTTTAGTTTACTTTGGTTACTTCTTTCTAAAAGTTTGAGCCATAGATTATTGAAATAAATCTTTCCTTTTACTACAGCATACTTTGGAAACTGGCCCCAAGTGAGGTGCAGAGTTTGATTTAGCTAGGGAAAGTGGTGAGGTTTTTGAGCTGTAGTAGAATGAGAGGAAAATTCATAGTGGAATTTCCTGTATAGTATTAGCAACAGCTGGGTAAAGAAAAGTATTTTCAAATTTGCTGTGCATTAATTCAACCTCTTGTGAGGTGAATAGACAGTAAGATTTAAGTTTCATTGAACAGTTGTGAGTTCTTGACAAGGGGTTTCAAAGTAGAGACTGCAAAACCAAATATTTTGGTAGCTGCTACTTTCTGGAAGAAGAATTAATTTTGGGCTTCCACAATTCCATAACTCTGACCTTCTTGCATGTGATTTCTTGACTTTCAATGAGTATTTTCAATAGAGAGACATGTTATTAGTTGTAAATTCTTTGAAGCTACTTTAAATCTATTTTTGTTTGTAAGCATCTTGGATGAATTTCACTATGTGTTTTCTTACTTGTATATATTAGATTGTAAATTATGGGTGAAAGATGACATAAATTATTGGAAAGTATTTCTATCCCAGCCAGAAATTAAGTGCAAATGCCCATAGTAATTGGAAAAATTTACCTTATAAGAAAAGTCCGACATGGGTGAATGACTGAGGACAGAGAAAAGCATACTTATTTTTTTTAATATAAGATGATACGAGTGAGATGTTATGTTAGGCACAAATCGTTCTAAGAAATACTGTTTGGAGTTGTTTATCACTTAGTAGTAATAACACAATATGCAGAGGTGTTATTGCTGTGATAAAAAAGTAAAGGAACAAATTCTGCAAGTTATTCTGATGAAAAAGGACCTACGTGTGTCATCCTAATATCCAACCAGAAAAGGGAAAAAATATATATAATTTGGGTCTTTGATTGAAAGTGAAGATAAAATAAACCAAAATATTTGGGAGTGAGAGAAAAATATAAAGGACAAAGTCTGAGTATATGGATTTGAAAGACCAGACCTCAAGAAAAGCATCACTCTTCTTTGGGTTTGTATCCTGGATGAAGCTAGAAAAGCCACTGTTTTCTGGTATTTCAGGGGCAAAAGGAAAAAATTCCAGTGTAAGGTCTCCATATGCATCAACTTCTCAACTGAATTTTTACAGGGTTTTCTTGTAAGCGGAGTTGGGCTTCCAAAGAAAAAAATTAAGAATAATAAATTTCATTGTACCAATAACATTCCTCAATGTGTTTAATTGTCTGTTTTGGAGGTGTTTTGCTTGCATTTATCACACTCAGCAGACTTAGGGAGCTGCTGTTTCATAAGTCTCTCTTAGCTTCCTCTTTAACTCACCAGCTTCAGCACTTCTGAGATAGACCAGTCCATCTGCAAGACAGGCACTGACTTGCCATGACCCTTTGAAAAAGCACAAAGAGACTCAGAGTAGTACCAGTCACATTGATATCGATGAAGTTGTGAATCCAAATTTTCATTTTCACTGCTGCTATTTCACATTATTTTTCCAGGTGAAATTGGTACAGTTGTCCTTCAGACTAGTCTTATCTTTAAATTAGCTTTAACAACATCATTATGGCAATCTAAAACTTAGTGAGGGCTGCTAAACCTGTTCAAATGTATGTTAAGCTTCTTAGATGGATTTTTTAACTGCACTGAGAAACACAGAGCTATATCACTGCTGCTGGCAGTTATGTGAGAAAGGGATGTCGGATACTCTGGTTATACAGGATGGTAACTGCTCCACAGACGTATCCTCAGGTCCCATAGGAAAGGGATGTCTCCTACCATAGATCCCTGGCTAGGGGGAGGAATATCCCTCTTTTCTCTATATATCTTGGATAGCAATCTCTGTTTGAAAATATCCAATAAATTTCTCTTTTCCTCTAGGGCGGAGCAACTGGAAAGGAACTGGTTTTTAAGCTCTGTTCATTGCTGCTGGTGTCTGGGGATGATAATGTCTTAGATCTCAACAGTGAGCTCACCCAGGCAGGCACAGTCTCTGTCAGTTTGCTTGGGCTTGTCAGTGCTGTTCCATAGTTTCTGTTACGTTTTATGCGAACTCTGATTAATGCTTTAAGAAAGACTGAAGTTGTCCTCAAGGAACTTCTCTGTAATCGATGTCATTGCTGCTGATCACGTTAGCACAGAGAGCTGCAGACTGCAGCAGGCTCTGTGCTGAGATGCCACCTCTCAGGCACAGTGATTTGTAATTAGCTTCTGAGCAGGCCAGGTGAGGTGTCTGGCCCTCGAGGGCTGTTTCTTCTCAACAGCAAAAAGTTATTTAGCAAATTAGTGCAATACATTGAGTGTTTTTTCCCCACTGAGGTGTTAGGCATAAAACAAATGTCTTTCATTTCACCTATGTAGGATGGTCATTATGGCTCTAGATAAAAACAATATTAATAAAAAGAGACAGTTATTGCCGACTCAACTGCCAAAAGGGAAAAGGGGTCAATATGGTCCTTTTTATATCACCATAGGCTATTTTCTCAAGGCTGTCTGTACAAAGAAAAACATAAAGTTTCAAATTGTTTTTCTGTTTCTTATTCTACATAATGTCATGCATTATCAATGAAAGGCCACTGCACATCTGACAACATCTAACTGTATAGTCTCTTTAATATGGTTCTCTAGGGTATTGTCTCCCATACTGTGTATCTAAAGTATGACAGCGTGTTAGTTTTCTCTCTTGTTTATCTTGGTTTATCTTGTACCAGCTGTGAGTAAGATATATGTTTTTCCTCTTGTATTTATGCTGTTAAGGATGATAAAAAGCAGTGTGTGGGGGATTCTCATAGTAGCGTGGGGAGTTGGATAAACAGGTATTCAAGGCCAGGTTGAGAGAGGCTTTGAGCAGCTTGGTCTTGGGGGAGGTGTCCCTGCCCATGGCACAGGGTTTGGAACTAGATAATCTTTAAAGTCTCTCTCATTCCAAACCATTCTATGATTCTGATTTTAGGTATCAATGTGATCAAAGACAAAGGTAATTTCATTAAAATTGTCACTGTCCTCTTTCAAAGAACCAAATAGAAGTGAAGTGCAGCTTCTGAACTGCTGAGGTGGTCACTCTTTGTGTAGAAAACCATAAGAGGCACCCTTACAATACATGGCAGTGGTGGCTTTTTCTCTTTATATCCAGCTTTTCCAGTTTTGTCAAGCATTCAGTATTATGAGCAATCCTGTTAGAGGAACAGATGTGCTAGAAAGTAATAAAAAACAGAGGGTTTCACTTTAGGTTATTGAACTGAGTATGTGTCATCTGGATAGTCACGATAGGTTATCATCTGATAAATATTTGTCTGCCTCTTTGAAAACAGATGGGAGGTATAGCATTGTTCCTTGGAGGAAAAAGTGTTCCCACTTCAGAAACTTCACTTGGCATTTTGTATGGAAATAAAACAGTCACTCTAGATGATATCAGAAAAATATGTTACAGCACTGGCCTAGTGAAGCTGGAGGGTCTGAGCCAGTGGAAAATTAGGAGGAAACCCTTGCAGAATAAAAGTCTGAGAGATTTACTTGTTTCCATTTGTTAGCATTAGCCAAAAGCTTTGCCCAATGTGTCATGCTTGTAAGATGAGTGAAAATATCTCCAGGTGTCAGCACTTCATCCCGTCCACCCCTCACCAGGACTCTGTTTTTATGAGAAGATTTGCCTTGGATTCTGGGTTCACAGTTGCAGTGTACATTTTCATATGTACTGCCCTTTGTCAGTAGGACAGCTGAGACCTTTGGGTGTTTCACCAGTAAAAGCCATAGTTTTCACAGTAGTTTCCAGCTCAAATTTTATTCCTCTAGTTTTTATTTTGCTGTAGATCTCCTGGGATCCTTGATCAGAGTAGAGACTTTTATACAATACCTTGCTCTAGCAAAAAGCCCTATCATGACAGAGCTCAAGCCACTTACCATACTATCAATGTCTTGCATCTAAATGCTTTTATTCAATAGCACTTGACTACTTTGATTTCCTTTCCTTCAGGATTATTCCTCTACTGAGAGTGACTGTGCTCAGTCCAACAGAGCAAATGATTTTGCCTTCATTTGTTTTCTGCCTGTGTGCACAGAGATCTAGTTACAAGATGTATATATAGTGCTTTTTGAGTTTTCCTTCCATAGTTTCTGAAATTATTATTGTAAATGGTGACTCTCATGGAGGACTTAGAAAGAATGATGATTCCTGTGTTATGCACAATCAAGTTGCAAAATCCATGTGAAAGTTGCTAGGTTTTCTTCTCTCTTCCTATGGGAAAAATGTTCTTTAACCTCAGCTCTTTAATGAATGAGAAACCTTCATCTGGATTCCAGTCTAAAGAAATTTCTAGCTAAGTCATATTTTCCACTTAGCAACTGACCTTCATCTTATGTGGCTTTTTTTGCACTTAGCCCTTATGATGGCACTGAGATTTTTGTAGAAGACAGAAATAATCTGTTGTACTCAGGAGTTAAGATAGACATGAACAGTTTTTCAGTGACTGAATCAAAACCACGGAAAGTATATTTTATAACATCTGGTTTGACACCCCGCCCTCCCTTAGAAGTTTAATTTGTCCAAGAATAAAATGGTTTTCTTGCTGTTGTTTCAGTTTATACTATTTTAGCAAATCTTTCAAATTTATAAAGCAAAACGTCAAAACAAAGTATTTCAACATTCAGGAAAAATTAATTTTAAAATTGGTATGATATTTCATTTTTAGTGGAAAGGTCAAGCCTATAATTAGTTAATTTAGTACGAGTTATAAAATGCCCACCTGTTTTTAGAAATCTACCAGAAGCTCCCTCTTCACTGTGTGGTGCCACTGAGTATGAAAGTTAATTGACTGGTGTTTCACAAGATACTTGTAGATAGATACTCCACCATTACATATGAATGCTACATTAGCATCTGATAAAATCCATCTGCACAGCCAGTTCTTTAGGTTCCTTCTGCTACGTTTTGGTATATTTTACCAAGCAGAGAGCTAGAGAAAGTGGAAAATCTTAAAAACTTGTTTTGAGTAAACAGCTCTTGGTATTTTTCCAGTACACATATGGACTTTCAGGCGAAAGGGATGAAAGGAGGCAAAGAAACTAAATGTAGTGTAGCCTGCCCCAGGTTCTGAGGCAGAGCAAGAGTGTCTTGTGCCAGGGGAGATAGCGCTGTGCAAGCCTCTGTCAAAGTACCGTACACTTCAGGGAATTTTATAGATGCATATGAATAAAAGAATGATTTTAGAGCTTTGCTTTGGGAAAGAGCTTTGCTTTGGGAAAGAGCTTTGCTTTGGGAAATGGCTTTGTAGTGCTTGCTGATATTTGACAATGTCCCATTTTTTTCCTAACATCTGTGGACTCCAATTTATTCTGGCAGAGTCCTAATGTGAAGAGTTATGCATGTTTGTAAGCAGGACATAGAATGTGATGCTGAAATAATGCGAGAATTTCCTTAGTGTAGAAAAGACTTCGGCGATTACAGAAAAATAAAAACAGAAAAAGAAATTCAGTATCCTGAAAACAACACAGAAAACGTGGAAAACAAGGACTTTGTGAGCTTCATGTTTTCCTTTGCAAATGCTTGTTACTGCAAAGCCTATGTCCATAGAGACTGACATGACAATTAACCTTGCTTGGGTCAAGTGCAATCTGCAGGAGAGATGTGATCACTCTTGAGTACTTGATGGTAATTTGCCTCATTGGAATGTACTCTGCTGTGCTGTAGGAACACTGGGGAAACCCCCGCTTTGATTGTAAGACTCTCCAACCTAGTGCAGACAAGACCTTGGCCCTTGGTGTGGTGCCTGGTAACTTGTTTGTACTCCCTGAACTGAAGATAAGAGGACTGAGTGCAGTAAATGAATATGCATCCGGCACATGAGTAGATCCACTTCCCTGCTGCGAGAAGCCTGACTTTTGTATTGTATAATACTTGTGACAGCAGGATGATCAAACTTACAGAAGAGATATTTGTTAGGACTGGCAAGAAGCAGACACTTAGTACTGACTGATAGGCAGTACAGATAAAGATGCTGAATTTGAAAACCTCTGATAAAAACCCCACTGAACAGTAGGAAGCATTTAACAATCACTGTGCTTAACTGCCTTATCATCATTTACATAGAGAGCTGTTCAAAAGAGAGGATAGAATTACAATGGGGGAACCTGGCAAAATCCTGAAAGCTGCTTTTCTTTTAGCTTCCAAGCAGAAATGCATCTGGAATATACATTTCCACATTGTTCTTTATAAGGCTTTGATTTTGAATTCACATATGGTACTTAATTTGCATTTTTCATACAGTCATTAATGCTTGGTGAACTTGAAAGGTCTAGAAAAGTATTCAAAGGCTTGGATACTTCCCAGAAATGTATTCATGCTGTACTGGCCTGGAAATCTGGCATAAAATCTGCAGCTCGGATGCTGACCTGAGATTTCAATTCTTTCTTTTTGAGGCATTTTAATAACAGAAGGCTGCTTCTCAGGCTTGTTTTATGTTTTATGCTACTTCTTATTCCTGTGAATCATTTACCTGTTGGCACAATTTTGATCACATTTCTAGTAGAGGCCAAATACAAGGCAATGTCAAGAACAGGGAGCTGCAGGGGAAAAAACCCTGAGATCAATGCACCTTGAAGAGAAAGCAGCAGATTTAGGGCTTGAAACTACCCTGGAAAAAAAGAGCTGCCCTCTTGGTTCTTAATCTAAACCAGAAAGGTCCGGTGCGTGATAAGGTTGACGGCAGGGTCTCATCCACATGCAGGAACTGCTGTGGAGTTCAAAGACTTGCAAGAAAGAAGGAACAAAAGCCAAAGTGTTCAAATGGGAGATGCTGGATTATTTACAGAGATAAAGATCACGGGGATTGTTTTCTTAATGTGGGATTTACTCTTAACTGGACACCTTCTGGTGCTATGCAGGGTGCAACAACCTTGACCAGCCGCAGGGAAGCTGCCTTTGCTGGGGGAAGACATTCAGCTGCTCGAAAGATGTGTCTGGCTGAAAGCAAGGCTTAGAGCATGCATCTCTTAGACATGTAACCTTAGCTTCAGACACCAAAAGAAGCCACAAAATATCACGAGGGAACTCTTTCTTTTGGTTCTCCTTTCTTATAAAGAAATAAATTATTTCAGATGAGAGGAGCAGTGTGATAGCTGATGGGAGATGCAGTAAGGCTTCCTCCCCTCCTCCCATCATACTCCCCCGTCCAGGGGCATTGAAGTGCAGAGAGTCTATTGTTCTGCCGCTTCCCTTTGCTTTTATCTGTGCAGCTGTGTTCTCCATCAGATACCATCACGCCGCCAGAGCTACTCTTCACAGTGGGGGTAGGTGATTTGTTAGCTGCTTGTTTTGGAGTAAACTACTTGGTCATGCAAGTTAGTCAGTCTGACAAAAGAACAAAAGAAAGAAACTAATTTGTAACTATTCCCTGTACGCCATCCCTCCTCTCGATTTATAAAAAGGGATACTTCTACGGCAGTGTTGTGTACCTATTTAATCACTTACACCAGCTGATGAAATAAAAGCTCTTGTCTCTTGTTCCCCTGCAAATTATTCTTGTTAATTATTTTTTAATTATCCTTCCATCATTGCTCCTGGTGCCACTCTCATAGTTTCTACATCAGTGGGTTGCAGACATGACAAATCTGAAAGCTTACCACAGAGAAGTGTCACTGTTGCTGTGTCGGCTCCAGAGGAGCGACAAGCGGTGGAGCGTGGCTCGGGGGACTCCAGGGCAGCCTTATCTCCCTGCTTTGCTGTAGGTGAGGGTCCCTTGCCAGCACACACGATCCGTGCAGGCGCGGATCGCTCCGTGCGCCGGGACACACTCGCGCGAGTGCGCACACGCGCTCATTAATTAGCTACACTCTCACATTAGCGAGTTAATAACCGAGTGTTTTCAGGGCGCCTGACGGCATATTAATCAGAACCACGTTAAACAGATGGGGACATTGCATCACTCCCTAATCCAGACCGGGAAGAAAAGGTCCCCAGTGTGTTAGAGGAGATTGCAGATTGCAATGCTCCACGGTTGTTTTCTAAGGGATAAAAGGGTTGGATTAATTTTTGCTGTTGAACAGGTGCAGTGGAGAAGTGAACATTATGCTGTGCTATATACCTGCAAGTGCACAGAACCTGTGGTCATGCAATATGGGTCCTGGTGCAATTTCTCTGTCCCCCATACCTTCCCATTAAAAACAAATATCAACAGAACTTGCTGGAAGATAAAGAGTGAAGTAGAAGTGAAACCCTAAATGTGGATGTACAATTGAGAAAAAGGGAAGGAAATGGAAAATAATAAGTGTCCTTCCTCAGGGGCTGGAGATATTAAAACCAAAGTATGTTCAGCATGTGTAACCAAAGTAAGCCATGAGGCAAAGAAATAACGAGGCACAGTATTTGCATCAAAGTACTTATTTATTCCCTGAACAGCATTTTTTTCCCCCTAAGCAAAATGCTTGCAAACATATATTATATTTTACTGTTGTTCCTCAGTATTAGTTGCCGGGTGGCTTATGAAAGGACGTTCAACCTCTGCTCTGTCTGCAGTGATTCACCACACAGTTTACCTGAGGACTGGGCTTGCTGTATGTGAGCCATACTTTATGCAGAGTTTGGTGGTTTTGTTGTTCGATAAGAACTGGCACAATTTGGCGTACAATGACCATGAGGTGCTATCTCCCTTCTGTTTGCATGGAGATTGTTTAAACTGGGAAATTTTACATATTTCTTCATTACCTTTTAGCAAATAGTTTTGCAAAGGATAGTCTGCTTTTCTGCATTTTCCCTGCTCCAGATTCTAGAGGACATTTTGAAGGACATTTTTCATAACTAAAAGAATAACTTTTCTTGGCATCTTTAAAATGCAAACTGGCTTAGACCAAAATACTTTTAGAGCTGACATTTTTGTATTGGGTTTTCATGGAGGACACAGGTTACTTGCAGTGTTGTGACAGGTTGACCCTGGCTGGATGCCAGTTACCCACCACAGCCTCTCTATTACTCCCCTCTGCAACTGGACATGGGAAAGTATAACAAAAAGCTTAGGAGTTGAGATAAGGACAGAGAGAGATCAGTCACTGGTTATTGTCATGGGCAAAAGAGATTTGACCTGGGGAAACTAACTGAATTTTTTAACAATCAAAATCAGAGCAGGATAATGAGAAGTATAACAAAAACATTTTCCCTCTACACTCCCTTCTTCTTAGGCTCTACTTCTTCCCCCAGTGACACAGGGAGATGGGAATGGGGTATGGTCAGTTCATCACACATTGTTCCCACTGCTGCTCAGGTCGAGTCCCCTGCTCTGGTGTGGGGTCCCTCCCACATTGTTTGTGGAGACACTCCTTCACAGACTTCTCCAACGTGAGTCCTTCTCGTGGGCTACAGTTCTTCATGAATTGTTCCAACACAGGTTCCTTTCCATGGGGTGCAGTCCTTTAAGAACAGGCTTCTCCATTGTGGATCCTCCAAAGTGGCACAAGTCCTACCAGGAAACCTGCTCCAAAGTGGGTTCCTCTCTCCATGGGTCTACAGGTCCCTGCCAGGACTCTGCTCCAGCACGGGCCTCCCATGGGGTCACAGCCTCCTCTTAGGCATCCACCTGCCCTGGCATGGATCTCCTCCATGGGCTACAGGTGGATCTCTACTCCATAGTGGACCTCTATGGGCTGCACGGGGAACGCCTGCTTCAGCATGGTTGGCACAAAAGGCTGCAGAGGAATCCCAGCTCATTTGCCTGTAACACCTCCTCCCCCTCCTTCTGCACTGACACTGGGGTCTAAATAGTTGTTTCTCTCACATATTCTCACACCTCTCTTCTCTGGATGCAAATACTTCAGCACAATAGCTTCTTTTTCCCTCTTAAGTGTGTTATCACAGATGCATTACTACCATCACTGATTGTCTCAGTCTTGGCCAGCAGCGGGTCCCTCTTGGAGCCAGCTGGCATTGGCTCTGTTGGATATAAGGGAAGCTTCTCGCAGCTTCTGACAGAAGACACTCCTGTAGTTCCCCCTCCCACTACGAAAAGCTGGCCAAGTAAAGCCAATACAGTCGTCCCTTCAGTGTCTCTGGAGGCTATGAAAGCATCACACCAGCTGTTTTCACTGGAGGAGTAAAGTCACAGGAGCACCTGTTTGAAGGGAGCAGGGCTGCCTGCTGACTGCTCACCACTATACGGTTCACATCTATTTAAGACCTGACTAACTTAGGACCACAAGAAATGTCCTTTTCATAATGTGATATGAGGTGGATGAGGTGCTGCAGCACTGTAATCCAGCACGGTGCTGGTGTTTGCTATGCCCATGGTCATCTCAGGTTATTTTCCATGTTAAGTTCTTCCATTAGTAAGGTTCTTCAATATTTACATAATTGGTGCCCACATAAGAAATGATGTACAGCCTAAAATTCATCCATACAAGCTCCAAGTATGACCCAGGAGATCTGTACCTAGATCTGCCTTTTAAATGGATAAAAGATTTCTTAAATATTGTCAACCGGGCAGAGTTTACAATTGCTTTGGTTTTCTTGTTGTTATGAAGGACAGAGTTTCCTTTGTCCTTTCAGATTTTTCCTCTTACAGCTAACATTTGTCAAAAAACTTAGTCACAGAGTCATTTCTCTCAGGAAAATCCCAGGGACCAGTCCTAGCATTTAATAACACAATGAAGAGAAATTGGCAATGTTTAGACTTTCAAGTGGAAACCGGTTTGTAGATTCAAAGTTGGGCAGTCATGGCAAGTTTCCACAAAAGAAAAGAGAACTGTGATTATGAAGAGCAGACAGGAGATGATAAAAAGGTGAGGAGATGAATACAAAACATGAGTTAGAGGAAAGCCCATTACTTAGTTCTGAAATGGTGGCATAAACCAACCTCTCATGTACTGGAGGTTAAAAGCAGACGTAAGAGCACACACAGCACATAAGAAACAGAAGAGTGAAATATGTGATGAGGTAGGTATAGATGGAAAGACTGTCAGTATGAATGACTTGAGATTCCTATGATTTTGGTTGCCTCTGTAACAATAGGTAATGAATGAAATGCAGATGAGTGATTTAGTGAACAAATGTTTCTGGCATACCTACTATGCCAGCAATTCAACCTACCTGTGATTCAAAACCAGGTCCGATCTACATTAATGATCAGAATATTTTAAATCCAATTAACTAACACAGATGTAATTACTGATGTAATTACTGTTGTTATCTCCTGATATTAAAGGATGTGTACAAGAGCAAGATATGTGGCTCAATACAGACCTTAACTCTCTAGAAGAGAAATGAGATATGGAAACAATTGAGTGATTTTGGAATTCATTATTTATTGTGAATGCACACAGCCAAATTTTTCTTGGGATAAAGCCACTGCTGTCAGTTTAATTACATTGGGAGTAAATGTGACCCTCCTCAAGCCTTCTGTAAGTGTACAGTTTCTATTAAAGTTGTAACAGATCAATCATGAAAAGGTCTTGGCAGAAAAATCGGTAGGTAGGTAATAAAAAAGATAAAGGACACTGAAATGAATGGAATGACATGCTGCAGGATATTAGCTTTATGAAAACAACTTTGTCCAGTAAGAAATGTTAGGTAGTGGCATGAGACTGGAACAAGAAGAGAACCTCTACCTCTGACAAAAATGATTGGTTCTGTTTCTGAGTGAAAAACATTGTGGTGGAAGTGGCAAGTGTTTTCAGTGAGAGATGTTCTTTTACGATTAGAGTTGCTTAAATCAAATTAAATGGACATATCGATTATGCAAAATTTAAGGATTATCCATCCATCAAAAAGGTGATGACCAGACTTGCATTTAAATTGCTGAGTTGGGGCCCACATAATGTGTTTCTGGTTTGGAGCTGCAGCAAAGCCCAGTCAGCGCCGTGAGCTCTCCACTGCAGCCTCTACTTGCCCTACACCTGCTGTTGCACAGTGAGCATGGCTGCACTGTGATTTGAGTATGCTGAGTGCCATGGAAATGCAAAATAAAGTCAAAATCAGCATAGCTGTATGAATTACTATGTTTGCTTTGAAAGCACTTATTCTGTAGGAATTTGTGTGTGCTCTTTGCTGTCTGTTGAAGAGCATGTTGTCCTTGTGATGCCATACACTCCATTTTGTTCCCACTGTGTTCCACATGTGGGTGGAGGGGAACACATGCCATTTTTCTGAAGGAGAGCTGAGCAGATTTTTCTTGCAGCAGTACTTGGTTGGTTTGCAGCTGTGCTTCTCTGCAACTGACCATAATTTTTCAGCCTCTGCATCTCCCTTCTCCTTTGTCTTCTAGATCGTTTTTCTTCCTGAGGCTTCCCTTTACCTCTCACCACTGCTACCATTGCTATCCTCTGGCACTGCCTTCCTTTGCCTTGTGTCTATCTGTTTTCCTTCTCTTTCATTCTCCAGAAGTTCCCTCACTCTTATTCAAAATGAATAGGTCAATCCTCTCTATTATTTTCTGTCTGCTACTGAGCTCTATTATTTGGGAAGTCACCCAACTGCTTTTACCTCTTTTGCTAGTTTTCCTACTATTAGACCACAGCAGTAGATGCTGGGCTTCCTGTTTTTCCTACTCCTTTTCTTCCCCTGAGAAGCATCACTGGTGTTTTTCCTCATTACTCCTTTGTACCCGGTGCTATCAACAGTTCACCCAGCTCCTCCTAATCAGTTGTCCATCCAAAATTTGGTTTTGGCATCTCCCTCTCCACACTGCTTTGACTATTGTCATAACTAACCTGCAGACATTGGTGAGGCTGGGCTTCTGATGAAACTCCTGTCTCACTGTATTTGCCTTCCAAGTTTGATTCAAAGCTGTTTCTAAGTCATCAGAAAAGATGCATAATACAAATGAAGACCTGCTTAATTCTTTTCTACAGAATAACTGTGTGAGGAAGCTTTAAAAAAAGTCAGCAGAGGACATTGTCCTAAAACCCGTGCATATTGAAAATCTTGCCAGTGATACATCTATTATTTTGTACATAATCCTAAGTGTTGTGAGCTTTAAAAAAATCCACATTTATTTATTTATACAACTATTTGATTATTTATTTGGTTGATACTGTTAGATCTCCTTGCCAGAGTGTCCAGACTGTTATTTATTACTGTAATCTGGAGTACAACCAATGTACTGTGATGGTGATCCTTTTTCTTTAAAACAATGGATTCTGACTCGGTTTCCCCTGCCCACTGTGCTGTTGCTCTTTGATAATTTGAAAATAGTCTTTTTCAATTATGGCAAGGGAATGTGGGAAATAATGGGAGTACCATAGCTTCCTTCTGAAGGTAATTAACTTTCTTTAAAGGAAGGTGGGTGTACTGCCTCATAATAAAAATCATCTTTAAGAATCACAAAAGTGGAAAGAAATTCCCTCTTTCTCACCCAAGACTCAACTTCTCATCTCCAAAACCTTTTATTCTCCCTAAGTGCCCTAAATATGTGCAAGAGGGATCATTACTAATATATAAGAAAAGTAAATGGAAACATAAAAATTAAATTCTGGTATTCCTAACACTGATGTAAATTGAGAATAGCCCTATTGATTTAAACTAAGTGGTTTTGTATTGCATTGGAATAAATGAGTTACATGTGTTAAATGAGTTATTTGCTAGAGAGGAAAAGGGAACTACCCAGGACTTCCAATCATCCAATTTTTATTTTTTAATGGAGTTTTCTTCCCTCCACAGCTTGGTTTTTATTGTTGTTGTCGCTTCTTCAGTATAGTCTTAATGATGAGTTTATAATATTTATGTTCATTTGCACGGCAGGGAGCTGAACTGCCATAGGAAAGAATTATATCTTTGGATGAGGATTAACAGGAGCAGAAGCTGGGTCACAGAAAAGGAAATCACTTGTTCAAAGTGACTCAAATATCAGAAAACAAGATTAAAAATATCGTGATGAGCACATTACTCTGTACGAATGTTCACCTCCTGCACCTCATTTTTTTTCCCTGTCATCCTTTCTTTTATTTCAGAATAATGCAGTGCATTCATTGCAGATTTATATATTGACTTAAACCTTTAGAAGTGAATAGCCAACACACAAATAGAATTTAATTGTAAAGAAAAAAGCCTACTTAAGTCCTGATTTAGCCATGAATGTGATATGGGCCTATTATATTGTCTGAGACCTTAAAAAACAGATTACTGACAGATAAACAGAACTTTTGAGAAACTAAAAGCTATATTTCCAAACCCATTTTCACTCATTACATGATGACCAAGTACAAAAGAATAAGTATAGGCCTAATTTTAAAAGTATGCTTGCAGTTAAACTATTCATGTCCTTAAAAACCTGAATGAATCGAGGCTAAATACAGAGTTCCTATTTTTGTTAAAATCATGTGTTTGACTTCTAAGACAAATGGAGAGCTTTGCACCAATGTCAACTTTGTGTACTCAGCTGCACACTGTCATGTTTATTATCTAACTTCTTTTGACTGAACTGTTTTGACTGTGTTTGGCCTTTAGAATATTGTTTTTGTTTGTAAGGGGAAGGGAAAGTTGGATGATTTCTTGATAGAACTATAATTTATGAAATCATGATTCTTCTAATATGGTAGAAGTGAGTAAAATAAAGTAGCTTCCTTTCCTAATAATCCAAGTCTTCTTTCCCCCCTCCTCGCTGTGTCTTTTACAACCTTTTACTTCTTTCTCTTTAAAAATCCTCTCTTTTTTTTTCTAGACCACATAAGTGCATCTCTGCCTGGCAGACCTCCTGCCACCCCCTGTGTTTATGCATCTGGCATTTTAGGCTTTGGTTTTGTAATGACAGCTTCTGCAAACAGCAGACAGATCTCTGAATTTACAGAATGTCCACAGTGAATATTCCTGTTTTTCTTCCTCTGCATAGCTCAGCTTCTGACTGGTGTTATGTGAAGCTGGGTTTCTGGGTAGCAGCAACCACTGTTTCCACTTTGAGAGAAGATTTATTTGCCTTTCACATTTCTCCCAAATAACAGCTAATTTTCCCAAGAACAGGAGTATATGATCCTTCCCCAGGTACAATAGATAACGTATCTTCAAAGTGTCTATTAAAATGTGAAAGTTTTTGCCCAAATTGTAAAATGATATAAACGTGGTAAATATGGCTAGAAGGGTCCTTGAGAGTTCCTATTCATTCTTTATTGAGACAGATTAATTATACTGAGAGACTTTCTCATGGGTGTTTGCATACTCTGTTCTTAAATGTATCCCAGTCAAGTGGATCACTTTCCTAAGTGCTCCTCTATACTGTTGCCTAATTACCCTTCTAATTATAGACATTTTTACCCCTTGTGTTTACCTTACATCCTATTTTCTTAATTTAAAACCCTTACTGATTTTCCATTCACCAGTGAACACAAAGAACATTTATCTTTTAAATATCTGGAAACTGTTACCATGTATTTTTTATTCCCCAACTCAGTAAATTGAACTTCACCTTTTCCCATTTTTCTTCAAGGGTCTATTTACTCTACTTTTGATTTTTTTCTTTGTTTGTTTGTGGTTTTATTTCTTTGTTATTGTTCTCTTTGGATACTTTCTGGTTAGCTTCTTTCTTGAGGTTTGGCAGTCGAAGGCACACAACAACATGTTGGCTGAGCTGTAACCTGTCTGAGAAGTGTAGGAGGCTTGTATGAAAGAAGCTCCATTTTACAAATATAAGTGATCTGCCATGGCATTGAAATGATAATGCTGATTCTGGGCAGTTCCTGAACCTTTTAACTTTGTAGATCCCTTTTGAGAGTGTTCATAATTATGCTCTTGGTAGTTCCTATGTTAGAGTAATGGTTTGCACTTGTCTTTACTGAATCACATGCATTATATGTTTTTACTTCTATGACTTTTAATGAGCTAATATTTGAAAGTACGTACAGTTCCCTATTCCTCCATTATTTTTCTACCCAAGTATGTGAACCTAAAAGCATGGGATGAACTGAGCAAGGGGCTTGGAAGATTCTAAGTTTTATATGAGACAAATAATAATTTCCTTGGGATGACTTATATTTGTTATTGGAAAGAAACTTGCAATGGGCAAGTATTCAACTAGATGCAGCCCAAAATCTTATTCAGCATACAGGCACCTGGCCATTAGTCAGTGATGAAATGAATAATGATTTACTGTATGAGCTGAGTTTCTCAATATAAGAGAATGTTTCAGGCCTGTCCCTTATCTAAATTCATCAGTCTTCACATCTAAGGTAGCAGAGCTCCCTTTCTGTGTCCCTGGATTCTTTTCCTTTTTCAAATGACACGGAAGATACATCTTCTAGCAAGGGGCAGCTGCAAGTACAGCTTTCCTGATCGGTGGTGCACTTAGGAACTTGGGTATTTCTGGCCATTGTGACACAAACCACTCTTCACCACTTAGTAGATGCTGTTGGGATCTTCAGAAACCTGCTGATGCAAGCCAGCAGCATCTGCCTGGGATCAGAATCTGGCCTTTCATCTCTGTTTATTGGAAAGCTGCAATATCATTTTGTTTCCTAGGACCAATTTGTATCAGTTCTTTGTTCAGCCCTACTGTTATGAAGTGAAAAATTCCATCTGGGGGGCTGTCAGTGGTATAGGAAAATTAGTAAAAGGCTTAGTTTCCCTGTGATCAGTGGGAAAGTATTTTATTATTTTGGCTATGGATTTTATGCATGGCCAGAAACCAACTTTTATCTCATTTCCTTTGTACTGGTGTATTTTCTGCTTGTATTTCTACTCCTGCTACACACAAAAAGCTTCTTGTACTTCCTATTAGGGATACCTACAACTTTTGGAGATAATTTTCAGTGATGACAGGTATATGTAAACATCTGTGGAGTCTTGGAATCTCAGTTGCTGTGTATTTTGCTTCCACAGTTTGACTTTTTCATTAGCAAAACCAACGGACCTGTTAGAGATCAAAATTCTCCAGGCTATTTACTAGAACAAATTTATAAACCAATGCAGTAAACCTTGAACTTTTTACTTTGCTATGCAATGTGATCATGTGTTTCAGCATAGAAATTGTATTTGTTCTTGAAGGCTGAAGGAACTGGTTATAAAACACAACCCATAAGAGCTTACTGTGACAACATAGAGCTAACAAAGCAGGGAAACCTTGCTCCCTTTCAGGGGTTCAATGTAGATGCTGACACCTCAGTTCCCAAGCAGGGGTCATAATGAATTGAACTTATCTGTTGCAAATCAGATACTGCTGATCAGATTCTCTTTTCAATGCCTACACAGCACTACTCTGTATGTGCATCATGAGTGTGTAATTTGTAGCTTAGAATAGTACCTGTCTGATTGACATGACTTTGTGTATTTATACTACACTATATTTTAAGATCAACAATTCCAGAGTCAAAGATGTTTCCCCTGGAGTAGCATCACTACTTCCACTGCTCAGAACAATTAGCGTCAAGCACCTGGAGGCAACCGTGTATCTTTTCTAACAAATAAAAAGTTTGAATCTGAATTTGGGTAACATTTTGACTTGAAGCTTTTTCATAGAAGAATTTTTCTTGCTGTTTTAAAAACATGTCAGTAAAGATTTATTATAACTACTCTCAAGAGATCTCATACTTCTGTAACTCACCTCTTGAAAGAGATAGTCACAGGAATGGTATCAGTATTCTGCATAAGAGGTTTGGAAAAAGATTGTCAATTTCTGAATTATTACTGTGCATTGGATTTGAATGTATCTTTAGAAACTAACCCCTTTATGGCCACATTACTTTTTATGCCAGAGGTCACCTCTAACACTTCAGTGAGCTAATGATTTTGTCTTAAGTAAAATCTTTTGGGGGGTTTATAGTTACTTTCCAAATTCAATTGCTCATAGCAGTGTATTTATGTAAAGCAGAACTTTAGTACAAGATGATATAGGGCATACAGAAAGAGAAGGCTATGAGAATTTTGTAGATATGAGGTTGAAGGGGGTCTTTCTGGGGGCGTGAACAGAACGATGTTCCTGGCACGTGCAGTCCAAGATGCCCTGCCAGACAGAGCTTGGTAAAAAGGCAGAAAGAACCAGCTGCTCCCTGCTATGGGGCACTGAGCAGATGCTGTCTCATTCATTGTTGTTATTTGAGCAAGGTGATTTAATAAATTGACAGGCTTGATCTTTTCCTTCCTTGATTTTGTGCAAGGGACACACAGGTGGTTCTCTCACACACCTGAGAGAAGAAGAACTGCATCCTCATTCTCTCTGGATTGGAGACATGAAGAGCATTCCTCATGCATTCCTCATGCATTTCTTAAAGGCTGGCACTCTGTTCATTTCTTGGGGCTTGTTTTGAGGAAGGTTTACAGTTATGAGTGGTCTACAGGAAAGTCTCAGTGCAGAGGGCAGTGCAGTGGCTGCCTCTGGATGAAAGACCAAGTGAAATAAATCTTTCGCTGATCGTCCTCTCTGGGCACCTTCTGAATTCTATGACCTATTTGTCATGGATAATTCATCTTGGATCTTTTTTGTTCTTACATCATACTATGACCTTCTAGTCTTTACTCTCATCTATCTATACGGCTCCATCTTTAGACTACGGAATTCGATCTTGCGTAAAGATTGAATCTTACTTTTACATTTTTGTGGTAGATCTTTTATACTTGGGGACAACAATGGTTTTATCGTTGTGAATTACAATGGCATAGCAGTGACTCATTGGTGCACCAGAAATCTGCCTTAAATTTCATTAATATTCTCATTCCTTTTGCTTTCTTTATCATAGTCTTTATTCTTAGACTTATGGTTTGCTCCCAGAATTACTTCTGCTCCTCTCTTGTGATGCCTTGCTCCTTGAAACACCCAGATGAAATCTCTGAGGGGCTGCAGGCCATCCACAGGGACTCTAACTGGGATCTTAGACTGCCGGTGGTTTGCATCTCCTTTCTGTTTTTCATCTCAATATGGGCAGACAATGTATTGCTATGCTACACAGCCAAGAGACAAGTGTAGGAGCTGGTGTGGAACTAGGAGGGACATGGAGCTGGGGCTGGTGGGAGTCCCAGAACTTACTTAAACTATTACCTTATTTTAAAAGAGCATTCAAAAGGGGCTTGTGTCAGGATGGCTAGGGCACCAACATCTCCCATGTAAACTTGGAAATGGGAAGGGCAAGTGGACGTAATAACCAAGGGGAGAGAGAGTTGGATCTTGAGAGAGTTGTCAGATTTTCTTAGCTATAAATGAAGTGTATTAAGATAATGTTGCTTAAATGGCAGTTCACATTTCTATAATTTATTTTCATTCTAAATGTTGTTACCTCTCGTGCTCTGTTTTTTTTTCTCTAATATGCCTGTGCATGCAATACATATTTACAAACTGTGTTTATAGTTAACAGGATTTTCTAGAGGAAATAAGGACAACATATTCACAAGAAGTCACAAAGTATTCACAGCCAGCCCTAAATGTGTGAAACAGCGGGTCTGGTGCATAATTATGGTCAACTCCAGCCCTGTTGCATGAAAGATACAACATAACGAAAGAGCATCTTGAGCAAGCCATATGATCTGCCATGGCGACATGATTCAGAGCTGAGATGTCAAGCAAAGTGGGGAGGGGGAAAGGCTTTCTTAAGCAGAAGTTGTGTTGCAGCCTTATGAGTATTCACTCGTCTCCTTCTGACTTACCTCCTACTCACGCTGTGCTGCCAGCCATGAAGTTTGACTTGCAGGCAGTGTTGGCAGCTTCCCTTGCCTGGAGATTGTACCGGCGTCTTGTCTGAACAGACCAGCTCTGACTAAGATACACGACTCCACAGAGAGCTCTTCTGGAAGTGAGGCCTCTGTCTTCATCCAGGTTGCTCATGGGGAGTGTGAAATTCTCCCTAAGGGGAAGAACACTGGTCAATGTATGGGCTGCAAAGAAGAAAAGAATCTCATCTAGACTGCCAGCTGTCCTCTAGGCACACATCTAGGAAAGATATCTGTGTGTTCTGCTTCCTAATAGCTAAGTGAGGGCATTACCTTTATGGCATTATCCTTCCAAAAGCCTTTTAGGATACTAATGACTTGCATTCCCAAGGGATGGAGAACTACAGCTCAGAGACGATTTATCAAATGCTACACAAGCTATGTCTGTGCAGCAGAGTGCAATAGTCTGTAAGAAGCTCTGATATGTCTTTGCCTTGCATCCCTGCAAGAGGACTTTTGAGCTTGAAAGTGACTTTTAGTGGTGTCTTCTGTGTGTCTCTTTCCAACAGTGTCAATAGATGTTTCCAGGGATCATGACTGCACAGCTTCTTCTCATGAATGTCCACAATGTCTTGAGTCCTCTGAACTGAAGGATTTTAAATTAGCAGGGATATGTGCTGACTGTTTGTGTATTTTCCAAATAAGTTCTCACTAAACTAGTATAATCTCTGTTTTTGATGTTTTTCTTGTACCAGTCTGCACTGTTTTGCCACCTCCCACTGGTGCACTGGAAAAATCAGCCATCAATATATTTTGCTACATTTATCTATTCATATAGTTAAACTAAAACTTTTACTACTGTAGCTGTTGACATGTGACTGTAGCACACCCAGCACTGGCAGAAATGCTATCCAGTGAAGTAAATCATATCTTACTTTTTACAGCTGGCTGGAGTTTCCAAGACTCTTTGTGACTCTTGCAGAAATTCTTTTCTAGTCAGCTGTACTTGAGGTTTGGTTCTGACATTTTTAAAAAAGCGGGAAAGAAATGGTTCACCAGGAGTAAATTCCATATGAGCAGCAATTGGATATGCTTGCAGTATGAGTAATGAAATATTACTAGGAGAGAAGGATATTGTTCAGCAGGAGAATTCATGGAGAAAAGTGTTCAATGATAGGCTGAGTGATGAATATACTGTAAGTATTGCATGTGTGCAAATATTATGATAGTGGCTTAAATCAGGGAAAATACAGCATGATGTAGCATAACCTAAGTCTTGGAATCCAGAATTATGGATTGGCTGCAAAAAAACTGACTCATTATTTGTGCCTCAGGCAGACTCCTGTTGCCTGACGGTGTATACCTATTGCTCTTGAGGCAGGATTTGGTCTGTGGACTGGTGAGTAAAATTTACAGCATTTCTAAAAACATGAAACTGAAAAATGAATTTTTTGAACAGGCATATGTTGCACATCTTACCAGCAGCAACTATTTGCTAAGGTTACAAAACCAGTATATTACAGATGTTTCTCGGTTTCACCTGAAAAACCTGGCAAACTGCAAAATTTTTTTATGCATGTATATGCATCTTGCAAATTGATAGGTTGTTCTAGAGTTTAAAACAAAGTTGGATCACTGCACAGTAATATCACTTTAATTACAAAAATCATACTTTAGAGTCCATAAGATCACTTCTAGTTTTCATAATCTCTACTTTCACCTAATCCCAGGCAGTTGAAATTAAGTAAGGGTTACAACAAATAAAGGTTTTAAGGCTGCTGGATTTTCCTCATCACTGTAACTTTAAAACTTGGCTAAATTGGTACAGCATTCTTCTGGGACATAAATAACACAGTATTCAACTGTTGGCAAAATAACTTATAAAAAAAAATTCAAATCACTGAAGGGTTCATTCTTAGATCAGCAGAGGCATACACAAAACCTATTTGAGTTAATAGGTTTGCAGGCACAACCCTGATTCCTTACACCAAATAATGTGTAAGTGTGATCAGATTTCTTCATGCTGAATATCTGCAACTTTTCTTAAAGTCTGTAAGCGATGTGTTGTACGTGCATGGTGCATATTGCATACAAGCATACATTCAGGAAGAATCAGGCCCCATGTGTTCCTTCTGTAGGTGCCGAATACACTTTTGTCTGAAATGGAAACTGAAGGTGCTCATTTTTTTTAGATAAATGGAGCTAATAAACAATGAAAGGAGATCTTTTTAGCTCTGTGAGCTTTGCTCATTAAATGCAGAGATGGGTACCATGAATTGAGGCATAAAATGTTAACCTTGCAGAAAGTGAATTGCCTTGGACTCTACACACAGAATTTAATACAAGATGATATTTTAGAGAGAGAATATGTTTATATCTATCTCTGTATACTATATAGATACAGAGGAAAAAGTTATATCCCTGAAAGTACAATGAGAAATAACTTTCACACTATTTTCTTAATGAGAAACTTAGATATCTATCTCCCCCCCCCCCCTTCCCCTTTATTGCTCATTATTTGTACTGTACTCGATTAATAGGCAGTTTACTTGCACAGGTAGGTCTTCAGTATAGTAAGAGACCATTTCTGTCTTCCAGAAGTTTATTGTCTGTGCATTCTGATGAATTCTCCAGGATTTACTGCAGGAAGGTGAGTTATGTTTGTTTTTAGAGAAACTGGTTTGATAAGAACCTAAGTCTGTGTTGAGGCAACAACTACTGTTTTATGATATTGTTCTAGTTTAACACCAGCTGGCAACTCAGGCCCAAACAGCAGCTCACTCACCTCCTCCCAGTAAGCTGGGGGAGAGAACGGGAAGAAAACAAGTGAGAAAACTTGTGGGTTGATATAAAGGCAGTTTAATAGGTAAAGTAAAAGCTTTGCACACCAGCAGAGCGAGACAGGAATTAATACCCCACTGCAGGTGCTCAGGCTTCCCCAGCAAAGCACGGCTCTGTCACATATGATGGTGACTTGGGAAGATAAACATCATCACTTCAAAGTTCTGCCCTTTCCTCCTTCTTTGCCTGGGTTTATATGCTGAGCATGATGTCATATGGTGTGGGATATTCCTGTGGTCAGTTGGGGTCTGCTGTCCCAGCTGTGTCCCCTCCCAATGCCTTGTGTACCCCCAGCCCCCTTGCTAGTGGGGTGAGGAGCGGGAAAGGCCTTGGTTCTGTGCAAGTCCTGCTCAGCCACAGCAAAAACATCCCTGTACTATCAACACTGTTTCCAGCACAAAACCAAAACACAGCCCATACCAACTACTATGAAGAAAATTAACTCTACCCCTGCCAAAATCCACACAGATGTAACCAAGCACCAAATTCCAAGCAATAGAAATGAGTGCCTTCTTGGAACTTGTTAATTTTGTGCTGACTAATTATTATTCACATCCTTTTTCTTTTTTTTTTTTTTTTTTCGGTCATAAGTAACCAAACTACACTATACTGAAGTACACAATATGTGCTAGATGAGCAAGTTGTCATTATGTGGACTGGAATATGTGGCATTATCTTCCTAGCCAGATACCAATGGTGTGTGTAAGTAAATTACATTCCTGAGTAGCTCTATTAACTTTACACATGAATATGTATTTTCAGCAAATTTTATGGCATAGTCTTGCATATAGAATTACTCATATATACAAACTTCTGCAAGGATCCTAATGCTTGTAGCAGGAATATGGATTACAGCCTTTCTAAAGATTAAGTATGTAAATTCTGAGTACAATTTTTAGGTCACATGTAGTCTAATTCTTAATTTCATATTTTTCTGACTCACATTTAGACCTATAAACTTGTTATATGGAGTGTATGGTTTTTTTCCTTTTTCAGGGAAGATAAAATTAATTTTAAGGCTTAAAGGACCTAAAATAATTAGTAGAGTTTAGAAAATCAGTAGTCAAGTATGTCATGTAAGCCAATAAAAAATTAACTGGCACAGAAAACTAATCAGAACTGTTTTTTCCAATCCAGCATGGATGATGAAAATTGAGTATCAAGAGATACAAAAAAGAATTTAGGAAACTGTTTATCCCACCAGGCACTAGGCTTAAGCCAAAAACACTTGGATCGTCCAAAGGCGATAGTGTGACAAAACAGCACTAAAATAACGAGCCCCAATAGATTGGGGACACCTTGTGTACTGCCCTGAAGTTCTCCATTTTGCAGACATTGTGATTTATATGAGGATATGATAATTTCTTTAAGCAGACATGGTGATCTTTTTTCTTTTCAGAGGACAAATATGAAGGTTTATAATGGTCCAGACCCTATAAACATGACAATTTTCACAAGCAGTTAAAACACCATCCAAAGCCACAATCTGAGCATAAACTGTAAAGTGTCTAATGTGGGATCACTGAGCATGTGCTTTTTTGGGCAATTAAATACTAGCTTGGGATGAAAAGTTTTCTGAAAACACCTTCATTTCCTTAAAACAAAGAGTCCTCTCAATTACCTTGTCTCAGCTTTAGAAAATAACTACTTCAAAATGTGTTACTTCTCTACAGCTCCTGCAGCTGAAACTTTTGCAGTTACTTTAATTTGTCCTGTACGTGTGACCAGCTGAGACAAACTCATAAATGGTGGGCATCTTAATAACTAACAGGCCCTTGCAATTTAGGAGTTAAGAAGGCACTTTAGGTGGCTTTGACTCTAAGGTAGTGCTATCAGAAGCTTTTGGTAGTCAGGGGTTTCTTTACTGCAGAATAACTTAGGGTCAGTGGTGGGAATGTTTCTAAAATGCTTTCTGCTCTTGGAAGGACTGTGAACACCTGAAAAGAGATTTGAATGCTTGATGTGAAGAATTTTAGCACATGTGCATGGGCACACAAAGGGTTTCTCTCCTGAGGAGAGTTCTGAAGGCTGATTTTTCATATCTCTTCACTTTTCCTACTTACCCGCTCTACCTGTATCTAGATATAGTGGGTGAGAGGTAGCCAGTCAGAAGCAGCTTGGAAACTGCTTAATAGGACAGCTACATATGTTTTGCTAAGGATTATTTTGTAGTTATTTATTGTTCTTGATGCCCACTATAATAACATTAAGACACTACTCAGGCATTTCTGAATGTGGGCCATTTGAATCTGCATCCGGAGAGCAGACATCATTTCACCTGAGAACTGCATTCTCAGAAGTGTCTTTAGCTTGGATCACACATAACCTGTGAGTTATCCAGCTAATCAAAATAGTTTTTCTAAGCCTGTTTCTATTTGCATCCTGAAATAGTAATTTGTTCTTGTCCACCTGATTGTGCTCTCTCTTATTCATTCATCCTACATTATAGACCTGCTTCTATGCGGAGTACCTGTGGTTTGATTGAAAGTTATTGCATCTCTCAGGAGTAAATTTAATTTGAGTGATACCCCATATATTGCAGTGTGATATGATGCATTAAAAAATAAAGCACAGATGGAGGATCTACAAGCTATTATTTTCAATCTTATTTGAGAAAAAGAAATCTTAGCAGAGAAAGCCATAGAAATAAACTGGGCTTTATTCTTTAGCTAATACAGAAATTCATTGGATTTTAGAAAAAAAAGAAAAAAGGAAACAAAATAAGGCGTTGATCATAAACAACCTTTGGCAGCTGTTAACAGCTGGGATTGGTGATTTGGTACTAACACTATTTCAGGTAAATGAGAAAGCAGAGTTGTAAACAAAGGAAAATGGTCGATTCCCCAAGTGAAACGTGAGCTGATACGTAGTATTTATAGTTTAGTACATCCTCATTAATCCATTCTGGGCTTTTTTTCTTTTATACTGACTAATAAAGAATACTAATGTAACACTTCTCTGCGGTTTCTAAGTTTTCTTTTATACTTGAGACCTCACTTGCTAACATATATATTTTGTTTCAAAGGGCTCATGCAGTTTTCGCTTGGATTATGACATCAAAAAGAATCCCTGCATTTCTTAAACTATTAACAAACACTTTATGTGATGAAAACCTAGTGAAGCCAGCAGGAAACAAAATCCAACAATTAGATAGCAGCAGCAATCTGTTTTTTTTTCTGATTATGATTCAAAGGAAGAGTGGAGCTTATGGTAATTATGTCTTTAAAAAAATACTTAACAATGTTTGCCTGTTTCTGTCATACTTATCCATAGAGTTAATTATCTGATCCTAAAAAAACCCCTGTGTACTCCAATCAAATCTATTCTCAGACTCAGATTTATCTCAGAACATTTTAAATAACATGCTGTTTTTTGACCACAGCCTGTAAGAAAGAAAAAGTCATATTAGCTATGAAAAGAGCATTATTTAGAGCTTAGTGCAAAGATGCACAGAAAGACTTACAATTGTGTTCATAATCTTAGAGACTTATGACTCAATTCAGTCAAGCTGTAGCACTGACAGAAATTACTTTGTTCTCAACATGGTCTTAGTCCATGTGTCACTTTTAATTTATGTCAGGACGGGTTATTATTATGTAATTTCTATTGTAAAACTGTTGCATACTTGACATTTACTGAAAAATTTGAGCTTTGTAAGACAATATGTTTTAAAAGGTTCAAATCTAGGTCTTTTATTTCAAAATCACATTTTCAAAGGAGTTCAAAAGTCAGCACTGTAGAGTTCGTGTGGAAATAAGGCTTTAGTTTGGCACACTTAGGTCTTTGCTATCCTGGTCTAACTGGACTGAAGACCAACTGTAAAAAGAGCTGCTAGGTGAGCTCTACCACTAGCCATGATGTATTCTGTCACCTCCTGAAAGAGCTAAACGTAGTATTTCATGTACAGTTAGTAATATGTAATAAGTGCAAAATTTTGGATGAGATGTTGCTGAAAATAACTTTTATTTTGTCACTATTTCCATTTTGAGAAATTGTAATGAGCTGATTTAGCCACATAACTGATGTGTTTGGACAGCTGAACTTACTCAGAGATTTTGTTCAGGTGAAGTCAGCATTGACCTGTGTTTCCCTCATGAAAATGTCCAACTGATAAGGCCTTGGAGCATGGGAAACTGCAACAGAGTCTTTTCCAAGGTGAATAGGCTACATGGTCTTCTGTGAAACCCTATGGAACTCTATGACCTGTATTCAATGCTATAAAAGCTGCATTTCTGGAGCCTAAAGCTTTTGCTTCCTTCTCAGAGCCCTGTTCCGTCACAAGACTGCATTTATTGTGACTGTTCTCCTTTAGTGGCAATCACCTTGCACAGGGTGAGTTGTGTGATGGTTGGTGGTTGCCAGTGGACAGGGAGGAGTTTTATCTTTAGCTTCATGGCACCCCTTTGTGTATTACACTGAAATATTGAAAATATTCCTCCTTAGGTTAGGACACATCGATGTTGAAGGTAAGGATGCTGAAATTCTGTCTGCAGACCAATAGAGGAACAAAACCTTTTTAAAGTGCAGTCTACTATTTTCTCAGTAAATATTCATGGTCTACCTGTTGTCATCTCTCATAATGCACTTTCTGGGAATGTCATACAAGGTCCTCAATGTTGTACAAGGTGCATGCTGTTCACAAGTGGGGAAATGCAAACAGAAAGCTGGGGACAGTTCCTGAAAAGATAAACACAAACCCAAGGAGCTGGCACAAACAGGTCAGTTTTGCCTGCCTATAAAATGCTTTGCTAGAATGATGATTGCTGGAGAGCTACTTGAGTTATTTAAACTGACTAGTAGCAAAAATGTAGGAATGGCTCTCAATTGTGTCTGTGAGCTATAAAGGGTAATGCCACTCATTAACTACCTTCTGTGATGATGGAGTGACTTGAATAGAAGTACTGAGACACAGCAGATCAAAGAGTGCATAGAAAATGCTCGGCTTCATCAGAAAATCTCAAATATAAGTTAAATACTCATCAGGAAAGCTTAAAAGTTTTGAGATAAATATTTCAAGAAAAAGATAATTTGGAAGATCAACAGGAGAGAAAATTTTCAAACATTAGAAACCGATGCTTTCTGCACAAGCTGCAGTCTTGGTGTCATCTGCATTATTGCTATGAGGCATGGCAAAATTTTGAATTAAGCTTTTTATACTAGAAAGTGTAGAGCCTTCAAGTTCTGCTTAATTTCCCCTTGAGATTATTGTATGAGTTAGAGAGAAACCCAGAGATCTAATATAGTGAAGTGTGGCTTTCAAGAGAGGGTAAAAAAAAAAAAAAA
>VZTJ01005709.1:764378-875905 GCA_013397795.1 Orthonyx spaldingii
GGAAAGTCATTGGAATTTATGCAAAGAAATATACCATGGCACTTGTTTCTTTTTCTTTTTTCTTTTTTTCTAACTTTACCCTTATTTTTGTGAGCAGCCTTAGTTATCCAACTGTTTTGCAGTTCAATGTGGGATGTTTGCTTTTGCATTGAATAGAGATGTCCCTGAGAATTACCATTTATGCTCTAATCTATTTAGCAACTGTATATGGCCTTTTAATATGGAAGCTTTGATCATAGCTCTGAGAGTTCAGTTTGCTTCTGGATCTTCCTGTAACAGTATCTGTGCAATTGTATCACTGTTTAATATTGAGTTAAATATTCAGTAGTGAAATTTTGTTTGTATTCTATTTTTCTCATTTTGGAAAACTTCTTTTCTCTAATAGTTGCAAAACTTTTACTCCCCCTTCATTTCCAGTCACACTATCTTTCATGTGCTCAAGGCGTTTGATATAATTGATAGCAGACAGCCTACCTGAGTAAAATATTAGACAGAGACCAGCCTAAAAGATGCCTGTTGGAACAGACAGAGCAGTAACCTCCTCATTGTGTTGGGTGAGTTTTGTGCTGTGAACTCCGAGGGCTCCAAGTTGGGCAGCAGAACTGACACTGCACTGGAGGAAGCCCCAGTGAAGGCAAAAGGCTGGGTGACCCCTGTGCAATCGGCCCTGCTCTCTCATTCTCTTAATTCAGATATTTTTTTCCTAGGGTATCAGCTGGGGCTGGCCCTTTCAATATTGTAAGATTTTGACAAAAGAAGCAGCATTTGAGGCAGAAGAGGTTGTATTTTTGGCAGCGTAAAATGAGAAGAAATTTGTGAAATGGGAAGAACAGAAGTTAGAAACATTATGCAGAAAACTATGGTATTGACACATAGCTGAGCATTGGAGAGACACATTCAAACATTATTAGAGGTGAAGACCTAGTAGGATACCTGGATAGAAAGTGTTCCTGAGGTGAAAGCTTTTATGACAGGCAGGATGCATTATACTCTGCCACAGAAAAAGGAGATAGTGGAGGGTAGCTTTGGGAAAGATGATTTTGTTCATATTGAGCTTGAGTTATGCTGTTAATATAGGCTGAATGTCTGTGTTCAGTTCAAATGGTCGAAAGCTGAGCACCATTACTGCTAATCACCCCCAGAACTTGCATTTTCCTGCCAAAACACAAATGTAGATGTGCTGACACAGCAAGTTTCCACAGTTTGGGCTGGAGCCACCTTATATGATACATTTAGAGCCTGCAAGAAGAGCCAATTTGCTACTGGCAGGTAGCAGTTTTCAAATTTCCATAGAGTTTCACAGAAGACCATCTAGAAGAGACAGCTTGGAAATGGCTTTGTTTCCCTTGCTCCAAGGCTTTTGCCTTACCAGTCTGACACTTCCATGAGAGAAATGGATCGAAGGTGGCTTGTTCCAGCAGTTCTATTGCTACAGCTTGCTATGTGGTTTGAGCCAAGGATTACTCCTTTACTAGCTTTGAGGGCAGAACACTCCCTGTCACCAGGGAAGTTCACATCAGTGGCTCAGACTGCCCACAGGGGAGAAATGTGTGTGATTTTTCCTGCTGCCTTTTGGTGCTCTGCTGTGCTATGTGCCATGTTAGCTCATTTTCCTGCCTGCTGAAAAACTGGATGAGGTGTAAAACTGAGTGCTGGACTGTGAGCAGTAACATGGGAGGCAGATCTGGCTGGCCCAGAAACTGCTGCAAATGCTGCCAGCCTCAAACTCAAAACTCTGTTAAAACAAGAATTGTACTGGAGCCATACAGTTGGTGGCCAGATTTCAAAGGACATTGGTTCTTTTTCCTACTTGAGGCAACAGCAGACATAAACCACTGTGAGGAAAAGGCTCAGGGTTCTAGGGGCTGCTGTACTTTTAGGAAGGCTGCAGTCTGTTTTTTTGAAGCATGGTGCCATTTGGCACAAAAGACAGTGGCTGCATGATGGTGGTGCTTTTTTGAAAGGGAAAGCTACTCAGAGCTGTGTTCGAGTCTGGCTCTGCCAGAATTGTCCCTAAGCCCTGTGAGGTTTAGGCTGAAGCTTGAACTGCATGAAATGTTGATGCAGGAGGGCAGGTTGTCACTGTGTCTGCCAGTCACCCTGCCTGTGGCGGGCATGGGCAGCTGGAGATATCTGCTGAGGGACATGTTCCTCAGAGTCAAACTGTCTTCCTCACACTTGATTGTTTCCCGTCAAATACTTGCTTTGAAAGACTTTTTAGCCTGGCAGGTGCTGCTGTCACTGACATGCCTGTCCCCCCCTACCCCTGCTCCATGGGGAAGTGCATGAGGCTGTCAGTCACCAAATGAGCAAAGCCTTGCTTCTGCACAGCCTCAGATAGTGAGAGCACATGGCTCTTACAGGCAGCAGGGCAGAATAGGACACAGGGGACCCCGGGCGCTAATAATATGCATTTCATAATGTGCGGCATGGAAAACAGAAACAAACCAGCAGTGACGGCAAAGCTGTCCAACAACTGTCTTCCACAGTGAGCTGCTTTGCACTTGGCTTCTGAAGATTATTTCATTTTGGTTGAGTTAATAACTGAGAGCCTCTGAGAGCTGTATGAAAGAACAGCCTTGGTTTTGAGACATAAACAGAATAAAAAGCAATTTTGCCCCAAGTTCTTCTTTTTCTATTCTTCTGTTTAGTTTGCAATGAATTTGAAACAATACTGTTTTAAGTATCTCTTTATGCAAAGAATTAGGTCTGACTATTTCTGTTGTCTGTGTTGTTTGCATGTCACCATCCACAGTTATCTCCTCTTTTTGTGAAGAGAACTGCTTTGCACAGTAGGATAGTTCTGGATATTAGCTAATGATGGGGAGTAGGAGCTGGCGGAGAGCAATGGGGCTCCAACACCTCTTGCCATGGGCAGAATTTCTGTATCTGAGATAGCAACAGTATCTTTAGCACAGCCTTGCCTTGCAGCACCAGCCCAGTATCAGCTCTCAGGGGTTAAGGCACCTACATATAACAATTAAAAGGGGGAGCAGGGGCATGCTTGTAGGCATTCCCTGCTCAATAGCTGCAGTGTGCCATGTCCCTCTGACACTGGTGTCAGACTTGCTAATGGCTTCTGTAGAGGAAGGGATGGCATATGTGGTGCTTGTGTTTGCTGTCAGCTGAGGACTACATTCAGTAATTTAAAGGCAATGCCTCCATCAGCTCCTGTGCAGACATAGCACAGCCCTGGCTGCTGAGTCCCCTGACACTTCCATAGATCCAGAGCTGAATTATGAGCTGGTTGTAATTTGGAAGTAACGCAGTACCAGACATCGGTTTTTTTATCCTCACTACTTTACTTTCTGTGCTTGAATTCTAGTTAATCTCACCCCATCTTTCATTTAACTAAAAAATATGCATTTTTTATGTGTTCCTTTTCCTATGCTATTTATCCCCAAAATTTTATTCTCAAGTCATAGTGCTTTATACAGACAGGGAAGTATTCTGGGTCTAAATTGGTGCAATCATGAGCAAATAACACACAGGTAAACTTCTCAAAAAACATCAGTGTAGATGTACTGTGACTGCATGAATGTTGACAGGCTAATAAACAGGAAAGGCTGTGGACTGAACTTTATATATAAATGTGAGGGCGGTATCCATCCCTCCCTGCTCTTAGGATGTGTGTGTGCATTCTCATTCTGCCTTTTACAGTACTGGTAGTTCATCTTTAATAAATCAAAGGTAGCTATTTCTTGCTTGTTTGCTCTCTGAAGGAGAGGATTTCAAGTCATATCCTAAACAGTTTTGACACACAAATGATGTCTGATGAAAAGTGCTAAAGGTAGTCTTTTTATTTACAGATGTGTTGAGAAATATGTGAGAAAATGAGTTTATCTTCTCTCTTTCTCACAGGAGGAGAATACGATGAGAGACATATTGTCCTTTTGTCATCTGTCTCCAAAGGAGGCTGGGTTCCTGTCATCCTGTGAAGAAACTCCTTTACAGTTGTCTAGCCAGGAGAGTTTCTACCACTTCTCTTTTGTTACGCCCGGGCACCCTGGTGGCTCGGCTGACATTGATAGGAGTGTTTCTCTTCCCAGCCCGGCCCCGCATGCCTGCCGTATGGTCTGACGCCTGTCAGCTGCCCGGAGCGCTGCTGCTGGAGCACCTCCTGCACCCGTGAGCTCCGCGTTGTGCAGCGAGGGCTCAGCAGGAGCAGCAGGCTGTTGGCACACTTCTGGTTTTGATGTGAAATTAATTGATACAACTTGAATCTTTGGAGATGATGCCAGAAGGAACAACAGAAGATCTGTGAGATAGCAAAGAACAAATATGATGCAAAATTTTCTGTTGGCATTCTTCAATCAGAGAGGTTTGACTTTTCTTTTACAGCTTGGTTGCTGTGCCTTGCAGCCATACAAGCCTCCATTTACAGCTTTTGAGACTTGTGGTTGTCTCAACAGCTCTGTGGGTTTCTTTAGCCAGGATGGGTTCACTACTGTATGAAAAGATGAGAACAGGTTCTTCATGCTGCTGTGAAGCCTCATTTGTAAGAGAACGGCAAATATTGTCAGTTTTGTAAAAACTACTACTACTTGTGCAAGGTTTGGAAAAGGAGCAAAAGAGGATTTAATTTCTGAATTAAGTTCCTGGGTGTAATGAAGGAGACTTTGTAATTGGCGTGTTACACAAATACTGCACCTTTTGTAAGGGCATACTTGGGTAAGGTGCTCTCATCTACAAAACTGTAATTTGTTTCAGAGATCAAATGAATTTATATGTTTTTTTCCCTCCACCTTTTATACGGGAAACCAGTTCTATAAAGCTCCCCTTTTTCCTGCCATTAGTGCCTTCTTCTGTGGGGCACACTGACTAAAATACTCTAAATTTTTCCAGAAGTCTCTGGGTTTTTCTGCTCTGCACCTCACTGAAAATTTCACAAATGAAGACAGCTAAAGACATAAATAGTGTCTAAAGAGTACATATCCGAGATTTGCATATGTTCAGAAATCTACCAGCCTTGTTTCCAAGAAAAGTGAGGATGAATCACCCTCCACAGGGTCCGTTTTCTCTTTGCTGACTGTAGAGGAACTTTAGCTTGGTGTCAGGCAGCTGAAGTTATAGGTAGCATTCGTCTGAGCCAAGAAAGAATATTCCTTTTCTGGAGAGATCGAGCTGGTTCTAAAACACAGAGTAACGGGAAAGTGAAGCATGTGCAGATACCATGTGAAGGGCAGAGGTGTGCACTAAGAGCCTGCCATACCACGCAGTAAGGGGAGTTATGGAGGCAGTTCACAGGAGTACAAATCCAGTCAACTGGAAAAAGGATGATGTCTTTTTCAAGCATGTTTGAAAGTGATGATTTGTATTTCTTAATAAAGAATATACAGGTATATATGTACAGAGACGTACTGCCACATATATGGGAAATCTGCCCATATTCTGGATACCCATAACTCTCTGCTTAAATGATGAGATGTGTGCCAGTTCCAGTCCAGAGGGAATTTAAACACATTTACACAAATGTGACAATATGACCAAGTCTTCTGTGGTGCACAAACACAGAATACAGCTGTCTGCACTTCATACACCCACAGAGAAGTCTAAGCTGGAAGGGAACTCTGGGGTCTGTCTTGTAAAATTCCTGTTCAAAGCAGGACCAGCCAAATCAGGTTGCTCAAGACTGTGTCCAGTCAAGTTCTGAATATCTCCAGGGATGGAGATTCCTTAATTTCTCTGAGCAGCAAGTTTCAGTGTTTGATCACCCTGGTCAGTGATGAAGAATAGAAATATTCTATCTAGCTGGAATTTCCTTGTTTCAGCTTGTCTATTGCCTCTTATCCTGTTGCTATGCACCTTTCAGTAGAGTCTATCTGGTCTACATTTTCCCATTAGGTAGACAACAGTAAGATCTCCACATGAAGCATTCTCCTCTTAATTCTGTACGAGCCCAGCTTTCTCAACCTCTCCTTGGCCCTCCTGTGTTCCAGTTCCCTGACCACTTTGGTGACCCTTGGACTTGTTCCAGCATACTGGTGTCTGTCTGATATTGGTGAACTCCAAAGAGAACACAACAGTCCAGAAAAGATCTCACATCTTCTGAGTAGAAGGGAAGAATCACTTGCCTGGACCTGCTGACAACCTGCTCTGCAGCCAGCTTTGGCTGCAAGGAAACCCTGCTGATGCTATTTACGTTGCAAATGTTCATCCTGTGGATATGCCATCTATTCACCCAGTTAGAACAGAAGAAACATAAGGAAAACACATACCAGTGTACATATGGAGCTGGAATTAAACACACAATTCTAATGAGCAAACTTCTGATGAGTCAAAACCACACTAGATGGGCAAGTTTGAGCAGGGTTGCCATCACAAAACTTGTAGTCCTTACAGCTTCTTTAGAAGTACTTTTTCCACACTCAGCTTTGAGAAGGAATTTCTTGTGTACATTCTAATTTTACCACAAATAAAGGCGAATTGTAGGTGGTTATTTGAGCATCCCTTACCTATAGGTGCTAGACACATAAGAGGCATTAGTGGTTTTATCTTTAGCTTGTGCTATTTCTGTTTGAAACAGCAATTTCAATAACATTCATCACACTAAAGAAGGTCCCTGGGTAAGAGGTGAGATATCATTAAAAAGGTATAGAACAACTTTTATCCAGTTTGTCCTTTATAATTTTTGTACATGTCCTCTACCCTAAGCAGTCATATTGGAAATATGTATTACCTTCATAGATAATTGCTTAGTAATGACAGTACTCTAATATTGCTTAAAAAAAAAAGATGTTAAAAAAAAAAAAAAGTGTTAAAAGCCAAAGATTCCTGGGTCATTTTTATATGTGCCCACAGAAAATGCTGAGAAACATTAGTTTATGATTTTAAAAAATCTTGAGTATTTTTAAGAAAATAAGGCTATTCTTATCCTTAAGACTGAAGGCTTCCACTTGCAAATTATGTACCTACCTCTTCAGTTAGGAGAGGGTTGTGCATTAAGATTTTGGCTACCCTTCTTGCAAGTGGTGATCAAAATATTACATCGCACTTCCAGGTTGCAAGAGAGGTAATATCTTTCCATTATGGATAATAAAGTGCTAATGATAAATTGGCTATAATAGCTAGAGGCCTGGCCAAAGCTCTTGACTTACTGAGGCATGATCACATTATATATGCTGATAAAAATATTGAATTAGGGACTATTCGTATAGAAAAATTTCAAGATTTGTATCAGAACTATTCTCATTTAAAAACCAAACTGGCATTAACAGCGACAATTATTCTGGTTTATAGTAGTTTTATATAGGGCTATCCATAAGTCCAGATTTCATTTAATATCACCTCCGTCTTCGCTGTTGTTAATTGAGGAATGGCATAATGAGCTTTATAATAATTGGTGGGAAAATACTAGCTTTGGTTTTTGCAAATGCATCTTCTATTGGCAGGAATTAGTATCCAGATATGATAAAAATTTTACAGCCGGAGAAACAGTTTTGTTCTTGTAACAGTTTTAAAATAAAAGCTATATTTAAGTATTACCTAGTATAAAATATATTGTTATTCTAAATAAGTACTGAAAAATTAGTTGAAATAAAGCTGGTAATATAGGGGGAGGTTAATTTGAGATATATTTGGTAGTCCAAATTGATTCTTGATAGAATATATTATATTTGTCATCATCAATTAAATTATTTTGATGGTTCAATAAACTAAGCGAAGGAGCAATTAAAGCACCACAAATAGAAAGTTGTTAATGCTTCTCCTCTTTCTGGATTATTTTACAGTTTAACACACTTTCTGTCTATTGGTACCTATGCTGTTATATAGATATACTTGTGAGAAAAACAACTAAAGCATCATCCTTCTATCATAACGGTCCTCTGACAAACTAATGTATCCTGGATATAGGAATCCTTTGTCCTTTTTCTGTTTTCCATGTAGGCACTGTAATGGCTAGAAATAGAGAAAATGTGCTGTTCCAAGAGGTGTATGGGTTCAAAATATCTGTCATTTATGTTGGTGAGAACTCACTGCAGCAAACAATTTGAAATGTGCTTTTTTTTCCTTTCAAATTTCATCTGTAAACAAGCATAGAAGATAGTCCTTCTGTCAGTGTCAAGGGGTAGGAATAAATTATTTAAGTAAAATAGCAGTAGAAAGCCATGGCTAGGCACCTGTACACTCTCACCCTCCTCCCCTCCCACATCCCACCCCGTCTTTCTTTAGACCACCAAAATTTATTTCAGGTTTTCAGCTAAAGTTGTTTTTAAGGGGGCAACCCGCTATATTTTATTTTTAACTTAGTTTTGCAGATGAACACTCTCTGTATCTGTGATCAAAACTAAAAACCAGAAAATATCAAAATACAAGGGCACTCTCGGCTATGAGAAAACTTCCAGTTTAATGGATGAAGGTATTCTGAAGCTGTCGAAGAACACCAGCAGATTCTGCAAAACAACTTGGGGGCTCTAGAGGACATGAACAGGGCATTTTATGTCACAGGAAGATGGGGTATTGATATTTGTAATATGAACAAGAACCATTATTTGAAGATGTGGTACTTTAGTTAAAGCTGGAACAGAAGAGAAGCATTCAATTTTGTTACTCCTCCCCTTCTTCAGATAGTAGCTGTTGAGTTTTTTCTTTAAATGGACAGATGACTATCATGCAATTATGCATTTGGTTTTATGGTAGATCTTTTGCTTTAGAAGACAAGAGGGAAGACTGGACTTTATACTGAAGTTACACAGAAGGAATGCAAAAGAATTAAAAAGAATGTGTAGGAAGACATAGCATACAGGGCTTTGCAGGTTAATCAGAATATTTGATTCTGAGTCTGGCTTCATCTTCCATGAAACTCCCTGTAGGCGGAGGAAGAACTCCAGCAGATTTGCCAGGCATTATTTCCTTTCAAAAGAAATGTGCCTCTTGGATATACATGGCAGCCTGTTAAGGCAGGAGATCACATTTGTTGATCTGGAACATTGTCTAGTAGGGCAGCACTCAGACCTGTGGCCAAGGTGCTGCCCAAACCTTGATCTCTTAAACACAGATTCCCAAAGTTAGGCAGACCTAACTTGTGATCCTCCTTTGGAAAAGGCAGGCAAATTAGTCTGTAGGATTTTGTAGCCAGGTCATTGTGAATCACTGGGATGAATTATGGATTGCTGTATCTCTAAGAGAAAGATATACCAGAATGACTTTGGAGGGATTTGTAGTCCCCTTAGCTACTGCCTCCTTATTTTCATTGATCAGGTCATGCCTTATGAGTCTGAACAGCAAAATAAATCAGTCCTGGGCCAGGTAAGTGCCAGTATTTGATGACGAGAATAAACTTACTTAAGGGATGGATGTATGAGAGCAGTCTTAGAATAGAGGGATGGCTTTAAGTAAATATTTGTGGAGACAGAATGTAGGGCAGATTAGAAGAGTCACAATAGTGAACATTAAGGAAAACATTTTTTTTTTTGCATATGCTGTCATTTTGACTTCTTTATATTGGCTCACAAAAGTGTGGACTTTCTAGCTATTCCTGGGAGGTATGTGGTCCATTGAAGGCCTAGTATAACATCTAAGTTCTTAAAGATAATTACTTTCCCTGTTTCCATTTTTGTTATGCATTGCATGTATTTTTCTGAAAAGATGTCTTACATCTCCTGTATGTGTGGCTAGCCTTTTGCTTTTCCAATAATTTGTTTTATGGTATTCCATGGATACAATGTTGTTGTATCTCATTTCCTTCAGTGTGCATGTGCAATTAACTTCTTGTCTGTGTGAATATATCTTATGTTTACTTAGCACCTCTTCCTCTGAAGGAACCCAATGTTATACAAGCATTAGGCCTTAGAATTGTTTTAGCACACGAGGGATGTGCCTTAGCCTGTGTCTTGAGACCTTCTTATCTTGTGCAGGGCTTTCAGCTCCACATACACACTCTGGGTGGTTGAAAAATTTTATTGTTTTCTATTGGAATTTAGCATGAAAAAATCAGTTAATTGGTTGCTCTAAGAACTTGGCCAAAATGATCTACCAGAGCAAATTACCAGCAGAAGTGGATTGCCCAGTGCTCAGTCTCTCTAGGCTTCTGACTCCTAGCTATCCCCAGGCCTTCCAAAATACCCTCAGGTGTTCACTTCAAGAAAATGTGGACAACTTCCTTTCCCGGTCCCTTGAAAACCTGGCATGTGTTTGATATGAGATGAGGAGCTGATCAGGTCCAGGGGCTGATGAGCTCTGTCCCTCCACAGTCTTCCTTAGCCACTGTCATTCTATTGCTCTTTGGGCTTGTCAGCTGCCTCAGTGAGGACGTGAGGCTGTCTAAACAAACCTACACTAAGTAAATCCCCCTATAACATTTAGTAATATCTGGGTCTTCCTTCATGCCAATGAGAGTGATTATTTATCGTGTTTTAGTTCTCATTATTATTCATGTGCTTCTGTGACTAAAGGCAACACTTTCTCTAAGTAATTTCCCAATAAACCAGCTAGGCTTAGTTCTTCATTATTCCTGCCTGTCTTTGTGGCTGGTGCTATCTCTTTTGGCTCAGAAAGGATGATTAATTATTCTACTTGATCTTCATTTATCATGGGAGTACTATGTAAATTATTTCAAAAATGTCCTGTTTTAGATTTCATTATTTATCTTCTTAATGACCTGGGTATTATGAAATGTGAGAATTGCATGTCTTTCTAGCACACTTCTTAGATTTGAAAAAATTTGCATGCATTTTTCTTACAGGTCTTGTGGCCTGTTGTTTACTTTGTCTGTTGGTGATCTACTTCTATGCCTTCTAAATTAATTATCCTGGCTTCTAACTAGGAGCTTGCTATCACTGGAGTCTAAAAATGTTGTCCTTAGCAATTCAAAACGTTTGTATTCCTTAGCAATTTAAAAGATGCATTTTTAGAATTCAACTGGCAGAAATAACAGAGATGCTTTCTATCTTATACATAGTAGGTAAATGCTTTTTTTGTTTTTCCAAGTGTGAAGCAAAACTCTCTTCTTTGATGAGCTCTGTGGGCCACATGTATTTGTTTTAGTTTTATTTGTGAGAAGCTTCAGTGCTGTGAGTAGAATTTTGCTTCACAGAATAGAACACATGGCATAAGGGAGAGGTCCAGTATACCTTGGAGGGGCACAGCTTTAATGCTGCTGCTCATGTCAAGCAGTCTCAGATGTTTCCTAATGTTTCGACTATGAAAGTGCATGAGCCTATTCTGTTCCCCAGAGGGCTGTCTCAAGTTGGTCACATTGAATTCCTTTAATATAATGTTTTCTGCCACTGTTGTAGTAACAGTTTGCATTGCTCTTTGAAGATACTTACATTTTGTTCATTGACCCAATAAAGAATAACTTATGCATCAAATGTTTATTAATTTATTTATCAAGTTGAAGATAGACGAATAAAACCAGGGAACTCAAAAGACATTTGCATTCTTTTATTCTTTCATTCCACTTGAAATATTATAAAATTAATCATTCCAGTGAGGATTTGTAGTAGCTGAACTTCATGCCTAAGAATTTATAAAAATTTTTAGTTTTCATTTTTTCTTGCTGTCATATTTTAGAAGACGTTTCTTAAATTTGGTTATAGGAAGTTTCTGAAAGATAATGTTAGTCTCAGTAGTATCCATCTTTTGTCTTCTGCACTTTGTTTACTTTATTAAGAATTTTTTCTCATCAAAATAAATACACTGGCTGTTGTTTGTCTGTTCTTAGAAGGAGAAAGTCTTCTAACTTAAGAATGGATGCACATTTAGAACTGTTAATTTTACTGCTTCCTTCATTATCTAATGCTATAGAAGTTTGAGGGTAATTCTATGTTTAGCACCTTTTCATCTGCTTTCTTAAGAAAGTTTATGTATTTTAAATTGCTTATGCACTGGATAAAATCAAGAAATATTCTGGAAGAGAGCCATGACACTTGGGCTGTTCTCTTCAACTTGTAAATTGTAGAGCAGATTTATACTCCATTTAAATTGTTCATTATCTGGTCCTGTGAATCTTGTATTCCTGGCCCCTCAATGGTTGCTTCAAACCCTCTTTCTCCAGTATCCTCATCCAGGAAGTGTTGCTGTGGGATTATTTCTCCCATTTGTTTGGCAAGTATTTTAAACATTAAACTAATGTCAAAAAAATAACATAAAACTCCTCTTTGGACAGTATCTCTTAGTGAAGTCCAAGCAGCTTGCCTTAGGGATGCTCTAAATACACTTTCTGTATGAGATCTCTTCTGATCATAGGTTGGGGTCTGCTTTTAGCTAATATGAGGATTTCAGGTTTACCAGGGAGGGTCCTCATGGTGGGAGGTACAAGAGGGTAGTATCTGGGCTGCCTTCAAGGAAAGAGGATGATCAGAAATTAAGGACTATAAGAAAAATCAGAAATTTATCCTGGATGACTAAATAGGCCCATGATCAAAGAACACGAATATTCTCCTAGTCTCTTGAGACAACCAAGGCTAAGTAACTCCAGTGGCTAAATAACTCTGAGCCTAAACAACTCCTTCTCCTGCCCTCCATATCCTTTCTGCAGAAGACAGCATTTCAGCTTTTCCCCTTGTCAGAGTTTATACCTGTTAGTATAATAAGTAAATAAGGCTTCCTGCCATGAGATAATTACACATTAGCAGAAATTACAGTACCTATTAGTCAGAAATTTAGTTTTCATTCCCTGATGTGGCAATTGTCTGAGCATTTGAAGAGGCAGGCAAGAGTCTGAGCACAGCATAACGACAAGAGCTGGAAGAAAGGAAAAGCCTCCACTCTGATACAGTGGAAGGATACCAGGTACCCGACTATGGGCAAGTGATAATGATGGCACTCAAAAAGCTTCTTTGTACCACTTTAAAAGCAGAATATAAACTGCAGTCAGATTTGAAGTTGAAGCGAATATAGTAAGCAAGCCTAAATGGAAAATGGGATCTTCATGTTGCAAATGTTTTACTTACATTGTTATCTCATGGTTCTGTAGTGAACAGTGCATGGGGAGACCTCGCTTGTGTTCAGAGACATGGGTCTGTCTGCGTCTGCTGTAGCTTGGAATACACATGAACTACAGTCTGGGGAAACTCCTCTCCTCTTCCTACCTTTCTTTTATGGGGATTTTGTTTCATGTACCACACTAAAAAAATAAAAAAAATAAAAAAGCAAGTTAGTTGTATTGTCATGCACTGCTCGAGAAAAAAAGAACCCCAAAACATTTGTTACCCTTTAGGTTGGGAAACCTAGGCCTAGCAGCCATGTTCCAAGTGACCATTTTTTTCAGTCACATCTTTAAAAGCCTCTGCATACAAAATGAGCAAGGATCAGGAAAATCCCATTACGCAGAAAATGGACACATATTAGGAAGCATCTTTAAAAGATGTGATTGCAACTACACAAAATATTAGATATAAGGCAAGATTTCTTGACTTAATGTCTGGGAGAAAAGTTGAATGAGTAAACAAGAATGAAGAAAAGAAAGGGCAGATTGATAAAGGCATAACAGCCCATTTCTGACTAAAGCAATTTGGCCCAATAATTTCTTAACTCTGAAAAGCATAGTAAGAGAAAGAAATGGCAAGCAACCATTATGATAATAGGAAAATAAATCTGGTAAATAGTTCTGTGACTTTTCAAAGTAAGAGCTGATTCTTCTCTTTCTCTCTTGTTGAACAGCTTGGCTAAGAAAACTAGTGGATTTTGTTATTTATTCTTTACACTGTCTTCTAGTCTAAGTGTTAATGTTTAGGAAATTCTAGGAATTCTTCCTCCCATTTGTTTGTAACTGGAGCAGATGATAGGCACAGATGGCTGCAAACTGAGCTTTTTAGGCAGACTTTTTCACTTGGGTGAAAGGATGAGCCTACAGGTAATGTTTTTGGTGGTCTCCTACCTTCCTCCCCCAGAAGAGGATAAATACTGTTTAGACATCAGCAAATCTGAGAAGCTCTTTGACAATATGGGAGGAGCATGCAAACTCCCCAGTTGCCTTGAAAATGATTCTTCTGCTGTCTGAGGGACAGAGTAGGAGATCCATGACTGAAATTTGTGTTTGAACTTGTAATATTTCCTACACGTTCTACACGGCTTGAGACTGTGCAGTTGTGATATTACACTAAACAGTAGCACAGCTGCGGCACAGTGGGATCTGAACAAAATCTGTTTCATATATCAGAATTCAAATATCCCTTTGGGGTAACATGGTTGCACATTGCAAAACTGTGATCTTCAGTTGCTGAGATATAAACAGGGATCAGGAGGAGGGAGAATTGCATTTGCGGTGATTGAGAAGACGCTGACTTCACGGGATGGTGGTGTGCAAAAAAGAGATTTACTACGCAATGAAAATTCCTTATATACCATCACATAAACAGGAACTAACCCTACACCACGGTGTGCCCCAATCACCCACCTCAGTTCCAAAGTATTGCCTTTTATGGTAACAGGTAAACAATGTCTTTTAAGGTAACAAATGATATTTCTCACTTCTGACAGGTCCAGCTGTTCACAAACCCACAATGCATTCTTCTTCTACATCCCCTGTGACCAGGATGTTTTTCATGGGTCCCAGGGTTTCTTCCGGACCAAAGACAGAAGGTCACTCTGGCTCTCAAGGCCTATTACCCTGCTACCTCCATTCTGTAACTCCACAGCATTCCTTTCTGCAGACAGACCAGTGACTTGATGAAGAACTGAAGGTATCCAGTAAAACTTCAAGGACCAAAGACATGTAAGTGTCTGACCTGTGTATAAGCCTTTAAAATCAGGCCCTGCTTTTTATTGAAAGGTGACAATCATCAAAGAAAAGCTGAGGCATCAATGCAAATAATAAACCAACATGATTAGTGAGAAAACTTACTCTTTAATTTAAAGAAATGGAAGAATGAACAACCAAATAACAGCCAGGAGAAAGAGACAGTGAACCACTCCAGCATCCCAGCAGTCTGCCAGATAATTTAGGAGGGAAATTAAGGAACTGAAACAAGAGGTAGCCTCATCATTTGCTAAGCTTGTGAATTCAATGTCAGAAATAAAGCAAAGCTTAATAAAAACAGATGACCAGGCAGACTAATTGGAGCAGCAAATAGGAGAAAGAGAATGGAAACACATATTGATTCTTTTTTATTGAAGTAAGAGAGACAATTGTGCAGAAAATGTTCCAACTCCTGAAGCTGATTAAGAATGAATAATATAAAGATTTATGAGTAATCAGAAGAAGGTTATTAAATGCTAGAATTCATACCTTTATTTTTAAATTAAGTGCTAGAAGTAAATGAGAAGTTTGATTGCATGCTGGCACAAACCCAGAGGCCACTGATCGCAAAGAGATAGACTCTTTTGGAGGAATTCTGTGGGTGGCAAAATTTGTGAATTGAGTTTAGGATCAATTAAAGTGTTGAATTTCCTAGGCGTTTCCTTTAAAAGTTATACTTTGTTTTATCCATTAACAAGTTTTTAGTTATCCATAAGTGAAAATTGAACATGTTTCTTTACCATACTGCAAGGCTATCTACGGAACTCAGCCAATATGGACGAGAGAGACCTGGACAGATTGCAATTTGTGCTATAAATGAATAAATGTTGTTGTTCTGGGAATATACATTATTAAATTGACTATAAGAAGTGTTTTGTCACATTTTAAGATAGATGTAATAAAACTGAAATTTATGCTGGTGATGTAGTTTGAGCATACTTTCAAAACCTTTACAGAAAAAAAAAATCAATTTAAATAATGCATTGATTCTTATGCATATACTGGAGTCCTGCTTTTAATCATTGAGAGCTAAATGGAGGTAAGGTTCTGTTCTGAATATTCTTTTTCCTAATACCTGTTGATACTTGTGTTTTTTACAGCTCTAACTAGAATTATTGAATATATTACCAACAGTTGTAAAAACCCATATTGCTACTCCCTAATTCTCTACAGAAAATGTCATGACATTGTGGTTCAACTGGCTATTCTTGGTTGTCTGGTTTGCCTGGACGCTGTTTTTCTTCTAACTGATTTTTTCTTGAGTTATAAAGTTTCAAGATGCCTCAAAATATTTCAAGTAGTATGAGTTTTATAACTTGGGTTCTTCAGTGGTGCTGTACTCTTCTTCTGTTTTCTTTTTGTTTTTAGTTGGGGAGACTGGTCATAAAAACACAATAGCAGAGGAATCTCAAAAGCAAAAGAAGGAAGATTCCTGGTATTCTCATTCCCTGCATATGTAGGAAAACCCTAGGATACTGATGGTCATGGAATATTACTGGCATTGCATTAAAAAGACACCAAAGGAGCACACGTTCCTTCTCATACAAGGTCTCAGGAACCTCCTGGAGGAATGTTCAGGAATTAATGTATCCTTCTTAGGCAATGCATCCAAGAAATTATTTCAGGTGCATTTAATACACCTTTTAAAATTGTTGTCTTGGGATTTTGTCCAGTGTCATCATTTTGTCTCTCCCATTTTAAAATGCTCTTGAGGAACTCAGACAAATTTAAAACATGCAGAATAGTTGTAATAAATGCTGTACCAATTGAATGTGAGGTGTTTAGCTTCCTTTTCCTTTGAGACCTAGAGACAGCAAAACACTATAAAACATCTATGGGAGTTTGTTAGGGTTACAGAAGAAAACCACAAATTTTAATTGGCTAGAACAAGCAGACTTTTCACTTGATTATTGCTGCAGGCAGCAGGGATTTAGCTGTGGTATTCTTTTTCAGTGTTGCAAACATTTTAAAATAAAAATGTTTGTTTCTATTTCCGGCTCTGTCTCACTCAATCATTTTCTTCCCAGAGTGAAGGAAATTGTACAATGAAGGTACCTTCTCCCATCTCTTTGGGAAATGGATTTTCTTTTTTTTTTAACTCTTTCAGTCCAAACCAATATTGCTTATTTCCTGGATGTTTTCAGTTTCTGTGAGGTGATAAGTGCTCCCCATTGAAGTACGACAGCTGAAAGGGTTGTGAGATGTGCTGCTTCAGGAGGACCAAAGTTCTCAAATGCATCTTCTCTTTTTATTGGTCTTGAGGTGAAAATGTTTAACTCTAGTAATAGAAAGAGGCCTTCATTGCTGCCCTAATTAGGGCAAAAAAGGATTCCTGTTAAAAAAAAAGTAAATCTGAACACAACTTAGGTTCCGATGGGATGTGATTGGATCATCATGGCTAATTTGTCCATTGAAGTAGAACCACAGTGTCAAACTTTCTGAAATGTCAATTATTTCTTAACTATAATCAAGTTCTGCTATTACTACTTTTCTCATAAATTTTTGCGACTCTTGTTACACATAAGAACCAGATTAGAAAAGTAATGTAGAGGAAACAGCGTTTCTGCTGTTAGAGCTTTAAGAAATAAAGCAGAAAATGCAATGGAAATCCTTGGGGAGGGAGAAGCCAGTTATTGACGAAACAATGCTGATGGCTGGAAGTGAATGCGCAGTTATTCCTCTACTGAATTCTGTAATTGTGTCTATTTGTATCTATAGATTGGGTAATTTTCAGGCACTCGTGCAGGAAAACATCACTTTCCAGAGGTAACTGATTTGCATGAGAAACTTTGGCAACCAAACACAACAATATTGAAAACCACTACAGATGGACCTTTGTGCAAGTCAGTCTTACATTTCACTGTCTCTAGGGCTTCATCAAATTAACAAACACAACTTGCACAGCCAGAGTGGGCTCTGAAAATTATCAGTGTCCTCAGAAATTACTATCACTGGCCACTTTCCTATATTTTTTCCTCGAATAACTCTCTGCTTCTCCCCAGAGTTTTGAATTCTTGCTGCTCACTGGAAGCATCAGAAGAAACATAAACTTTCTTTCATGCCTAGATTATGCATTATGCCATTACTTCTCAAGCAATTTAAACGAGAATATTCTGGTCTTAACTTACTTCAGTGGGTTGGATTTGACTATTTGAGTGACTGAGTTGATATATGAGCAGGGGGAGAAAGAGAAACAAGAACTTCTTGGGAGGACAAGACTGCCTATTTTTTGCAGTAAAGCTGGATGTAGATGTGGCACTTAGGAACATGTTTTAATGGTAACAGTGTTAATACCTGGACTTGATGAATTTAGAGGTATTTTTGAACCTAAATGATTCTATGATTTGTGTCAGTTGAAACTTCTGAGTTCACTGTGAGAAAACTTTGGAAACATTGGGAAATTGCTGAAGAGCAGGTTGTGAATAGAAGCTACAGCTCTCTGAGTGTTCAGTGTGTTGGTGGTAACTGCTTTACTCCATGCTATTCAGTGAGTTTAGCATATGAATGGTGTTTGCTTATAATTTAAGCAAATGATTATCAATTCCTATCAAATTATTATTTAAAAGTCTATGGAACTTGTGAAATGATCAGAAGACTGAAAATAGCTGAGATAATAATCATTAAGTGTGTACTGCTTTTAACAGAGATTTCTCTGGGTTCCATGCAAAACAAAAATACTTGAATGAAGCGGAGGAGTAATGCAAAATATGTTACTAATGTAATTACATAATAAAATCATACATATGTTTTACTTGCTATCCTCTGATGCTGTACTAGGAAAAGGAAGAATGGACTCTAGAACACTCAAGCAAACTTGGGAGAGACACAACTGCATCTCCTGTCCTACATGACTAGAAATTCTGTTTCTGTGTGTGAGATGAAGTTGTATCTTCAGTCAGACTTAGAAAAACTGTGTCTCATCAGATTTTAAAAATGCTTTTATTGTAAATGGTATACTTGTTAAAATGTATGTTTGATTAAAAAAATGGATGCACCCAGGCAGGTGGGGAGAAAAAAATATATGAATTTGTGCAGTTTGGCGCTACTGGGTACAGCAATCTTCTCAGGAAAGTAGCCTTTGTTCTGGAGGTGTTACAAAATGGTGGAAGCATTGTCTCAATGGCACAGAGAGAGGGGTTACCTTTTCCTGTTGTTACCACCTATGTGTATCTCTGTTTCCATGAAAATTTCTGCTTTAACTTCCCATTGTTACCCTTGCACAGAGAAATCTTGCTACCTCATTTTCCTGCTGTCATCTTAATATAGCTGCCCATAGTCTTTGCTGCTTTCTCCATATGGGAACATAACTGATGCTTTTTGGTATTATAAGAAGGCTAAACATGAGGTGGCTACTTTTATTTTTACTTTTAACTCCAGACAGGGTTCAATCTAAGCTTTGCTGGTATGCAAACCTCATGAATCAATCCACTAGATTGCTTCATTGCACTTTGTTTCCTGCTTATTTAGCCTGTGGCTGATTGTTGAAATGTGCTTTATGCCACTTCTTTGAATGTTATTTACTGCTAAAAGGAAGTTTACGTTTTCCATTTGGTTTCTTTCTATGAGTTAAACATCATGTTTTTCTGCTCAGAACAATAATTTAGGTTGTAGATTTACATGTTTTGACAGGAACATCACATGTAATTTTAAAATTAAGAGTTGCAAAATTCATGACTTATATAGTATGACAGTTTTAGGCCTTTTTGTTCCTAAAAGATTGGGTAATGTGAACAAGACATTTCCTTTAATTAGCTTTATTTACTGTTCCCTATAATGAAACATCCAAAGGGCTTTTAGTCTGCAATTTTATATGAGCTGAGGGAAGGGGCTACAGGCTGTTGCTTCTGAGACAGTGCTGGTGTTACGGGATGCTGTAGTATTATACCACTGGCATCCCTGGTAAATGCAACAGCAGCTAAACCTGCCTATTCTTTCAAAGTGCTGCTGTAATTTTAATATTTTGATTTGTCTACTCTTTAATGAAGCTTGCACAACAATTGTCAAGGTGATGAAGTGGTGATCAGCGCTTGAAAACTTTGTCTGGTTCCCTCATAATAGCAATTAGGCAAGGAATTTGAGTGCACTGCTTGTTTTTGTGTTCGCATAATCCAGTAATCATGCATATTTTCCAGTGTTAAGCCTTTATAAATACTAATAATAAGTTGCAGAAAACTCTAGAAGTGAAACCAAAGTAAAACAAAATGAATAAACAGGATAAACAGGAAAACAAATATACAAATCATGGGTAGGAATATGTTTAAAGAACAAAACATTCAGAGGCAGTATAGTATTTGAAATCACAAAGAGTCAAAGTGTATACATGAGGAAATAAAAATACTTCCCCAGTGCAAAACAAATAGGTGGCCTTCATAGAAACCTTGTAAGATATTTCCAAGTAAAATATAAAAAAATTTGGAACCAATATAATGCTAAACCATTTAAAAAATAACAAAAAACCCCCTCCCTCTTGTGAATTGACATAGGCCATCTTGGAATAAAATGAATTGTGCTTGTGAAATTGCAGAAGAATTTGTTCAAGTACATCAGTATTTCAGGTGCTACATCTTTATCTTCAAATTCCTCACTTAGAAAACAGTGGGGCCAGCTGCTATATATCGTCCTCTGAGAAATAGTTATGGCCTTTCTTGGTCTGTAAACAACTTGTGAAAAGACCAAACTACAATCTAGGAATGGAAGTGACTGGAGAATGTAGAAATTTAACAACCTGAACCTGTTTGTCAAGACATTCCTTACTGATTAAAGTGTAATCTGAGAGAGGTGTACAAAGAAAATCATCATCAATAGAATGGAAAGTCTAAGGGAAAAAGAGGAAGGAAATAGTTTAAGTCCAATAAGGAAAAGAGGGAGAGAATAGCCCAATAAGGATTTTATTTTATTTTATTTTATTTTATTTTATTTTATTTTATCAAAGATGGATGTAAATGCAACAGAAAAATCCCTTATATATTGTCAAAATTAAAATGACTCTTGAGATCAAAAGTCCCCCTGTGTGTGAAGAGACTTGTTCTTTTGGCACTGTTGATGCTGTTGTGTGCAGGTATTGTTGTCCTTGCTTCTTTGAAGTAAAGATTTCTGCATCTTTGTACATTTTATTACAAAGAAAATTAAACCCATAAATAAATAAAGGTTTGTAATGCAATCAGTTCTAATCTCCTAACAGAGAGACAAAGACACTCTCAAGACCAATATTTTTTTGTTTCCTCTACTTTTCTAGTGTTGGTTCCTTAAGTTTCATTTTGCTGAATGTCATGGTGCAGAGTCTTCAATTTGTTTCCCAAACACCATCAAAATGTCATATTGTCCTGCTTCCTTTTTTCCCCTTTCATATTATTAGTTTATTAGTTTAATGTATTATTAGTTAAATAGTCATATGATGCTTCTCACGTTTTCCACTCTGACAGTCACCTTAGAGTCAAATTTTTTCATTTCCTCCATATACTTCTATGGTTATTCAACAAAAATCCAAGAAGGATTCAGGCTCATTCTGAACCACTGTGATTGCTTGTGATGGAAAAGAATAGATCTCTATTTTTTTAATAAGAAAAAGCTTTCTAGAGTCAATTCTTAATTTTAAGAAAGAGCTATGAAACTGCTCTCTGAACAGGGATGCATGACACCCTCCTATTTGCAGTTATCCAGTGGGTCTGGGGCTTCTTAAATAACAGTTTAGAATACAATTTATGCTAAATAAACAAAAATTCATTTTTCATGAATTGAAAAAAACTAAGACTTTACTCAGTCTACCTTAGTTTCCTGTCCCTCATGGTCACCAATAATCCTGCCAGTGAAATGTAGGGAAAAGTACAAGAGACACAAAAGCATGATATTTTATCCAAATATTCTTCAAGCAACCACTGATCAGTGATTTTTGAGCTCCTGAGTCAGAGGTACTGCCTTATATTCAGTGCTGCTAAATAGATTTTTTTTAGCAAAGAATTTTTTTCTGTGCCTCTTTGAATCCAAGTAATCTTTATTGTATCCACAACACAGCTGAACTACACATCTGAAGAACCTCTCTGTTGTGAATCCATCATTTATTATTGCCATTCACTGCCCTTTAATTCTTATCTTAGCAAAGAAGATGGAGGACAACCTTTCTTTATTGCACTCATTGTTTATACACATCCATCATATTTCTCCATGGTTCATGGCACATCTTAGATGATCCTGGTTGCTTCTCTCTACTCCTCTCCTGATTCTGTTGCATTCTTCTGTCACTTTTTGCGATGGGCAGTGTTGGGGTTTTGCTGCTGTGCACAGCTACCCCTTTGTAGGGCTTGTTTTGGAAGGAGGAGCTCCACCTGTCTTGGGCAGCACTGCAGGGGCTTTGGGAGCAGCTGTAGCTGGGACTGGAGGTTTCTCCGAGCAGAGTGAGGTCCAGAGGGCATACACACATCTTCTAGAGAGGGCAGAAAGGGGAGCAGGTGGGGCAGACAGAACTGCCTGCAACTCAGACAATGCTAAGATTGTACGAAAACAACAACTTGCCCACGGGGGAATGGTGGGCAGGGAGAGCATTGCATATAAACTGCTTATATTTCTGTTCTGTCTCCCCATGTTGCCTTTTATTTTTCCTTTATTATGTTCATTTATGTTCAGATGAAGTATGCCATTTTAGTCATATTCGTTGACATAGAGGAAGGTGTCCATCTCTAAACTGTGACTGTGTTTGGATCCTGCCATCCCTTTAAAAACTAAAGGATCCTGTCCCATTATAAAGGTCCTGGTTCTGTCCTGAAGGCACCTGGACACCCTAGTTGTGGTGGGAGGAGATACCAGTGGCAGCAGGGCTACCTGGAATTGTAAACATTTGTTACTGAGAATTGCTGTAACTAAGTTTGTAGATCTGGTCCCTTGTCCTCTCTAATGTGTAACTTCAACAATCTGCATCCTTCATAGTGAAGATCCATCTCCATTACAGGGATCTTATTTAGCATAGGGCTGTCCTGTCATTCCAATATGTGACTATGAGCACTGCATTGACATTGGGCTGTGGCACCCATCTCCCCTTCTTTAAAAGAGACACTTATGCTGCAACATTTCATAGCTGTGAATTTATCCTTGTGGCATTGATGGAAGCAGTCCAAGCCTTAGTGAGTTACACAAAAGTGAAAATCAGCAGTGTTCAGATGAAGCATAGTTTAGGTGTTCCCATCTCTCTCCAGGTTCCCTCCTCCCCATGTGTTTAGACTTCACTGATGGTAAGGAAGAGCTTGCTACTTCCACCACCCTTTTTGTGTCTTCCCACACGATTAACAGGTACCCACTTTCCACCTCACTCTTTAGTTGGTGACCTGCTGTCTCCCTTCCCTCCTTCTCCCCCCAGAGATTCTGACAGAAAGGCAGGCATATATATGTGAGAAGGATAGGTAGGTACCATTTGCCTTTGTTATGCTATCTCTCATAACACACCCACTGCAATTTATAAGCATGTTCAACATACCATAAAGATTATTCTTCTGCCCTCACAGCACAGGCAGATTGTGGGTAGATATGCATGCAGAACACAAGGTTTGCACTGTGCCAGTATATTGTGTGGCAATACAGTTTAGAAAAGTTTTCACTGGGGTTGGCTTTAAATTGTGACTTATGTAAAATTCTTCTGACAGAAATAATAATAAAGCAGTCTCAAATGAAAAAAACACCTCCAATTGCACAAGAAACCCACTTGAGGTGTCATGAGGTATTAAAAGCAGAAATAATGCTTTGTTATGGTTGTAAAGGTGTAGGCTGAAACATATTTTCTGTAAAACCAAGCTTAAACCTTATAAGGTCTTTCTCTAGATATTTTTTAAAGAGGAGTAATTGATATCTCTTATACATAGCTTGTCTTCTGTCAGTTTATAGTAGAACTATGGTTTCAGAGGTGCAATTAGCTCAAGTCTGCACAATAACTTCCATAGACACTTGCAGCTGAAGCTTTATGTTAAGCAATAAAACTCTGACATGAGATATATTTCAATTAGGTGATAGTAGTGATAATACAAAGCTTTGTTTATTAAGTAGTCAAAAGGTTTGAATGAGCTGTGAATTTCAAAGAAGACTTTGGCAGGAGATGAAGAACACAATAGCATAGTTCAGAAATCCCATTAGTCTAGATGTAATCTCATTAGTGCTGTGCAAAAGTTCAAAATAAAATGAGGCCTGGACATTCTGTAGATGTTTGCTTTTGACATTCCTAATCTGGGAATGTTTAAAAAAAATAAGGACTTATGTTTTTTAGAATGGACATTGAACTTTGTAAAAACATCCAGTTGGAGATGGGTGTAAGGTGCCAGAGACCAGGAAGGAACAAATGTGTTGCTTGTTTGCTAATCACTATGGAGACAGTGTGCTTGAGTTCTCTACATTCATTCATCAATATATTTGGCCCTCAAATCTTGAATGCATAAGCGATCCAGAAAGGCTTTTGTGTCCCTTTCTCAGTCTCATTCCACTGCCTTTCTAGTTCAGGAATTCTTGCAAGTCAGATTCCCTCACCCTGCTCCTAGGGTTTTCTGCAGACTATGTGAAGAGCTTTGTTGGCACATGATTGCTTTTCAAACACCTGGTGTTTTCCAGGACTAAGATATCCAAAATATGGTTTGAATGCATGAAAATACAGTAGGTGTGTATTTCCAGCCACTTATCAATGTGTTTTATGGCCTTTCCTAAAAAATTAGATTTGCAATGATAATTTGCTTTGTAATATTTCTTTGCTCAGGGTACTGTTCAGGGGCCATGACGTATCACTGTTAGTAAGCTTGAGAGAGAAATAACTGTACTTAGAAGAAATAGTATTATTTCAAAAATAGCTATTAGTCTTCAGAAAATCAGTCCTGGTATCACCATGGGTAGGTCCATTGACTGTCATCTTGGTGTCCAGCTGTGAAATGGAAGGCAACACATGAAAAAGGAATGGAGACTACATAAAAGTCATCAATATGGAGCTGAAGGGATCCAGGATGCACTTGTGTCTCTTGAGAATTTGTGTTCACTCTTCTTTTTCCCTGTAAAAGAATCAAATGGCAGCAACTTTACAACAACCAAAGAAAACCCTTACTGAAACAGGTTAAAATTCATGAATCTATTCATGGAATAATAATAAAAAATCCATCACAAATTATTAAACTCAAAGATGTAAACAGTGTCTTGCTGAGACCTTAAGCCATAGATTTCTGGAAGCTTAGAGTACTATGTTTATTGCCCTCTTGTTTCTGACACATCTGTTACTGTCCACTGGCAGACAGGATACTGGATGTAGTTGACTTTGTTCTGAGCAATATACTCTTTTCTTTTTTCTTTTTTCTTTTTTCTTTTTTTCTTTTTTTTTTTTTTTTTTTTAATGTGGGAAAGGAACATAAAAATGTCTGACTGCCTGACCTCCTCTTTGCCTGCCTTCAGGCATTTGCAACCTGACAGTTGTTTCTTTACACTGCTTTAAATGAGAAAAAACAGTGCTGAAATAATTTAAAACAAGTCCCTGAGGAATAAAGAGATCCTTTTAGTTTATCTACTTTGGGGTCAAGTTTTTCTCTCTAGCACAGCACAGCAGATAAGTTTTGCAGTCTTTTTTTGCATGGACAAAACTCAGTTCCCCCATTTTTTTTTTCTTAATTGCATTAATACAAACCATTGATCCATAGGTAGCTCTCCAAAGCCACTATGCATTTGCTGAATACAGGTTAACATTTTTGCAGCTACATTTTGCTGCTACAAAACAGTGGGATTTTTTTTCAAATGTCCTGGAAGGAAACAATGGGATCAGTTACAACCACTGTAGGCAGCAAATAATTCAGAAGGCACCTAGAAAACTGTCTGTTCTAAGCAACTGTCTAGCAAACAAGTAATAAATAATCAGGGGCTCTCTGTGTTAAGTGTTAAGCGTTAAGCATGATTGGCTCACTGGAAAGATGGATAAGAATGAACCTTGCAGTCTCCAAAGACATCACAAGAACAATTAACCAAACAATGGGAGGTTCAAATTGTCCGTCTTTAACTTGCACTTTTCTCGATGGATGAGGACATTTATAGTGTCCCTGTGACATCCCTAATTTTATATTACTTCTGTTTTGTGGGAACGTTAATGTCAGCCACTTTCGTCTCTTCCCAGATAACTCTAATACAAGCAAAAATGTGCTGTCTACATCCCTTAGATTATAGTCACTAAATACCAGTAAAACTGCTGAACGATATGTATTGAATAAACAGAAGTGCACCTTTGAAGCGTGTCCCATCTGGCAAATAAAAGAATAAACATGTCAGCAAAGCAGGTTTAACTTAGTTCTAAAAGAAGAAGTGTGTTGCTACCAAAACCAAGGCAAGCCAGAAACTTTAAGCTTAGTTTAAATGAGGAATAGAATCACAGAATGTACTGAGTTGGAAGGGACCCTCACTTGCAGTGCAGAGCAGAGCGGGACAATCCCCTCCCTTGCCCGGCTGGTGATGCTGTGCCTGATGCACCTCAGGACATGCTTGGCCCTCCTGGCTGCCAGAGCTCTACTGGCTCATGTTCAACTCATCACTGAGCAGGACCACAAGTCCCCTTCCACGGGGCTGCTCTCCAGCCTCTTGTTCCCAAGTCTGTCCATACATCCAGACATGCCCCACCCCACGTGCAGAATCTGGCTTCAACTTTACCTTGCTGAACTTCATACAAATTTGTGATTGCCCATCTCCCTGATTTGTTGAGGTCTCTCTGCAGGGCCTCTCTGCCTTTGAGGGAGTCAACAGCGCCTCCCAAATTAGTGTTGCAGGCAAACTTACTTATAGTACCTTTGAGTCCTGTGTCCAAGTCATTTATGAAGACATTGAAGAGTATTTGCCCTAAAATGGAGCCTTGTGGAACCCCATTAGTAACTGGTGAGCAGTCTGATGTCACCCCATTCCCTATAACCCTTTGTACTTGACTCATGTGCCAGTTGCTCACCCATCAGATGATGCATTTATCCAGATGAATGCTGGCTGTTTTGTCCAGGAGAGGTAGAATTCTGTCTTAACTTCCCAAGCAAGTTTCTGAGGTGACAAATGGCAAAATTAAGGAAACTAAGTTTGACAAGGAAAACTTTCACATCATGAAGTCATGCTGTTTGTGACTGATGACTGTGTTGTACTTCAGGTGTTTTTCAACAACTCCCAGAATAATCTTCTCCAAAATTTTACCATGCACTGAAATAAGACTCTTCAGCCTGCAGTTTTCAGGGTCATCCTTCTTGAAAATTGGGACAACATTTGCCAGATTTCAGTCAAATGGGACATCTCCAGATTCCCAAGACCAGTCCAAAAGTCACAGAGAGAGGGCTCAAACTGACATTAGTCAGCTCTTTGAGTACTCTCAGATGAAACCCTTCAGATTCCATAGACTTAGAGGGATCCAGCTGGAGCAGCGGATCCCACACAAATAATAAAATTAAAGAATAATGAATAAAATTACTCACAGAATGCAAAAGCCGGGTTTCTCTTGCTCTGTTACCTTTTCTGTTACAGCTCTGCAGTCCCCTCTCTGAGGGAGCCTGGGAGTAGTTTCTTCCCTTTTCTACTACAAAGCCACAGGTCAAAGAGGTGTCAGCCTTCAACTTGGAAGACAAAAGTATGTGTGCTTGGAAAACTCTCTGTAGGTAAGAGAGGAGACATGTAATTCTCTCCTTATATATATGTCTGGGCATACTAATCCTGCTGTTTATCAGTGTCACTTTTTTGGAGGTTGCTTTCCTCATACCTTTTCCCTTTCTCATGACTACCCTGGCCTTTTTGATGGCAGTTTTTTATGTTTCAATGCTATTCCTGGAGAATAAGAAACCACTTCACCTGTTTTCAATCCAGATCTTTGTTTTCTGTGTTGCTGTGTTTTTAACTTGTGACAGTTTTAGGAAGCTGATAACTTCAGAGTTTGATTTGTTTTGATTGTTCTGCAAAACTACTTTTGTGCAATTTCCAGAATATGTAGTCAAAGAGAGAATCATGAAACATATGAAAATATAATATTTATTAAATAATGAAGCTCATCCGGCTAGCTTCTTGGTTGCAGTGTAATAAATCATGTTTTCTTAATAAGGAATAAATAACACTGTTTCAGGTACAATCCTTCTCTTATTGTCAGGATAAATACAATTATTAAATCTATGTGGAGCTCCACATTGGATATTTAGTCTGCTTGCATTTTTTATTAGATTCAAGATTCTAATTCAAGAGTAGTTGTAAACCTGAATACTTTATGCTAAATAGCACAGAAAAAGAATGTTTTCTTTTTACAGAAAACATTAAGCCCAAAAAAGCATGGATCATGCCTGTTTCTGTGCAATACACTTAAAATATATACTTATATGACTTTCACAACAATAAATAGTTACATTTTATATGGGTGAGAGACTTCTCAGATATTGCTTGAAACCAGTCACCCATAAACGTGTATCTCACTTGCCACTTCCCTTTCAGAGAGAGGATGTTTAGATTGCTCTTCTTCACCTTACAGCTTAAACACTAGTAATTGTGAAGAGATATATTGGTCACTGGGTATTTTATATATGTACCTATCACTTTTTCTGTACTTAAATGCAACTTCTCTTGCTGAAGTTCTGTGTATCAGCCTAGTTGAAATTCAGCTATAGCAGTATGTATGCTGCCAAATCTAGACTGTAACCCACAGGGGACTTCATTAGTAGATAACTTTTTTTTCAGTTCAAAGATTTCACTTGAGAGTTTTAAAACTCTCTAGTTTGCTAATTAGCTTATCTCCAAGGACTCTATTTAACAGTGTACAAACCTTTTTTATTGATGTGGGCATTTGCACACATATCCATTCAACTTAGAGCATCACCATCCCCTGTTGCATTCAAGGACAAATGCTTTTAAACTTTGTGTGTCGTGGAAAGGTTTTCCTTGGTCTATCATCTCTGCTTTTGCAGAATGCCTCTTTTCTTCTAAGGTACATGAGCATAAATAATCCAGTTTTAAATACACTAGTGTCATATATTGAATGTGTTAAGAATGAGAGTTACTGTGGCACTGCAAGGAATTTCCCACATGGTTACATTTTTTCAAAGTCCATTGTAAGTTAATTCTTATAATTGGAATAATCAAGTCAGTCCCTAACAGAATGTTAATCACAAACCTTGACACAAGACCATATTCATAAAATGTTATTCAGTGGATTGCACAGTTTCCAGGCTGAGTAATGTTGCTGATCAGGTCTGCATAATCAATTCCAGTCTGCAGCAACCTAATTGTAAGGAAATGGAAAGATTTCTTTTGTTCTGTCAAGACTCATTATGCAGAGGTTCCAGAGTGCCCCTCCATTACTGAAATGTTTCAGCTTTTCAGTGTCTGCTGCACAGGCTCTGGGTGGGTTGATATTTCCAGCCCTGTCACCTCTCTCCAGGTTTCTATTTAGTGACGGGACAGACTCCATTATCCAAAAAGTGCTGGAGGACAATTTTTGTATTTTTGGTGGATACTTTGACAGGATGAGTACCTCAGAAGTCACGATCTTGTTGTAGGTTGATGTTATGCAGTCAGTAATTTTGTTTGAAATTTTAACTCCTTTTCTTCATGTTTCAATAAAGAGAGAGTCCTGAAGGACTGTGGTCTCACAGTGAAAATGTCAGTTCTTGGTATACAGAATTATAATAAGATGGTAGATACATACTAATTGGAAGAAAGCTTATTTTATTGTGGTTTTACAAAGTCATTTGTTCTAGTTTCTGTTCCCATTAATGTAAAATTGATCCTTAGTGCACCTCAAAAGCCTTGGCTGTCCTATTCCAACTGACTTAACTTACTGAGTTTTCATCATTTTTTTTTTTAATCAAAGGCTATTTCAAAACTTACTCAGAGTTTTCCCCAGAAACACACCTGCATGTCAAAATTCTCAGTCCCTGTACTACATCCCAATATTAATCTCTGCACTGCTTGGTGGTATGTATTTAGATGGAACTGTTAGATATAATCTAACGCAAGTGCTATCTAAAAATAGCATTTCTTCATGCATTGCTTTTCCTCTGCATAGATGGAGGAGGGAATAGGTTTTTTATGCTTTTCTGATTGGGTAAGCACTACTGATCTGAATTCAGTTTAAAAGATTATTATGTCTCTGTTGACCATTTGTTTTTCTCAGAGATTGCATCTGGGAGAGCTGACATCTTTAAATGATCTGAATTTTGGATCCAGAGCAGTGACTAAAATATTTCTATGAGTTTCCATCATTGTAATTTTACTACAATTCTTCTATTATCTGTGTAGTTCTGCATTTAGTTCTTCACATGTGTGTGGACCTTAAGCTCACCTTGCTTCACAAATGCTTAGCTGATGGACCCCTGACACTGGGAAATCAAAAATATACACTGTTGAATGGTCCTGAAACTTTTAGGATTTAGTTAAAAATCTCAATTTTCAATGGTATGAAAAACTCTAGGTATTTTAATGGATTTGCTTGTTTTCAAGAGGAAAGACTAAGATTTTCATGCAATAATTAATTTAACAAGCAAAAGGAAAAAGGTGTTCAAGAATATTTCTCTGATATGCCTGCGGCATTCTTTCTTGAGTATCCAAAAGAGTAGTTCACCTAATGGAATTTCTTTAGCATGTGAAAGTACTCTTGGTGTGTTTTTTTCCTTAACATAGTAACGTGAAAAAGTGCATTAAGAATTTATTAATATTGGGCACTCAGTAAACCATCTGTCATTGTGATTTTGACCATTGTTTGAAGAAGTTTGACTTTATTGAGGTCAGTTTTACTTATGTATGCTCCTGTATTCTTGTTTTAAATTACGACTTTTGTTGTGGAGTGTGTACTGAATCATAGTCAATTGTATGACAGTCCAGTCAGGTTTGGTAATGACAGCCTCTAGAAGGTAAGACCCAGTAACTTGAGAATCGCTACATTTGATATTGTGTCTAATCATGAAAAGTAAGGGGTTTTCTTGTGGTTTTTTTTTCCCTCTTCTTTTTCCAGGATATAAATGATAAAAGCAAATTCATTTGTCATTGTTCTACAGCTGTCTAAGACCCAAGGCCAAATTTACTGTTCTTCGTCTTTCGTGCCTTTTGGAGTGTTGTAATTTCTTCTGTTCTTGAAGAGAAATACTTAAAAAGGCAAAAAAAAAAAAAAAAAAAAAAAAGGGAATGTGAACATTTNGTAATATGAACACTTTTTCAGTGAACCCTTCTCCTTACACTTTAATCTGATAAAACTTTCTAAACCTGAGAATCAAGCCAACTTAAATCAATAGGATTTATTTCAAGTTTACTACTGAGAAAAGATCATGCTAGCCTCTAGTTCTGATTGCAAGTACTATGGCACAGTCTCTTAGTGCCTTACTTACTACGAAAAAAACAGTGAACACTGGAAAATTAGCTCTGGAAAACATAGAAACAGAGAAGTTAATAAATACCATGTTGTGCATAGTTAGTTTTTATCTACAATACATGAAAATTTTCCTTGAAGGTATTCTTTATTTGTACTTCTTAATGAGCATTTCAAAACTGGTTTTTATTTATGATTGTAGCACACACTTTGCAATTTGTATTCCATTGACCTTGTAAAAAAAGCTTTGCTATTCAAAAGTTTATAGAAAGGAAATACAGGTTGTAGTGTGAATTACCTAAGGAACTGAAACAAATATTTGAGTGAAATGCTTTATGTTATTTGAGTAGTATTAATTGTATTAGACTTGGATAAATCTCCACTGCTTACTGAAAAATTCTTTTCTTTGGATTTTGTCTTATTTGTGGATTTACTTCCATTAAGTGGTTCATCTGTCTCCTAATTTAATCTCTACTGAAATAGAATTGAAAGACAGCATTTTACAGGATTTCTGATTAGACATTTCAAACAATATTAACTACCAGTTTAATCCTTTTCTGGTCTCTGAACTGTGTAAGCTATTTTTTTCATTTTTATTTTTTGAGTATACTAATTGCTAGAAGGCATTCCCTAAAGTTGTTTGTTTAAACAATATTCAGAACAGGGATAATTTCAGAGGAGTTTTTCATCTACAGCTCAAACTTCCTCCTGCATGCCTACATGTGCTTGAATATGCCAGTCTGTGGGATATCAAATTTTTGTCATGAATTTGTGTGTATGTGGATAAAAAAATTAATGTGATTCAGAAAAGTAGCAGCTGAATGCTCTTTCATTTGATGTAAATGAAAGAGCAACCACTACAGTAAATGTTGAAAAGTTTCTCCTATTCATGCTAGGACCAACCCCTGCTTGGATACAAACATACTTCTATTCCAGACATGCAGTGCTGACGTAGGTATATGGTACTCTCTTCTCTAAAAGCTTTCTGGGTCAATCTGCCAGGATGCTGTATTACTATGTAAAGGAAAAATCCTTTACCTGTCTTCACCCATTTTACTTACTCACTTGCTAAGTCTTTTCACTGAAGGCAAGAGGGCTTTGCTTCAATGGGATGCTGCCACACAGATGTTGAAAACTAACTTTTTGTTCGATATCTGGGCAGATGTAAAGCTTATTCCTAGATGCCCTGGGCCATCTGAGTTAAACTCATTGTGTAACCCTGTCAATTACTAATGTGCCTGAGGGGTATTTCTAGGGAGCAACTACTGCAAAATCTAAAACCAGCTCCCAAATTTTATAGGAAATTCAAGTTCCTACATTCTGAATGCTGCTGTGCCATGAGGGTCACATTGTTGTCTAGGAGCTGACTGTGCCCATTAGATAATCTTTTTTACTCTCACCTGGTTCCCATGTTTTCCCAGCAACAGTGAAAGATGAAACAAAAAGTGAAATGATGTTTCTAGGTATATTTTAGGTACCACAGTCTATGCCTTAATCTTCACTGAAATATTTAGTTGTAGTTCTGTATGTTCTGTATATTCCTCTGGGGTACTTTGTAAGCCCATTAAGTTTGTGTGATTAGCTAAGACTATGTGTCTTGAGAAAGAGCTCCATTTTGTGCTTTTCTGTTACTCAGGCAGCCCTATTTCCAACAATCAATGAGAGTGGTCAGCTGACAGCTTCCTTTTCTTTTCTGTCAAATACATTCAAACATCTTTGTTCAAGTGTAAGGAGGCAAGTAGTGCCAGGGCTTGACTGCTGGTACAGATAAGAGACATCCTGCAGCAGAAAAGGCATTTTCACTATTGTGCAGGCTGCTCATCTAAACCCATTATTGCACACCACGTGTACCCTCGAGCAGCCATCTGACTGACTTGTGGGCAGACTCCATGCCATCTGAACAGATGGGCATGAGTGTAAGCTGACAAAGGAGCCCATATGTTCCTAAATTGTGAATGTTGAGGAGGGGATTCTTAGCCAAGAATGTGCAGATGACTTTCCAAGTCTTACATGATTGTCATTAAGAAGAGTTGGCACTGTCAAGTGAAGCTTACTTCTTTGAGTTGACTTTTGCAGCAGTTCATTGTGGAGTGAGTTTCTGGGCAGCCTTTTATCCTGGCTGAACACTGGATGTCCTTAGACTTGAATCTTAGAGACTGTTGTGGATTTTCCACAACACTTTCAAGTCTAGTCTTTGATTCTGACACATCAGGAAAGTACAAACATCTGTTCTTCACTCATCATTTTTTTTTTTCTCCAGAGAAGAGAAGATTTGACTGTTAGGATGTAAAGCTAGGCCAAGAAATATCTCAAGGTTTATTTTCTGTTGCATGAACCCCAACTGGTCATGACAAAACATAGATTAAAATAACCAGTCTAAGTAGTTGATATAAACCATTAAGTCAAAGTAGATGTTCAAGTACTTGAAGACAGTTGATATTTATACTCATAGAGTCATAGAATGGTCTGAGTTGCAAGGAACCTTAACATCTAGTTGCTACTCTCCTGCCATGGCCAGGGACACCTTCCATTAGACCAGGTGGCACACAGCTCCATTCAACCTGGCCTTGAACACTTAGAAGGATAATTAAAATTTGATTATGTGTGACAAATTTTAACGTGTTTGACTGTATAAGCAATTATTAAAGGAAAAAGAAGTAAAAAAAAAAAAACCCCTTACAAATTATATGATACTTAATTATTCTGTTTTGTTTTATTAAATAATTCCTCTGGGAGATAGTAAATAATCTCTAAAACATTGTAGTGAAGAGTAACTAACAAGAAGTTACATGTTTCAGGAAAAATTTCTCAGCTCCTAAAGGAGAAATAATATGGCTTAGCTAAATAACATGTATTAATCTTCTTTTAAAGTTGCACTAACCAAAATAATTTATGTTCCTCTAAAAAGAATGTTTATTTAACTTCTCGTAATTTTACCTGCTGCCATAGTAACTCAAGACAATAAGCTAAAACTATGTGAAGGTGGATTTGTATTTTGGTAACTCCAGTATGTAACTCCAGTATTTTCAGTCAAATTAACAATAGTGGTGTAATTACCATTCAATGTTTCTATTGTTCAGCTGGAAAAAAACCAAAAAAACGTAAAATGAGACCAATATAACAAAATTTGTTACAAAACCTAGAACTACTTTGTGAGGAAAATGTAAGAATGCTGTACATGGCAGCAAATCTCCTGCAGGTTTCCTGTCAACAGAAGTTAGGCTAGTATGGCTTTTTGTCAGTACGCTTGGAACCCTGCCCCACCTCACTTGTGAGGAATAATAACCCCAGCTTGGAAGAAAAAGGTGACAATCTGAGTTGCAGTTGAGTAACTTGAAAATTAGTCATTAGTGGCGGAATCTCTGATACATTTGCAAATAAACATCATGTATGAGCACTGGAGCAATGTGCCACATTTCTTGAAAAAAATCACATCTTGATTTGATTTGATTGGCCAAGTACCATCTGTCGTCTCGGCAATGCCAGCAGGGTCCCATGTAAATCAGCACATTCCCAAGTTCCTTGATTGGAGCTGGTAGCAAAGTGAATGGAAATCTCCCAGGCTGAATGCTTCATTTGGAAAAGCATTTCTTTCCCTGATTTGCAGTTTGTCATTAATAGCATGTACTGGGAGCTGAAACTGAAGTTCTGAAGGCTTTGCAAAGACGCCCATACTTGCTCGGATCTAACACTGATGTGTGAGTAATCGCTAGTTAGCAGCATGAGCATTTCCAGGCTGCTGACACTGTGAGCTTGACAACTGACAAGTTTCACTCCCATACCATAATAACCCACAATGAAATGCAAAGCATAAAGCAAAGATTGCAACTTAAAAAGAAGACAAAAGAAATGTTAGCGAATCTTTATTCAGTGCTGCTGGAACATCATTATCTCAGCTTAAGAAAGGTGATTATGGGCAAAAGAGAGATTGCTGCTAAAGTAAGCACAGGCATAATTATGAAGCACAGCTTTGTTGACGATTCCTTTGATGAATACTTCAGCGTTGCAAGGGGGTTGGAGAGTTTCACTTAATGCGGTGGTGCATCTCGTTTGTAACACTTAATGTCTCATTACAACCTTAGTGGAAACACCTTTAAGTTTGTTTTACTCACTTGATAAAAATTAATGTAATGGACAATACCCTTTAGACAGGTTTAAGCCTGACATTCTCAATTCATTTTCCAGTAAGGCTTTGGGGATGAAAGAGGGGAAGAAACAAGTGTTTTCTGAAGGGGATTAACATAATTTTTGCCAAATAAAAGACTTGTTCTCATTTTGCTGAGGCAGGTTGTTTGAGTTCCTCTGTCCCAAAAAAGCACCTTGCCAGGTGCTGCACTGCCACAGCATAGTAAACATAGTAAACATTTCAGCTTACTTTGTTTTAATGTTAAAACCGTAAACCTGTACTCTTTGTCCCTTTGGAACATTCATCTCATCCATCTTTAGTGCTCCCTAGTGAGAGTCCATGTTCTCCTCTGACTCTGCAGTCTGCATGGTTCTGATTTCTTTGGGAGATCATTTCCATGTTTCCACACAGATCACTCAGTTACTACAGTGTTCCCTAAATAGACTATCACTGATCGATGACCCAGAGAGGAAGAAATAGCTACCCAATATTCAATTTTTCGAATTTTTTTGTATTTGAATTTTAGACAAACTTCCACTTTTTAACTTGAAATTACTACCTTCCCTTAAAAAACCAGCAAAAATTAATTATAATTAATTTGCATTACAAAGGCATTTTTTTTATCTTGCAAGTGACAGACTCATTCAAATGATTTCAAATAATTTAAAATCTGTTGATTAATTTCAAATTAGCCATTAAAAAAAAAAAGAAATTTCATGATTTAAAGTTCCTTGCTGAATTTAAATATCTTGCAGAATAGGAATTGAAGAATACTTTTAGACTCTTATTTTGCTGGAAAGGCATATGAAAATAAGTGTCTTTTTTCTAGTGCTGGAGGATGACATGAGAGGCTGATGGGTTGCTGACTTATCAAAACCACTATGGGTATTCGCTAGTGTGGCTGAGTTGTTGCAGAGCTCAGTAACTCACCTATGATCAAGACATTTACATTTATAGTTCCAGATTAAATAATGTATCTTTAAAAACTTGCTGTTCTTTCAGTTTTGCATGTTGCTGTTTTTTTCTCTTTTTTCCTCACAAGGTAGAATTCATATTATTTGGATATCTTACCTGTTTCATTTCTGCATTTTGCTACATGAAGAGCAGTGCTCATCTCCCCAAAGACCAGCTGGTTTAAAACTCAGCTTCCCCCACTCCCATATGATCTGATTGAAAAGCTACAAACATAACTAATTTTTAATTACATAAAATGCGAATTGGCTAGAGAAAGTGGAACAGGAAGAAGCAGAACTTACATACAGCTCTTCCCCTGCCCACTTTCTTTTTGCAAATGACTGTTTCTCTATTTGGCTTCAGCCATCTCAGCAGCTTTGGGCTGCAGCACACAGGGTAGCCTGCCTGGCTGCTCCCAGCTCCTCCTTGCTCCCATTTTGCACAACCTGGGGTTTTCCCCCTGTGCCACCTCCCATGTCTCTAGAACCTCTCTCAGTAGCTGCTCCAGGGGAGGAACATCAGTCCCCTCTAAATGTTCCTATGTGGTATCTCTCAAATAAATCCCCTGTGTAACTGAGGATCAGCACAGCTCAGCACTGAGAAATGACTTCTGTCTGATAATGCAACTTGTAGCTTTCCTTAGCATTTCTTTTGACTTTTTGGCTTTAGTGTTGATTGTTAATTCACTTCTAATAGCTTGATTTTTTTTCTTTTTTTTTTTTTCTTTAATTCACCCCTTTTTTATCCTTCAGTTTTATTATCTAGTCCATGGTAAATATGAAGGTTTTATTTCACTTTATTTCATTCATATTATGTAATACAGAGACCTTATTTATTTGCATATTTTTCCTGATTTCAAAACAATTCTTTAAGCTGTCCAATGTAATACACAAAAGCAATTGAAGCCAAGCTCATTTGCATCTTTAGAATGGTTGCAAGGTATTGAAGGTGTCTCAGGGTGGACTGTTTGTAAGGTCACTAATTCAAAGATCTAGGTTAGCTGACTATTTCACAGTTAGTGCCTTTGGAACATCTCTAAGTTCTTATGGTAACGTTTTCCTGGATTTGTATCACAGCAGAGGTTTTTCATAACATCTTGTTGCTTATTTATGCTAGGATTTTGGAAATTCAAAGTTTTAAGAATAAGTGTTTCTTCAATAACTGTTATTTCTCTCTCTATAATTTCATACATTTCAGAATTGAGATATTTTCAAACATTCCTTTTTGAGACAAGCTCATGTTCAAGCATTCCTTTTTGAGACAAGCTCATGTTGTATCACTAAAAGGTGTTATTAACAAATAAAATTAGGGCTTCCAAAATTTACGGTTGTTTTGAAGAGTGAAATCAATACAACTATCTGTCTTTTTAGGCTTTGTTTATGAAGGAGTGAGCTGAATTGTTCTATCTTTAAAAGAAGTTTTCGGTTTGCATCAAAGTTACCATTTATCTGCAAAGCTTAGTATTATTTCTTTAAGCCTCCAAAACAAGAAGTTTCATCAGTTTCAGCTGAGATGTAAAACTATTTGAATCATGATAATCACAATGGGAATAGTAATACAGCCTGTATAGTGGTCTTTATTCTCCCAGGACATGGTAGGTCCAAATACAGATTATAAAAGGAGAAAATGCAATCTGGAAGAGCATTGCTAACAAGGATACAGAGATCATGAACTATGAAGGAAATCAAAATGATGTCTGTTACGATGCAGCAGAGATGGACAGACATGATGAAAACAATTGCTATCAGAGTTTAAATATCTATTTGAATTGATTTAACTGAAATTCAGCCTTTTGAAAGTGGGGTGTGCAGTCCAGATATGTGGCCTAGATTCCTGCTGCAGTCTATGGAGAAAAAGTTACATCCGAATCATCATTTCCTGGTGCTGAGAGAGGTGTCTAAGAGATAAGGAGGAATTGCTTTCTGTAGTTGCCTTCTGTCCTCTGTAGATTATAGAGTGACCTTGGAGACTTGCTTAGGCTAAGGGCCCAGCTTGTAAACAGCTAAAATGAGATGAAGTAATATTTAAAGAAGGAAGTTGAAAAATTGAGAACAGAGAAGAAATCAACAGAAACAGTATGAGGGTTGAGGATAATTTCAGAATTAAAGAGAGAGCTCAATATTATTTATTTTATCTAAAAGATGATTTACATTAAATGTGATCAATATGGTTAAGCGTTTTCGTAGGAAGAAGTTACTGGGCATTACAGAGCTCTTTAGTCTAACAGGGAGGTGCATAACAAGAACCAGCAGCTGGAAGACAAAACTAGAAACTTGCCAGCTGAAAATAAAGTGTGAATCATTAAGACTAAGGATGATTAAACTGTAAAATATGATCTTGGCAAGTGTTGAATTGTCTATTCTGCAGGATTAAAGTCAATATCAGGCACTAAAATGTTTAAATCATAGCGAATATTTTACATGCAATATAAACTGCTAGGTGTAAAATACTTGGCTTATAATATGAGTAGATCAGATTAGGCTTTACACACTTCCAATTTAATGAGTAATCATGTCTTATTTATCACATTTCTATTTGATATAACACTTTACTGTGCTGCTTTTTGGATACTGTGATTTATTCTTTTTTTGGCTGCTCAAGTAAGTTCTGATGCAGGCTTTCATTAGTTTTCATGCTCTCTTTTTTTTTCTTTTTCATTCCTACATAAGATATAGCTAGGAACTCACAAGAATGTGGTGTCTTTATTCTGACATATTTTCTTCATAAAAAGCTTCAATTTTAATTTTAAGAATAGTACCAGTAGAATTTTCAAAGCCAGAATGACTTTGTCCTAGACTTTTGAGCTAGAAAACTTCACCAGTCTAAGAAAGATAGTTAAACAATCTCAAGCTAAGCACAAGTATAGCATAGGGCTTTGTTTTTTCTATTTCAACCTGGATGCCGACTCAGATCCTGTGAAGGTCAAAAGGGCTCTGCTGTATTTTGTGTTTGTGTGCTGGTCAAATAAGTAAAGATTTATGTTCTTGTTAGGAGCTCCCTGAGTGCCTGAACTATTAAGAACTAAAAGCATATAAAAAAATATGTCATAACATGAACATGACCTTTGTGCTAATGATATCTTTAGGAAGTCGGCAGTGAGGAAATCCCTGTGTCAAAAGACTGTTTGCCTATAATTCCTCCCAAGGACTGCACACAAGAAATCTTCCTCATATGCAAATTATATATTTCATTAATTCATCTGTTAATCCTCACTTTCTTGTTGATTCCATGCATTCTCTGTGTTGGGGCAGAGATAGTTATCATACAGATCATCTTGTTTTCAGCCTCATTTCTGGTGGGCAGAGCTGTTCTGGCAGGGCCATTTGTTCCAATGTGAAGGGCAAATAGGAGAGTCTTTCTGTGCTTTCCTTGCCCCCTCTTCCTATCAGCATTTGCTCTGGCCACAGACACATATTTCATGTATTTTGCTTGTGGCAGATATTGTACATCTTCCTTGGCTGTAACAGTCTGAGTGACAGACTTGTCAGTTCTTACAAGGGAGTCCAGTAGTCACTACCTTTTCCTACTTCTGGAGTAAATCTTAGGCTTTCATTCTGCTGCCTGCAGATCATTCTGTTCTCCTTCAGAGCCTAGCAGCAAGTCATCCTTATAATTCTTTGGTTATGGTCCCTTACTGTCTTAGGCTTCCTGCTGCTCTTTTCCTTATCACTTCTGTGGTCCCTTATTGCTGTCCTATGCATCATGTCTCAGTTTCTCAGGTGTTCAATGTGAATTTGACACCTAGGTGGATAAAAACAGTCTGGTTTGCACTCTCTGTAGTCTCAGATCTTAAGGTAGGTGAGCAAAAACTGTCCAAATACACTTTGTTCTTTGGTTTTATCACTGACTCCTGGTGTTCTTCTGACGAGGTCAGTCCTTTGTCTGTGTTAAAACTTAGTTCTCAGCCTATGGAAGTGATGAAAACAATGAAATGAGCTACAGCACTCACTTGGGAGCCCCGTCTCCTAGCTGCAAGCCTTACAGAGTAACAGGGAGCAAAATGCATTCATCTAAAGTAAATGATCAAGGAGCTGCTCCTTCCTCATCAAGGAGTTAAGTTTGCATACTGTTGCTGCCTGAATCATTTATGAAGAGAACCACAGTCCCTTGGAGGATGTAGCTGAATGAGTAGCAGTTAATCTGCAAGATTGATACCATCTCCAACAGGGAGAATGGCACAGAATCACATTGTGAGAATGTACATATTTTGTGAAATTACTTCTTGAGGCATATCCTTTTGGAATCTGCCATCCTGCACCAGTGTGTGCACACTGTTATTGCAATCTCTCTGAATTTTGATATTTTGTAGTAGTTCTTTTCTGCTATAATCTTTTGCCATACAAAATGGCAATAAAAAAGAAAACTTAGAGTTGAAAGGCCAATCACTGCAAAATCCATGAGTGCCAGAAATAAAATTACAAGTCTAGGTCAAACTGTTTGGGTGTTCATGCTGTGCAGAAATCTTTATTTAGGTACTTTTTTCTCCCCCACACCTTGCACACAGTATTTTCCATGCACTGATACAATGTACTCCTTTAAATTATCTGTTCCGTCACTGAGCAATGAGTGACCATAAACCTTATTTACTGATTGTCAGCAGTTTCCAGAGCGGAGTCATGAACCCAGGTGAAGTTGTGCCAGGGTAAGCACGATTAGCAGCCTGACTTTTCCCACTGTTAGAGTATGTGGACTTTACAACCTGAGCTTCAGCTAGGAAGGGTATTGCAGCCTAAAGACAACAGTAGGAGCCTGTACTTTGAAATATTGAAATACAGTTTTGATGAGAGAGGCTGGCACAGCATGAAGATTTTGCCTCCCTGCCCTGTGCTTGAAGACAGGCCTGGGAAGATTTGCTCTGATGAGTGGGAATGTGTCATGGTCCCTGCTGGTCTGCTTCTGGACAGCTGCTGCTCCTCCATTGCCTCTCCAATCAAGGCAGACATGGAAACAGGCAGAGCTGAACAGGCAGCATATTCTTTTCTATATCAGCAAAAGTAGCTATAGCTGCAAGAATATCAAGTCTGGCACTTGTGCCTAAGTGCCTCCATCTGGAACCAACAGCCTTTGTCTTAACTGCAGGGATGGACTGACTCCTGGTTCTTTGCTCCAGCAGCTGGTGGGAATGGAGAGCTCTGGAGTTCTCAAAGGTCCCCCAATTTCCATAGCAAGTCTTACAACCTACTCAGTTGAACTGATGCATTCTGACAAGGCTGACAACACCTCTGAGGGTGGAGTATACACTGCTGTCTTATATATTCTTGCCACGTGTAGACTCTGTATTATTGTTTATTGCACTTGGTCTCTTTTTAAAGGTTAGAAATTCAAATATATTTCCATATAAATATGCCAAAATTACAGAATAGATTATTTAAAGTGTAGTAACTCCTGTACAAGTATATTTGGGTTCTCTCTTTCCTCAGATGAGCTGTAGTTGTAAATCTCTCTTTATGCTTCCTGGGGATGCACAGACTCTACACCATGGTTTTAGAAAATTAAAAATATATTTGTTCTCCATCACCTCTGTTAACTATGCCACATCTTACTGAAATGATGTTTTCTCTGTTGTTTTTCACAGTTTCCACTACAGGTTTTTATACCTCACCATTTTCAGGTTTCTTTACAGGTTTTTATACCTCACCATTTTCAGGTTTCTTTCAAAAAGCGTTGTCTCGGGAGAGACTCTCACCTCCACCTCAGAGCTATACACTAAGCTCCACACAGTGGAGGGCTCTGGAAGATAAATGAAGCTGTCTTTAGTGACTGCTTTCTAGGAGGACAAAATGTAAGCAAGAAGTGAACAGGTCCTTTAGTGGCAGTTGAAGGGAGGCAGTTAAATCTTCAGTCAAAACTCACAGGTACCTTTGGACAAGTCAAAATAGGCAAATATTTTTCTCATACCACCACAAAATTCTCTCTGTTCTTTAGATGCTATGTCCTTCTTCCTGCTCACGAGTAATGCTAACAGAAGTGACCAGAGCTGTTGGAAATTGCATTATTTAACATCTTTTTTTATACCGTGTGATTTCAATACCAATACTGGTTTCAGGTAGCTGAGCTAAATTTTTGGTGTGGAAATCTGATAAATGTACTACAGTTCTCATACAAAAAAAACCTTGGAGAAAATAATTATGCATTTTTCAGTGATGTGGGAGATCCTCCCTCTTCTGTGGGAGAAGCTATCCCTTTTCTTTCCTTTTCTTGAAGAATATTTTAACACTACCTGTAAAGTAGGAAACCAGAACGGAATTATTCTGCCTATGGGACTTGTTTTACTTGAGAATTGCCCAGGGTGGTAATTTTCTTGCTGCCTGGGACTGACAAATGTGATTTTTATCCTCCAGCTGCAAACAGGCACAAGTACCTATTGTCATGGATTTGTGGACTTTATGCGAGGCGATGATGTTTCAAGTAAGTGCAGATGCATGTTGTGGGTTGCACAACTAGGAGCTGTGGCATGAGACCTCAGGAGAGCATGAAGAAATCTCTGCTATGGTGGCAGCATTCCATTTCTCCTTGGCTTCTAATTTATTTAAACTGCCTTGCTTTACTCCTCTTCTGAGGTATTAATTCTGTATCTCTCACAATAACTGTTCTTGGCCTTCTGAATTCAAGAAGATTATTACTGTTTGGATGTCAGTTAAATATTTGCTTTGGCTGTGATTAGGGCAAAGTTGAGCTGGTAAATAAATGCTGTGAATTTAGGTGTGAAAAGATTGTGTATGTATGAGAAAGCTAAAATATGCTGATTTCCCTAGACAAAATAATGAAGGATTTTAGGACAGGTTTCTGAATTTATATTAATTGGAATGAATATATCTTTGCATTTCCTACTGCAAAAGTTTGTTGCCTTTATGTGTTGCTGTGGTATTTTTCTGGCTTTTTCCAAAGTAAATTTCTGCAAGAGAGTTTAACTTTTGTGCATGGTGTAGACTTTCTTTGTGTGTGTGTGTTTGGTTTTGTTCTTTTTTAAAAATATATGTAAAAAATTTTTATTGTATTGTCACCATCTGTTGATTTACTAGGCGTTTGAAAAATACCATTTTTTTCCACCTTTGTCATAGATTGGTTTTTAAAAATGAATAACTATGGAAACAATTTTCTGTATTTTTGAAGAATGTTAACGGAAAATAACAGAGATTATGTTGATGGATCTAATTTACAGATGGTGTACATGTATCAACCTTGCTGCTGATACTGTAAGCTTTTTCAGATAGTGCTATAATAATCCTTTTAAGTAATTTGTTGTATCAATCAAATCCAAATTATTTTGATCTGTTATTGCTTTAACTTCCCATCTCAAGATTACCACAGAGCTGGCAAAGCAGTTTCCCTTTTTTGTCCTAACAGGGAAGGGAAGCAGTGTGATCCACTCAGCTCTCAGTTAGACTGATTAATCTTAATATATTCTCCAATTTCTGTTGATTCCTCTATGATCTGGTTGATGCTTTGAAATTTATTGTCTGGTATTCTGCTTCTTTTGGCAGCTGTTGTCCACAGCTTTTGCCAGCTATCTGGAAACCTCTGGGAGGCCCTGTCTGCTGAACCAACACCACTTGTCTGCTATCGGGTTTTCAGGTGAATAGGAAACAGTTTTTACAGTTGTTTTATTTTTCTTTTACTTTACAGTTGTCTCCACTGCTCTGTTGCTGAAGGCCTGCTCTGATATAGACTCAAAGAGAACAATAAGGAATATAAAATGCTCACAGGAAAAGAAGGCGCTACAAGATTGACATCTCACCTTAGTCACATCCGTGTGCTGGAGCTGAATCATGCTGCCTCTTTTGGCCACTCTCACGGGTCTCTGATGTAAAAGAAGCACATAGAAGATAAACCCACCTTTGCTGAACAGCTTTAAAATTTGCTGCATGCTCTAATACTCTTCTCAAAGACATCTTTCTAATAGCATGAACATGTGCAGTGTTAAGGTGAGGTAAACCAGTTGTGACACCACTTTTAACCCGGGAGTCTCCCAGAGAATGCAGGTAATTGAACCTAGATAGCCTGGTGATGTCTGGTGTTGCTTTACAAGCTTGAGAAAAGAAGCCAACCAAATCTGCCTGTACAGTTATAAATAATCCTCTGTCAAATTTGGTATACAATTTTGCAGCTGGATGCAGAAGACTATTATTTCTGCGTCCTGTGTGTTCTGTCACTGGTTATACAGAACTGTACAAAGATGGGTGTGGATTTGTTGACCTATTTATTGTGAATATAAACCTAGCCTATCTTTGTCTCTTTATTGTTTTTGCAGAATGCTGGGAACATCAAATAAAGCTAAAATTAATCACCACATATGAGTGTTATTCATCATGATAGATTGTGGTTTTAATGCATCAACAGCCTAGTGATACAACAAAGAAAGATTTTGGGAGCAATCTAGAGGAGAATAATGAAGAGTTTCTTGGATGGTTTGCTAAATTCTTCCTAAGAGGGAAAAGCATAATGGAAAAAAACTATGGAAAAAAAAGGTATGTTTGAAAATGAAAGCTACCCAATAGGCTGATTGGAGTTAAGTTCTTGGAACTGAATATGAGATAATTGTGAGGATGAAACGAAGTTGTGAAGAGCCTGTAGAGAGGGAGTAAATACCTGATGAACAATGCAGTAGATGGCAGAGCTGTGAGAGTGATTCAGAAATGTGACAATCGGGAGAAATGATCATCAAGTGTGATTACTAGCTAAGTACAGAATAAAGGCTACAGGAAAAGCCTGTAGGTTTGGGTTTTTTTGTGGGAGCTTGTAGATGAAAGAGTTGCTTCTTCATCATTAGATAAGTTATGGAGAGAGAAGCTGCAACATGTAACAATGTTGGTGATATCAGTACTATGAGACATTTGCTTTGAAGATGATGCTCTGCTTATACCCAGCAGACAGGACAGGCTGGCCGTACTCATGGCTGTTGAGACATAATGTAGTGATGAAGGTTTGCAGAAAAATTTTAATGGATGCTTTATAGCCATATTAAGCTTGATATGAAGCCACTTATTAGATCATAGAATCATAGAATGACTTGGGCTGGAAGGGACCTGAGAGATCATTTAGTTCCCCTGATGTGGGCAGGGACGCCTTGCACTAGATCAGGTTGCTCAGAGCCCCATCCAGCCTGGCCATCAACATTTCCAGGGATGGGGCACCCACATCTTCTCTGGGCAACATGTTCTAGTGCTTCACCACTTCAAAGTAAAGAGTTTCTTCCTGATATGTAATTGAAACCTACTCTCTGTCAATTTAAAGCCAATACCCTTTGTCCTGTCACTCCATGCTCTTGTAAACAGTCTCACTTCATCTTTCTTGTAGGGTCCCTTCAGGTGACCACAATTAGGTCAACTGAAAACCTTCTCTTTTTGAGAAGGTACAATCAGATAGACAAGATTATATTTAGAATTGCGTAAGATAGATCTTCTACAGAATTAAGGTAGACCTTTGCAGGAAAATGATATTTACGATTGCAGGTTAGAAAAGTCATGTTCTAAGGTAAAAAGTGGTATGGGTAGGAACCCTCAGAATCCAGAAAAGACAGAGATGAGATCTGGAAAAATTGAATATGTGGGAAATAAAACCATTGGGGATCTCTGAAAGAATTGTAGAGGAATAGGACTTCTCATGAATTCAAAAATAAGAGTTTTCAGTTTTGCTGGTGAAATAGACTTACTTTTTGCAATTTAGTTTGTGTTTGTTCTGTGTAATCCAAAAGAATATTTCCTTTGGATAAATTTTTGACAGTTCAAAAAATGCAATGTATTTACAAATGAAAGCAGTTCAATGTGGAAACTGACTATTTCATGGTGAAATTATTTTAGTAAATAATGTTGGCTTTCCACATAATAGCAAAAAAAAATTTGCTGCAAAATTACACATATTTTTCTTTGCTCTAATTGAAGGCAAATCAAGGAAAACAGGGTCATATCAGGAGATCATACACTGAGGCTATGGAATCAAGGAACATAATGTACCCTTATATATTATTATAAGCTGAATAATTTCTTCTCTTTACAAGTAGGTCCATGCATGAAAAGATTCGCACAATCATCTGGTTGTCAGGGTATACACTGCTCCTTTACCTACTCCTAATCCTTATCTCACAGCAAAATTAAATAAAATCTAGTAAGTGTGCTAACGTTTAGCCAAAAAACTCAAATAAACGAACTCAAACCACTACAGATGCTGTGAAGATTAACCACATTGAATGGTTAGAGATAGCAAGGGGTTTAAATTTTTATTGACAGAAAGGACTGATTATATAAGAATGTTTTTTATTTGTAAGTGCCTACCATTATATTCTGGTTGGAATTTCTACTTAAACCAGTGACTAACCAGCCACCAAACTGTGACCTGCTTCATGGCCCAAGCACTGATCTGGAGCATGTATGGCCCAAATTCAAATTCCTTCTCAAACTTAAAACAAAATGACAAGAGATGTAGTGATGGATTGGAAATCCCATTCTGAAAACGAAATGTCTTCACTGTCAATCTGCCTGGATTCTTTTCAGGTCTTAATGCCTAATTTCTATTCTAAAAAATATCTCTATGGCAGCTTATTTTATTCCATTTTAATTTAAAAGCTGTTTCTGTCCAGCTTGATATACAGTGCTGAGCCTGCAAGCTGCAGAGCACTGGGAGCTAAGTATCCTAGGTATTAATAAGGTAGGATGCTTTATTTGCATGGTTCTATACACTAAATATTATCTACTTTACAATTCCGCTATAAAGAGCATGTGGTGAGAAAGATGCTGAAAGGAGGCAGTTGGAAATACAACTAATTGCTGAATCTGAAAATTTATCATTTTATATCACCAGTCTGTATGTGTTGGAAGAAATACAGCAGTATGCAAATTCCTGCATTATTTCCATTTTCTTGTTCAAAATGGCTTGTGAACTTTGATTTTATTGGTAGCATTCATGAAAGAATCTAAATGTTACAGTACTGCAAGTCTCCATTTGCACTATATTCAATCAGTAACTGCTATGGTGATTGTGCCAATGATCTTACACGTGTTTCCACACGCTTTGCAAAAAACAGGTTGTTTCTCCCTTACAGATGAAGGAACTCTGGGATAGAGAGGTTAAGAGACACCTGAAATCTCACAGTGAATCAGAAGCACAGACTGAGAGGGAGTCTAGGTTTGATTATTTCTTGTTTATCCTTTTATTCACTGGACTATAGTCTTGCTCTTAAATTCCTAATCCCTTTGTAAGCAACTGATGAGGTGACTGTTTTGCTGGTTTGGACAGCTGGATGGCATGTGTTATTTGAGTGACACTGCATTTTTCACACTCAGGAGTGTAATAATGTAACGTGTCTTACTGGGTGGGTGTTTAAAGTTTCTGTAACCAACAAAAGCTAGAAGAGAGCCAAGATAGCAACTAAATCCTTACACAGAGACAATGAAAATTCCAATTCTTAATAGCACTCCCTTAAATCCTATATTAATTTAGCTTTTATTGAAATATTTCAGGAGGAAAGATTAAAAAGTCACAGAGGAAATAATTAATGAAAATAAAATAAGTAGGTATTCCCACAGAAAGAAACAGCATTTGAGGAACTTTATGCCTAGTTCCTGTGTTCTCCTCCTCTCTTGTGAAAATGCATACTATACAATTTTTAAAACTTGTTGAAAACTCCTGTTGTTTACTTATTTCAGCCTCATTCTCTGGTCATACAATGGTGTAAGATCCTTTAAAATGAGCTAATTTTTTGTTGGCTAAGACATGAATGGTAAATGTCTGTTTAGTTATGCTATAATTCTTTTGATTTACTGGCAATATGGGATATTGCTTGTGAATTGAAAAAGGTAGAGATCTGGGAAGCAGATCTACCTGTAAAAGTGATGGATGGTTCCTCACAGCTTTTGGCCCTGGCAGAGTACCATTGGCCAGGGCAGAGCTGTCACTCAGCACTTGCAGTGGTGCTACATGTTAGAAAGCTGCAAGTTATAATAATACTGACCGTAGCAGTTTGGAGTTTGGGTCCCCTGGGACAGGCACTGAGAACTGGCACTGCTTGCTTTGCATCACCCAGGACAACCAGAGCTCAACAGGGATGCAAACAAGGGAGCTACCCTGTAAAGAGCCTGTGAGAATACATATAGAGAGCCACCATCTTTGAGGAATTTGAATTTTGGTTACTTAAGGAACAATTGATAATTGTTCAGCCTCCCCATCCCCCCCAAACAGTGAATTTTGAACAGTAAACTCTCAGTAGGAAGCACAGATCACTCTAGAGAACAATTGGTTAACTGAAGCCTTAAAGGAAGTGAAAGACAAAACCCTGTTACCAAGGAAAAGTTTATGTGGTAACTCACAACTCTTGATGAGAAATATGTTATCAGTGTAATCTGTTTATGTATTGTCTTTCACAAGAAGTGCAGGAGGCCAAACACCTGGAACAAATTTTGTTTATAATACATGTGGTGACATCAACAAAAGATTTGGAAAGACACTGTATTCATAGTCAGCATTACAAAATGTTGCAAAACTGCTGCCTTTGCAGAGTTCCCAGCAAAACAGGAAATAAATGAATTTAAAATTGCTTGAGAAGCAGAAAATAAATTTGAAAATAATGTTAGATGTAGAAAAATATAGAATGCTGCTTTAGACGCAGGAGCTGAAGGGAATCAGATTTTCAGACTAATTTTGAGATAGTGTGAAGGCTGGAGAATGATCTGAGAAAGTGATCCTTAGAGGAGGTGGTCAGATAACATGAAAATTCATGGATTTTTTTGAAAGTCAGACTTGTTTTCAATTAGTGTTCAGAATTTGTCTGTAATAAACACAAACATTCTTGCATAAATTATGTTAAAAGTGTGGTGTAAAGTTAGGTACCAAATGTTGTGTATTACTATTCTTGGAGTTTAAAGACTTGGGACATAAAGGTCCATTTACTTTTTTATTGTCTTTTTTTCTTAATTTCCTTCAAGCCTGGAAGAGTCAGTAATTGTGGAGTCTACACTTAAAACACTTCCAAACATATAACAACTAACTAAATTTTTTTCCTGTTTTGAGGCAAATGGTGTGAATCAACAAAACACTGCAGTAGTCATCTTTCTACACAAGTTGCTGATAATAAAAAAGTGGTTAATAAGGAATAGAGACTTCAGAAAGGACTTCTAGGGACACTAAACTCCAGCCCCCTCACAGGCACTTTGAGAACAGAACTTTGGCCCAAAAAGGTTTCCTAGAATGTATACTCTGCCCATCTCACTCCACTAAATAAGTCTCTCTTCTTCAACTGGAAGCTTGGCATTGAAAGCAAAATAGTCATTGTTTCAGAGAGATGTCAAAGGGAGAAATCCAAGCTGTATTCAGAATACAAGGTCATATTGTTGGGAGGCTTTGCTATCAAGAGATTTGGATGATGAGGCTGCTCGCAGAAATCAGGTTGTACCCTTCAATGTTAAGTTGGCTCTCCCTTTTTCCAGGAGGAATGACTTTTGTTTACCTTTCCAAAGAAAGATTAACTTTGTAGGCAACCAGGGGCTGGACTTTTAAAATTATTTCTATTTTGCCTCACCCTCTAAAGACCACAGCCCCCAAAAGAGAAAGCCTATCCATTCCTGAAATTTGGTAATGAGACCTGAACTTTTTTTCAGAAGTAGCAGCCACCATTATCCCTGTTACACTAATGCCCATATTGCTGCATCACTGGAGTCTTGTTTTCACTATTCACCTTTATCCTTTTAAATAAGATGAAACTATAGAACTGATATCTGAGCTTCCCTCAAAAGCAAAGCTAAAGCCCAAACTAAGACAGTGAAATGTTTTAAATACTCCTGCTGAAGCCTCTGAAAGGAAATTTGCTTTATGCCTTGAAATAAACATGCCTGTACTCAGATCGAGACAGATAATTTTGTATTTCCCCCCCCCCCCATCTCTTAATATTTACAAAATCCGTGATTCTTATTTTACTTTTCCAAGTGATGATAGGACAAATCTACAAACTACCCTTTTCAGAGTAGGCTCACCTCTCTAAATACTTCAGAAAGGATATTTTTACTGTATTTTCTTGCTTTTCATTAATTAATTTCCAAACTGAAGTTAAGGATATGCCATTACACTGAACACTTGTTATTTCCAGATGTTTTATTTCAATTTATTTAAATCTGTGTTTCTAATTGGATATAAAAATAGGCCCTGGTTACCTGAGGATTAGCATTGTTTCACTGATGTTGGAACATGTTTTAAACAACATCAGCGGTGCAGCATTTAAAAATAAATGCATGAAATCAAATGAAAGAATGGATTATTGACACATTCATCTTGCAAGGATGAATCCAACAGTAACTATTTGTCACTTCAGTTTGAAGTGTTTAGCCATGATTTTTTAGATGACAGTACAAAAAAACCTTCCAAGAGCTAAAACTGCATAGTCTCTCAGAACTGTAATTTGCTGCATTAATCTGGAAATTAACGTGAAGCTTAATCTGCAAATAATCGTCTAGGTTTTGTAGTTTGCATCATGATTTCTTTTTAAGGCAGTGTGAACTGCTCTCATAGGAGTGAAAAACGTGTTGTACACGTTGGAGTCTTATCTTAATCGTTGTATATTTCATGTGCAAATATCTACAAATAGTCTCAGTTTCTATCTTGAAAAAAGGGGATATAGACCAGAGGGGACTGTGTAATTTAATCCATTTGGCTACTATTACCAGGCAAATCCACTGAGTTCCATCTTGCAGTTAATTAAAGAGTTTTCCCTCTCTGCTTCTACTGAAAGAGGTTTCCAAATTTTGATTTCTTTGTTGTTTAGAAATATTCTTCTCACCTGTGGTTGAAATTTGTTTATGGTCACTTTATAACCATTTGCTTTTTTGTCGACATTGACTCTAAGTTTGAATAGTTCCTTTTCCCTCCCTTCTGTTTGCCTTTTGATCTATTAATAGACAACTTTAATATCTACTCTCAGACTTCTTTTCTCTGGATGTATGTTCTAGCCTTCTTTACTAACATCAGCCCTCCACTTCCTTGATCATTTTAGAAATCCTTCTCTGTCTCTTCCAGATTGAATTAATTTTCATTGCCCCTGGGAGATGGGGGTTGTACACTGTATTCAGGGTAAGGTTTTACTGGGGTCTTGTAAAGGAGGCTGATACTTACAAACATTTCTTTTGCTGCATTATCTACCTCTGTATAGTTAATATCCTTTTTTAAATTATGATTTTTTGGACTGATACTACTTTTCAAAAGTATGAGCCAAAACACACAATACATGTGTGTATCTGTGGTGGTTAAAGAGGCAGGAGGGGTTTCAATCTTTTATTAAAACCAGCTGTATGTTCCTCTTTAGTAATTTGCTTTCATGGGTGTGGGAAAATATTGACAACAGGAATTTATTCTGGAAACATGGAAAACTCTGTAATTGAAATTCAGATTCTGGCTTTTTCTTGTTACAGAGCCTGTTGTAATAGGAGCAGTACCCAAACCCACGCTGTTGAGTTCTCGACTATTAGTTTTCGTTTAATATATGTCAGAAAAAGAAAGAAAACAAAAGCTCTTGAGTTCTCCAAATTGCAGTGGCATCTGTTCAGTAAAAAGAAGAAGTAATGCATAAGTGAATGAATACGATCAACACATGGTGACAGCTCCTATATCTGTTTTGGCATGGAAGTAAAGTAAGGGAGGCTGAAGAAATGTTCAAGTTAATGGATAACTCTGGTTCAAACAAGCTCAGCAGGTAGTCACTTTCTGAGTTTTTTCGTGACTTACTGAGGTTTGTGGAAGCCATTTTCCTTGTATGTAGGAGTGAGGACCATCAGGGAAGGCTCCTGGTTGTTATGCTATTTCCTTTTTGCTTTTATGAAAAATGGTTTCTCTGTATAGCAAAAAGTGGCTTGTGACCTACATTTCTGCCAGGCTGTCCCCCTACTGACCTGCAGGAAGCAGATAAAATATATGTGGGAAGGGTTTAATTCATCTTCCTCTAAACCAAGCACTCTGGGTTAGAGCTAAGGCTTTCTCTGCAAAGAGGATTACCTAGACAGTTCAGCAGAACCCGGTTCCAGCAACATTCAGGCCAGGAAAGTAAAAATTAAAACCCAGCTCTTTCCAGCAGAATGAAATCCCTGCAAAGCTCTGGGTCAGGAGAGCATGAATAAGTAGCCCATCTTTTAAAACAGGGCTATTACCTATATGCCAGATATTGCCTTTCTCTTGGAGCTCTCCTGATTCTCTGTTGATAGCATCTCTTTGAGACATATTTTTAGCTCATAGTCTGCCAGGCATTGATTTATAACCTGATGCTGGAAAAAGTTCTGGTATCAGTTCTGCTGCCTGGAGCCTTGCTGAACCAAGTTTAAACAAATGCCTTGACCCCTTTTCATGTTCTGTCTCTTTAGACATCTTCTTGGGTCCCTCTTTTCAGAGCAGATCCTACTTGCTCCAGGCAACACAAGCAGTAAGTATCCGTGCTGTCACCCCATTATGTGCTCTCTTCCATCAGCAGGCAGAAACATAGGCACATCTGACCTGCTTGTCTCTTACCTCAGCAACCTCCTGTCTCCAAAGTGGAGCTGCGAGTTTGTCAATGATTAACTGATTTAGCTGGTTTTTCTGGATTGACTGATTTAGCACAGCAGACCTGGTGAATGCTGAGTGGAAGCCAAAATTTCATTAGCTTTCTTTCCTTTCTATCTTCAAAATAACTGGGCTCAAATCTGTAAAAACCCGGTAGTTAGCTGTGTCAAAGGTCCACTCTGCATCTTTTTTGAAATTCTAAAGGCAGTTTGGAGATTAAGCAAAGGTTTTCTAACTCTTATGGCAGTTCACCTAAACAACTGCTGTCTACTTATCCCTGAATAATTGATCATTTCAGATGAGCTGGGGTACTTTTAAGCTTACTGTGCTCAATGTAGGTGCTTGTTTTGTGTCAGATTTATCAAGGTAGTCAAGTACTGATAATTTTTATAGGAAACCCTAGGTCTTAGGCTGGCCCAGCTGTGTGGCAGTGTTTGTTGAAGTGTTTTATTTTTTCAGATATGGAAAGGCATTTTCGAGAAATGAAAAATCAAAAAAATCAAAAAACTCAAACTGTGCCCTGATGGTGGAGAAAGGGAAGAGAATTCATGCTACCAAAATTCAGAAACTGAAACAAGGTGCTGGGATTAGGTTGATACACAGGACTCCCTGTGCAGCCCATGCAGAGTAGAGGTGTGAGCCTGCCTCCTCTGAATGTAGTGGCACTGACGATTAGACTCTGCAGCTCAACACCTAAAATTAGGATGGTTTCTTTGCATCTCTGTCCCTCTTACCATGCAGATATGTTTTCTAGAGGCAGGGAGTCTGTGTGGCAGAGAGTGACCACAAGGAAATGAAGGTTTAAGCTGTAGATGGATCACAGTAGGAGCAGAGGTGCTGTTTTAATGAAAACTGCAGTATACTGTTTAGTAGGTCAGCCAACTTTTGGGTAAAGATTAAAAGTGTCAGCATAGGATACCTGTTTATGTATGGGCAACAAATGCATTAATAATAAGACACACAACTCTAAACTGTGTACACACTATACAAGCTAGCTTTTCTTGTCCTATTAATTTTTAACTTAGTTTAGGCATTCATATACAGGAGCTTTCTTACAAGTTTCTCCAAGTCACTCATGATGCTCAGGGGTTGAAACATGCTTGTGTTTGGAAAACAGCCATTGGAATTCGGTGTCCAGATCCCTTTCACTGCTTGAGATGTACATAGGGCATCGCTCTCCAAGGCCTCAATTCTTTGTATAGCTGCTTGTACTTGAACAATAGGTGTAGCAGATCAGACCATAATGATGCTTGCACTCATTTTGCTCTGATGCAGATGACTAATGGGAGGTGCAAGGCAGCAAGGAAAAATCGGAGGCAGCAGGGTTGGAATCTTGTGACATGGGTCAAGGCACAAGCATCCTGAGCTGCTTCTCTAAAAGGATTTCTATCTTCTGAAAGACCTTCAAGGTTCACTCTTCTCTTGTGTACTGACTGACAGGTTGCATTTCAGGTGAATAATTGACTGTGCATATCTGGAACCATTATGAAACATTTATCTTGCTGTTTTAAAGATTACTGTAACTCAGAATAGTTTACAAGAACTATTTCAACTATGGGTTGAAAGTTATTGTTGAGCTGGAAGTAGCTAGATGCATTTTTTTCTTAGGCGACCGTAGAATTTAAGGTTCTGTTAACACAGCAGAGTCAATGAAAGACCTGTACAATAGATGGAGAGAAATTATCCTAAGGCTCTAGTGAAACGTGTACAACCCACAAAATATTCATTTTTCCTTATATATTATATGATAAAGGTGTCATGGGTTGTCATCTAAACACATGAAAACTAAAAAAAAAAAGGTGGTATTTTGCAGTTTGTAGTTAGTGAATCTACTATCTGATGTGTAACCAGGATGGGGAACTCCTGGTAGAGAATTCACTGTTACAGCATGCTTTTCTAAAAATTCTTCTTATTGTTGTCTCTTTGTGTTGTACCTTTTCAAAGACTAGCTTCTCCTGCTGCTTTTCTGGATTTGTTCTGTGGTTCCCACAATGCATGAGTCACCTGTCTGGCTTAATTTAGTTGAAAAAAAAAGAAGTGCAAAATAGTTAGATTTATATGGTGGCTGCTGTAACAAGAGAAAGAAAACAAATGTTATTTATATTAATAAGCAGTTTGCTCTTCCTGTGCAGCAGTTCGTGCTTTCTGGTGTGGCTGCTGGATGCTGCCAGCCCTCCCAGCAGTGATACAGGATCTCTTAGTCACTGAGCAGGGGTGGACTGGGGATTTCTGCTGGCTGGCTCATCAGAGGCAAAGGATTATATCTGGCTAAAACTACTCTGAAATATCAGAAATGTAGGATGAAGGGAAGCTGAGCAGTGCTTTTTCAATTAATCAGAATTCAGAAGCAAAGATGGGAGATACTGGCATATTTTTTACAATGACTCGTTCAGAATTTTGCAGCAGTTGATAGCCTGGGCAAAGTTTGACCTATTATGTTGTCAAAGCTGTATTTTCCTCTAGTTTATAAACAAACAAAAAATTTCTTCTGAAATTTTCCTGCAACATTTTGTCATTGTCTACTGTATGGATGTACTTTGCCTTCTTGATCCTATTGTCTCTTTTTTACTATGTATAATACAATTAAAGATATAGTGAGATGGTCATCAATTTATTAAAACTTTGCTATGTTTATTTCAGCTGTAACTAGAAAAAAGATTTCATAATCTGAAATTTATAGTGAGATAAGAAACCCCCCAAAATTCCAAAAAAACTTCTGGAAATAGCATCAACCTTAATAGTGACTTCCTATTTACCTTTACTTGGGCAGCAGTATCAAAATGCAGTGTCTTCTAGTGTTGCTTTGATGGTAAATTAGATTTTGTAATAAGCAAGCAATAGAATTGTAGACAGAAGCTTTGCAACCTTTAGCAGATATTCAGCAAGAAAGATCCTTGGAAAACCAACCATATCCCGGTGGGCTACATCACAAATAGTGTGGCCAAGCAGGTCAAGGGAGGTGATTCTTCCCCTCTAGTCCACTCTCATGATACCCCACCTGGAGTGCTACATCCAGCTCTGGGAACCCCAACATGAGAAGGATGTGGACCTGTTTGGAGCAGGTCCAGCGGAGGCCACAAAGATGATCAGAGGGCTGGAGCAACTCTCTTGTGAAGACAGGCTGAGAGTTGGGGTTGTTCAACTTGGAGAAGTGAAGGTTCCAGGAAGACCTTAGAGCACCTTCCAGTACCTAAAGGGAGCCTACAAGGGAACAGGAGAGGGACTTTTGACAAGGACATGTAGTGATAGCATAAGGGCGAATGGCTTCAAACTGAAAGTGGACAGGTTTAAATTAAGTACTAAGTAGAAATTCTTCACTGTGAGGGCAGTGAGACTCTGGAATATTTTGTGCAGGGAATAAGTGGATACCTCATCCCTGGAAGTGTTCAAGACCAGTTTGGATGGGGCTTTGAGCAGCCTGGTTTAGTGGAAGGTGTCATGCCTATGGCAGGAGGGTTGGAGCCAGATGATCTTCCAAACCAAGCTATTCTCCTCTCTCCTGTTCTAAATCAAAATATGTGTTAGAAATATGTGTTAGTACCATGACCTTAAGCTCAAGATTAATTCTATGACATCCCAAACTTTGCTTTTAAGAATTTCAAATGCGATTTATAGATCCTTTAAACCTAAAAATGAATACTTCTTGAAAGAGGAGTGTAGGGCATCTTATCTCTAGTGAATTATTTTTATAATAGTTTTATCAGCTTTGTTATCTCTATTTGTTTCCTTCTTTCTGCATTTATAAAGCAGAACACAGGGAGGAGAAAAATATGTTTTTGAAAGACAGAGTTCGTGTTTTGAGAGTTTCTAGATAACAATCAAGAGTAGGTAAAAACAGCACCGGGGCACAGAAAGTAAACCTGTGAGGTGTTTGTGTACAGCTTTTATTTATATGCTCAGAGAAAGCTAATTAGCACGCTTGCCATAAAAAAAGAAGGTAAATAGGTTGGATGCTATTTTAAAAGCTATTGCATCTTCTAAATGAACTAATATTTTAAGTCTTCTCCTGGCTTTTAGCTATTTAACCCCTACCTATAAATCCCAAACTAAGAATATTTAACATTGCCTTGCCTGATCAAACAAAAATATCCACCCTGTCTTAATCTAGGGCAAAGAGCTTCAGGGATGCAATAAAGTAGAGAAATATACCTTTAATTATACAGAAGCATTATACTGTCATAATTTACCAAGTTCCATAAATATTGTTTGTGAAATAGTCTATATAAAATGAAAAATGAACTCCCATATATCTGTTTAAAGTTTGTATATGACATTTCAAAAATATATTCAGTTACCATGGAAGGTGTAAATGACCTCTAATGCTATCACTATGACTTTGTCTATCTCACTGCTAATTCCTCTGCATTGTCTACAGGTAATGACTGTGCTGTACTCTTGCAATCGTTACTTCCATTTTTCTTTTTGTGATTTATCCTGCATCACTAAAGAACAAAGTCTGTTTAAGTATATTTTTATTATCCTATCTAAGATGGCTTTATGATTATGAGTTTCCATGGTGCCTGCTGGAAGTTCTTTGTTGCTCTCATTCAACAGCATTAAGTCATAACTTCCTATAATATCCAGGTAAATATATGACTATGTAAACAGCACACAAATGTATTTCTTTTCCTCGCTAGATTTTAATTTGACATTTTTTCCTTTAGAGGTTGATTCAGTGAAGCAGGGCTAGATAGAGTAGATGGGGAAAAATGCATTCAGACTCTGGAGTGGCTGGTATAGCATTGATTCACAGATCGCCTGCACCAGAAAAGATTCCATTTCCTTTGCATATTTCCTACAAGTTGGTCTGAAGATGTACTTGACTGATATCTTAACATTCAATACACATTGTTGCTAAACTTGCATTTTATACTTCAAAGTTCTGTAATTTCCTAGTCTTTATTATGAATGATTTATGGAACATTCTGTTAAAGTAAACATTGATAGCATCAGGTAGTCCCTTCAGAACAAATAAAAATAATCATATTTCTGTCAAAAGTAGATGGAAATAATAATAAGACAATATCTGCACCAAGTGCAACCCAAATTTTGTTATTCATGCATGAATTTTATTTATGTCTACAATATATTGAAATACAAATACTATACAGAGTAGAAATGATAATGTATTAGAAGTTACGGACTTTTTGCTTACATTTCTAGAAGGTGCTATATCTTAGAGATGCAGTTAGCATGCATCAGCTGACATTTTTAATAAAACCTTTATGGGGAATCTGGAAAGGTGTTACCATGAAATAACTACAACCTCAGAAAGGATAAAATCTGAGAATGACAGAGGTATTTATTACACTCCTCAGTTACCTGTGAGCTTTCTAGAGTCTTCAAAGCAAATAAATTAATCATTTTAAATGAACAGAATATTAAAATAAGAGAATGCTAAATTTAATTTTTAAACTTACTTTAGAAGGTGAAGATAGTTTCAGATATGGCTGTAGGCTGTGCTTGCAGTTATGCAATTTGCACTTGATGCTGTTATGGGGATGACAGAATGAAAAGGTTCTCCATATACTGTGGAATTTACAACACTAAATACTGAAATAATTGTGTGAGTCTGGAAAACACACTCCTGAGCCTGGTACCCCAGCACCCCAAACCACTTCCCAAGTAGAGTACAGTAAAGAAAGCTTTTCTTTCTGAAATTGGTGAATATGGAACATTGCCTAGTTTTCAAAGAAAATAAAACTTTATATTTTTGTACGTTTTTATATATGGATATACTTAAATACGCGTATCTGTGTCTGTACACATGTGTGTCTATTAGTTTGTTTAAAATTTTTAAACCCATTGGCTAATAATTCCATGGGAGAGCCAAGGACCTTATTAACCCTGCATGTTTTGTGACAGTAGGTGCCCAGGGAGAAGTAAGGTATTCTAAATGATTCAAGGGAGGTTAAGGCTCCTCAAAAATACCAAAGTACTTAAACCTTTTTTTTAAAAAATGTAGCTAGTAGACGGGCTACTTCAACATAGTGTTTTCGTCTTTATCTTTTTTGGTTTTTAATTTAGGAATACTATCTTAAAACATTTTAGAAATGGAGATCCCTGTTCAACAGTAATTTGTTAAGTTCCTACAGATCACACGTAAGTAAATGTGAGTACCATAAATGCTCCCTCCTTCTCTTCATCAATGACAGTTCACTTGTATTTCTTTAGACTGCCTCTGATCTTGATTTATGAAAATCTAAGTTAGTTCTTATCAGTGTTGATTATGTGTTTTGGGCATTCCTGATATGGGCATTAAGCATTAAGTATAATAATCAAGGTTTCAATATAATCTAGTATTTGTAGAATAGCAATTTAGATTCACTATTTTTTCTCTTAGTCTCTGTATGCTGACAACAGGTTTTTTTAAGGCTTATCTTTTTATGGCTAATTTCTTAGGTTTCATATCAATTCAATCAAATATCAATTTCTAGCGTAGTTTTTCTAAGATAGGCCATTGTAATGTAAATATTGTCCTATTTTACCATCTAATTTTCACTAACACTCTGCATATATAGCTTGTTTGAGATCCTTTATCAGATATTCTCTATTGCCCACTGACAAATAATGAAACTCGGTATGCTAGGTCAGAGCTTTTGCCTTCGATCCAATTTTGTAGGACCCCTTTGAGAAAGAATGTGGCAAGGGTTGTTTGTCAGTGGCAGAATTTGGAAACCTCTGTGAGTCTGTGACAATTAAGTTACAGATGCTTGTCATGGTTGTTTATTTTTTTCAAATTCAGCTTGATCAGTATACAATTGAGGGCTTCTTGGCATGTCCAGTAATAAAATAGAGCATTGCAAAATGTAAACTATGTATCAAGCCAAAGATTGAATGCCCTTATTGTTTCATTCTGTGTCCCCTGATCTGCAAAGCACATAAAATAAAAAGCCCATCTTTGCCTTTTATTCAGAAACCTTCTTCTTGTGAAGCTTTTCTATTCAATTTCATCACCCAGTTAATTACTTAGCTTTGTTGCTATGGTCCTTGAGTATATGAAGGAATCTTCTATTATTGCATAACTTGCATTTCTGCCAAAGTAGATCCACTCTGAAATTAATATCTTCATAAATACTTCTGTGTAATACTTGAATATGTCAGACCTGTAGTAATATTTCATTGGAAAAGAGAATAAGATAAATTTATACATTATATGGGAAATGCTGAGAAATTATATTTATTAGTTACTTCAGGCTACTTTAGATGTGTGTTTGGGACCATGCAAAGGACTAAAATGAGGAACTGAACTTTTCCAGATCTAGTGCCTTGATCAGATGCTTAAAATACTGCAAGTATCTCTAATTACTTAGTAGCAAAGAGATCATTTGTAGATCATAAGCCAAAGAGGAGTTAGCATCCTGCCATCACCAGACCTGGACATACTAAGTTAATATATATATGGGAATATAACTTCAGAATGAACGATGTAATCCTTTTAAATCTGTTCTGCATTTGTAAGGCATTAGGTAGCACACAGCATGTGCTTGGATATGGAAAAATGTGGGCCAGCTGGAGTGAAACTGGTAGAGAGAAAGGTCAGAGATCAAAGGAATATGATTTTTGGGATAGAGAAAGAAACATTGTTTGACATGAAGAGGATACTAGGGGCACAGATGAAGACCTATGAGAGGAATAGAATGAATTTGTTTCTGCATTCCTGATGAATTGTAATAGTAATGACCTTACCCGGTAGCACTGGAAAGTTTGTTTCCCTACATTGTTTTTGTGGCTGTGCACATCTATTAGTACACATCTTTTATAATCAGTCTAAAAAGCAAAAAATATGTCAGTTTTGGGAGGGAGTTACACAGGTGACTTCATGAGTGCTAGTCCAACCCAATGAATCTGTGAAAGCCAACCCTTTGTTTAAATAAAACTAAGAAATATTGAGCTATACTCAAGGACAGTGTGTGTGACAGAATGATTTTTCTTCACTGTTTTCCTCACTCTTTTTGCTTTTATTTTAAAAAGCTTGCTTATTTTACTACTTCATTGCAATTTTCCAGCAAGGACTGGAAAATGGCACTTGGCTGAATAGCAGAGAAAACTGGAAAAAAAAAGCCTCTTTTATATGATGTTTACTTGAAACTTTGAGGCTAGTGGCTCCTCAAAGGGTACTGCTTTTGTGGCTTCATAAGTGGAGCACCATATCTGTAATGTTAAACTGTGGAAAAGTCATCAGAAAAAGCTAAATTGCATGTGGGGAAAATTATGTAAGAGTCAGGAATGTTAAGAAAGTGTTTTGCTCTACAACACTATGCTTGTTACAGCATTTGAGATGTTAGCACAGACTAGTCACAACATAGAGATGATCAAACCCTGTCATAGGTTGTTTTCCAGCCTGTGGTCTTCTCACCAAGCACTTAGAATTCTGCAATTGTAAATTGGCATTTTGGATTACTTCTGAATGTAGGCAGCTTTAAAAAGATGTTAATATGGTATAAAACACACTTGTTCTTGACCATAAATGACTATACTTTGGGGGGGAGGGGGGGTGGTGGAGTGGTGTTGGTCTTTGTACCCTCTGTGAAGGACTGGATTTTGTTGCTTTTTCATGGTGCTTATACCTCTGTTAGTGGTTTGTTCCAATTGTCTCAGTTCATATTTGTTGTTCCTGTTATCCTGGTTACGTGTGTACTCATACTGGTGATTATATCAACATAAATAGACATGGATCTTCTTACTTGTCTTGCTTTGTAAATTCTATTAGGAAAAAGAATGCCATTTTCAATGTAATCTGTCAAGAGGTTATTTTTTTGTAATAACTTCTTTGTGGGGAGAGAGATTGGGAAAGTAACTCCCTTGATTCAGTTTTAAGCATTAAAAAAGTATTTCTAGTTTCACGCATTAGTCTCTTGTTGCTTTCCTTCCAGAAAACCTTGCTGCATGTGTAACTGTATATGCCTTGGAAAAGACGTTTAGGACTAGGTGATATTTTTTTTTAAATATAGGGTTTTTCTAATTTCCAGACAGTCTAGTCTGCTGCAGTTAATCCAATGTCAAGCTATATTGCTGTTCTGGCTGAGTGCTGTTCAGGGAAAATAAAAGAAAAATTCAGCATTTTTAAATGCAGGGTGGAGATGAGACCATGACAAAAAAAGTAGAACTGACTTTTTGTATCTGACACTGAACTAGGAAAAAGCATGACACCTGCAGTAAGGAATTATTGCTGTTTGCATTCAGAAAGCTGGCTACTCTTCTTGCTCTAGAAGTTTATATACCAATGTAACCTTTCTGGGTTGTAGATGTAAAAATATCAATAATTACATAAGAATTCAGGGAAAAAGTTGTTCCCTAGATTGGTAATTTTATGTGAGTGTAGGAATTGACAGATTTTTTGAGCTGAGGTTTGTCTTCTGTGTTCTTCTGTCAAAAATAGCTAGCGCAAAAAGCTGGTTTGGAAAGTGCCACAACTCCTTGGAGGCAGAACAGGATGACCTGTAGTCCTGTTCATCATTGGCCTGTGCTTTTAGATGGATTGACTTAATCTTGGAAATATTAAGTTTTATATCATTTGCAAAAGCAAAGATACTCTCCAGCAGATCTCATTACTTGGACTACTCCTGTTGTCTATACTAATATTCAGGTGTTCCTTGAATCTTTCTCAATTTTTGATGTCCATACATTCCGCTGCAAATTATCTTCAAAGTGTTATGTTATAGAAGAAAATTAATTTTGAATTAGCGTCACTTTTATTTTTGGAACAGCCTATGTTACAATGAGAGAAATTGCTAAACTATCTTCCCCATATTACTGATTTTAATAAATATTGCTGTTTTCTTGTTGCACTCGGCTTGTTCTAGAGTAGAGACGTACGGGGTTTTTCTCACTCTTCATAAGATTGTGTCCATTTTGATAATTCTCACTATCCTTCCCCGAATCCCACCTAATTCTCATTAACCTATTTGGACTAGTCTACATGTTAATTCAGATGAAGTTACATTTCTCATTTATAGAAAAAGTATTGCAACTTTTTCAAAGATGTTTTTCCCTAGTCCTTATATAGCGTATTGTTTCCCTGATTTGACCATAGCTGCACATTTATTTTCATAGCGACAGTCAAATCCATTTTCTAACCTGATTCTGATAATTCAGAATCTTTACTCTTTCTATGAATGTGAGCAAACTTAGTTTTAAAAGGAATTATTACTCTGAATAACCAAGTTAGACCTTGCACTTCAAAAAAAATGTATCATTAAATAGGTCCTAAATTCTGAAATTACAGTTATGTAAGTCTTGCAGTACTCTAGTGGATACATGACTTAGGTATGCAATATTATATTATTTTGTTTGTTTCTTCCTTTATTTTACAATTCAGAATTTAACTTCACATGGAATGGTATGAGCTATGCATTTCTGAAAATATAATTGCTTTTCTTGGGAACACATTTCCCAATATCTTGGAGCTACACTAGAAACTGAGTTTCCATTCCAGCCATCCCTCACTGACACTGATGTGAGAAGATATGTTTTGGTAATCTAGAAAAATAGAGAAAGGACTGCAAGAAATAACAGATTTTTTGATCCCCCTTGTTTAATGTGGAACACTCTAAACCACACAAAAACATATAACATTTAACCACTTCTAAGTCTTCTGAAAAACTGTTTTGCAGCACAGATCTGGATCTTGTCTGAGTTGTCATTTAATCTGACAATCCAATTCCCTTATTACATAGGTATAATTCAACCATGTGAAAAACAAGATGTAGCTCCCTGTGGATAAACAGAATCACAGAATGGTTTAGGTTGAAAAAGGCCTTTATGATCAAGTCCCTAAATTCCATATCTACATGTCTTTTAAATATCTCTAGGTATAGTGACTCAACTATTTCTCTGGGCAGAGTGTTTCAGTGCTTGTCAACCCTTTCTTTCTGTGAAGAAATTTTTCCTAATATCCAATTTAAACTTCTCTCAATACAGTTTGAGGCCATTTCTTCTTGTTCCATCACTTGTTACTTGGGACAAAAGACCAAATCCCAGTTGGCTGCAGCCTCCTTTCAGGGAGTTGTACCGAGCAATAAAGTTGCCCCTGTGTCTACTTTTTTCCAGGCTAAACAGTCCCAACTCCCTCAGCTGCTCCTCATAAGACTGATGTCCCTGAATTGACTGTAAGTGCCTTAATTTTTATTTTCAACCCACATGAACCCATAGGGACATTGGTGCATCATTAATAATAGCAAGAAGTTGAGGACAATCTTCTGTTAATTTCATGTTTCTCTAATGTGCTCCCTTAGGAATCTTTCCAGGTTTGTCATTTAACCTTGTTCTCATACCAATTTTATTACCATTCTGGAAAAAATGTAATAGGCTGCAGAGATGACCTAGCCAAACTTTAGTATCTTTTTTTTTTTTTTTGAAAGGAGTTAGAAATAGCACTTGAAGATCCTGATATGCTAGATTTTCTTTTAAATGCCTACCACCAAAGTAGTCACTTTAAAAGAATGATTCAACATCATTATTATTAGAAATTATAGAATGACTAATATGATCTTTTTTTTTAATTTTATTTTTCTTCCCCTTAATATCCTTTTCTATGTTTGTCTTCTTTAATATTCACTGTGGAGGCCCAGTAGTACCCACTAGTGGAAGCAAGGCTGGGAAGCTTATGCTTGCTGAGGAAACATCAGCATGTTTGCCAAAGCCTGTGATGGGCAATTATGTGGGCTCAGGGTAATTTTTTTTCTTAAATATTTTATTTGTGTTTTCTTGTGGGTGTCATTTTTTTTTTTTTTTTTNTTGGGTTTTGGGTTTTTTTTTTTTTTTTTTTTTTTGAGGGGAGACTATTTGTTTCTTAGAGCAATATTAATTAGATCTTTTCTGGAAAGGTACAGAACCCGAAACCCATTATTCATTTATTTAAGGAATGTGAAAGCTGAAGAGGTGACACTGTGAACTTAATTTAAGACCATTCCATGCTTACTTTGGACATTTATATATACTTCTGGGTTGTGCACCAGCTGTGCTGCCTGCTGGGGGATGTGATCACACAGGAGCATGTTCTGGAGATGTCCTGGTGTACAAGTGCTTTGTACTGTCCTGAGCCTATGCAAGCTGTGACGTATTTGTGGGGTCTGTTCTGTGATGTGTTTGTAGGGTCTGTTCTAGCACAGCTACTACAAGCAGTGGTAGTTGCCATTTGTTATGAAATGGCCTGTAAAAATACAAAAGAGTTTTACTGAATAGAGAATAAGATGAAGAATTCAATCAGAAGCCTTTGAGCTGCTGAAACATTGCTTCCTTTCTCCCCCTGCCCTCTCCTCCCTTCCCCCTTGAGTCCATTCAGGAATGGTTCTGAGTTATTTAAGTAATAAGCACTATTAAAAAAATAAGGGAATAAAATAATTATAATTTAAAAAGTAGATGGAGAAGAAGGGAATGAGAAGTCCAGGGATGGGAAAAATTAAAACAATATCAGAAAGGAGGCAGGGATAGAAAATACAATTGTGGCTTTAACTGTTAGAGAAAGGAGGGTCCCTTTCCAATTCTAGAAGAAGAACCAAAGCTGCTAAAAGACTGTTTCTTTAACTCAACCTGTTTAATTTTTAAAAGCTGTTTTTTCAGTGTGTGAGTAAGCTTTAAACAAAACATATTGAGGAAGCTGTGCATGTTGCATTTTATTTACCTACTTTTTTTTCCCCCCAAAATAATGCAGCTAAGGCCAAGAATATAATAAATCTATTATTTCATAAGATCATAAATGGTTTGAATTGGAAGGGACCTTAAAGATCATCCAGTTCCACCCCCCTTGCCCTGGGAAGGAATACCACCCACTATACCAGTTTGCTCAATGCCCCATCGAACTTGGCTTTGTATACTGCCAGAGATGGGGCATCCACAACTTCTCTGGGCAACCTGTTCCAGTGTCTCACCACCCTCACAGCAAAGAAATTTTTCCATACATCTAATGGAATTTCTCCTCTTTCATTTTGAACCTATTACTCCTTGTCCTATCACTACAGTTCCTGATGAATGAATACTGTAATTTTTAGCAGTTAGATTTACATAAAATATATTATCACTTTGGATTACTACTTAAGCATTTTCACATTTTCAAAATTCAAGTTAGTTGTTATTTGTTTGTATTCTATACTTATACAGTTTCTTTTACATGAAGTCCTTGAGTAACTGAAATTGTACTGCAAATGTATCTTACAATAGAGATAAATGGATCTGAGTAGTTTAATTGCTTGAAATTACTCTTGAATTTGTTTTGAATTTAACAAATATTTCCATATAGTGATGCTCCCCTTTCTGCCCAGTAGATTAGGGGTTTCAATCCTCCTCACAATTAGAATTTTTCAAACACAGTGCTACAGACTGTGCATGACTGAAAAGGTAGGTGCATTTATGTTTGATTGGTGCTGTTTGGCTTCATAAGAGATATTTAAATATTCATGGAGCTAATGAGATGTGCTATAGTTGGATCACTTTATAGAAAACTGAGCTATATTAGTTTGAATTCATCTTTGCAGTATCTGCTCCAGACTGCATCCTAAGCACTGTCTTAGCACTGGTAGATGGGCAGCTCACAGTACTGCCTGTTGATGCTGTTATGCTTCATGATGTACTTCATATTCATGGAGTAGGGACTAGGAATGGGAATGTACTTCATTGCTGCAGCCACTAGATTATAATGTAATTTTTTCTGTGGCTCAGTAAGTACGTAAGTACGTTGTTCAAAGGCAGAACATACTGTGCAGAAGACATTGAAAACTTCTCCCCTATGCTTGATGATGTGGATTCAGTCACTTCAGGGAAGGTAAAAAAAACCAGACTGGGTTTTCAGCAGAACAAAGCAGGTGCCCAGATCAAGTGCTCTCTTGTACATCACAGGCTCATGCCCATGTCCTTCTGATTTCTGTTACATTGTTTTTTTTATAGATCCCTCAGTCAGTAAATAGTTTGCTCCATGTTTTTCTGCCCACTCTTCATTTAGAATCTAAATTTAAAAAAAAGGAAGCATTTTCTAAGCTGTAATCTTGGCCAAGTACTTGCTGCTGATGGTATAGTTATTACAATTATTTCTTATTGTTATTATTGTTTGGAGAAAAATTATGAATGACTTAAAGCTCCAATGTACAGGTTTTCTACAAGTACATAAATGTATTCGGGAATGCTGTAATGGGGAAACTAATTTGAAAGGAAGTGGGAAGAGAATTTAGGTGTAGCTAAGTAGCAAATAGAGGTCAGCTGAACTGGAAGTTGTGAATAAAATGAAAGGAGGTAGTAAGCAAGAAATGGTTATTTACTTATGCAAATTGCTGTGCTTTTATTTTATACAGTACCTGAATCTGCTTGTTATTTCCTATGGCAAAGACTAACAGTGGCTTTTTTCTTTCTGCTCTCCAACCCATCATCTCCCTCTTGTCTTTCTTTTTTGCTTATAAAGTTTTATATCCTGTTACGCTTTAATGTAATTCTGTTTACCTCCTGTGAAATAGGTTTCTGTGGGCTTATTTGAAAAGCCAGTTCCTTCTGTAACTACAATTGCATAGCAATAATCTGCTTTAAGTGGAATTTAGGGTATTCAAATACTCTTGTAATTTTATTAATCAACTTTTATAGCCAGATTGTAGAAGAATTTCTACTAATACCTTTGTATTAGCTGTTGAACTTGTTTCAGTCAGCTGTATTTTATCCCTGTAATTGCAGCCTTTCTTTAACAACCTCATTATTTTGTAGCTTTGTCCTTGTGATAGTCTTACACTTCTCTTGAATTTCTGAAATACTAACTCCTGCTGTATGTCTGAAGCATTTGTGCAGGATGTCATGTTGTCATCATTGTCACTAAGGCATTACTAACATTTTAAGTCCATTCATCCCATTGCTTTTATAGATGATCTACAAAGTACTTAAGTTCTGCTTCTGCTAGTTTGTTGGTCTGTATGTTTGTGCGTGGTCATGCAAAGTTATCTTCAGTAGCCAGCCCTCAAGAGCTGGGTAATTGAAGCCTTTCCATTCATTTTTGATGTTTTTTATTTTTGCCTGATATGTAGGAAGTGGCTGCATACTCTTCTCTGACAGCAAGTCTGTCTTCTCATTATGTGCCAAATATCTAACACATGTATTGTTCATGAAGGTGTTTCTAGAGAATTTCATCTGCTGTAGAAAAGAAAAAAAATAAGACCATGCAAATTGCCATGATGTGTTCAAGAATGAATTTGAGGAGCCTTAAAAAAATCATTATTCAACTTATCAATAGAATTTGTATTTAGTGTCTGTTGATTTTCAAATTTGTGTCACCTGGTGTAGTTGTGTCCCCTCCCAGGACCTTGCCCATTCCCAGCCCCTTGATGTTGGGAGGGAAGGTTTAGAGACACCACTGATGCTGTGCCAGCTCTGCTCAGCAGTAGCCAGAACTGGTGTGTTATCAGCACAGATACCAATGCAAAGCACAGCACTGTGAGGGCTGCTATGAGAAAATGAACTCTATCTCAGACCGAATATACAACTTCTTGAAACAGAGGGATCATCTTGTTCAAAGCTCAACAGCATTAGGAGAAGGAAGACAGGAAAACTCTAAAAAGAGAATAAGATGGAACTTGTTGTTTTCCATCAAACTGTTCTGTTCTAAATATCATCTTTATATTTTCATTTCCTTCAGTTTTGAAAAATGAAATTCAAGCTGCTTATTCCCTGAAATACACTCAACAATAAGGACTATGCATGAATCACAGCTTTGAGAATTTTAGCAGTGCTGTTCAAAGGTCACCCCTGCCTCCTTGTTTTTAAAGTGTTGCATCAATTATTAGGATGGAGACAGTACTGATGTAACGGTTTGGACTGAGTCACCAGATTTATTGTCCTTCGTTACTTCAAAGTCTTTGAGATACTTAGGTGGTCAAGACCTTAAACCTTACAGAGGATGCTGCAAAATGGCTCTCAATACCAGTGCTGGTGAGGACAGGTGTGGGGTCAAATGCTTGGCTCAGGTCTCTATTCTTCTGCTTTTAGGACTTTAGTGTAAATAAGAGAGAAAAAAAAAGGCTACTGTACAAGATGTGGTTGATTATTTTGCATACTGTTGTCAGTCCTTAAGTAATATAAAGTGGGTGGGTTTTTTTCCCAGAAAAATCCTGTATTGGTTAGAATATTTTTATCTTCTGCTATTGGATGCCTTCAAGAGGATGTGATTCAGTTAGCACGTAGTCAAGGACGGGTTCCTGTGAGCTGGTCAGCAATGAATATGAACACAAGGCTTTTGAATTGACAGTTGTCAACAGGAGTGGTACTAAATAAGTCTGATTCATTTTGTTCAGGTCTTTCTTCTCCCTGGGGCATGCCCGACCATCAGGGTGCTATTTATCACTCTCAGTTTCATTGGCCATGGCAGATTAAGCAGCTGCAGCAGCAGCTGGGGAAGATTTAGATTTCAAACCGGGAAGAATGACAGGTGACTAGGGATAGCAGGGCAGCAATCAAACACATGGCAACAAGTGTGCCAAGTACTTGAAGCCGGTGCTGCATGACAGCATCTCCTTCGGACAAGCAAGTTGCTATCAAAGTTGCAGCAGTAGCAGTCTTCACACTTTCTCATGCAGAAGGACATTTTTCCATGACTGAACCACTGTTTTAACACACTTAATCGAGAAGCAAGAGGACAACCTGCAAGGGTCTTTCTGTATAATAGATTTCAATTAGATGCCAGTACCAGGCTAAGTCTGTAACTCTGTGAAGGCTATACTTAAGACTTATAAAAAAGATTTATCTTGTGGTTTTGCTTTCTTTGGGATGTTTTGGACTGACATTTTTGCTCCATTTCTTCTACTATATTTTACAAAGGTCTACACATTCTGAGACAATGATACAGATAGCCACTCTGGAGCTCTGCAACGTGTATATTGGTGATCTATGTTACCATGGTAAATCATTGGTTCTTACAATAGATTGCAATTTTCTGCAATGGGAATTAAGAATTAAACAATGTCATTGCTCTTCAGAGAATAAGGCTGGGTTATCAGTGCCAATTGCTGAATCAAGGCAACTAGCCAAGTGTAGCAAATTATCCTTGGAAGTTATTTATACTATCACTTTGTCAAGTCTGACAGAGAAGTCATTTATTTAGCCATGAGTGTGATAGTAACTTCTCTTTAATTTCTTTCCTGTGCAATGTGGACCTCTTACAACCTAAATTCTCTGGTGATATTGCCTAATGTGCAAAAGTAGCACAGACTCTTGATTAGATTCTACTGGCCTAAGGACAAAAAGAACCTATTGCTTTTCCCTGTAGCATGTTTTCCTCCTTATTCATGCATGGCTTTTGCTATTCCAGCAACCTTTGGGACATTAAATACACCACCATCTTGGCATTTCTTCTTTCAAATGCTGTAGATATAAAATGTTTTTAATTTCTGGTTATTTCCTTTGAATCTTTTTTTTGGGGTGATTAAACACATTTTTATCTCCCAAAGATGTAGTCAGGTGAATATCACATTCTTGAAAACCCACCAGGAATTTGATTAAATTAATGTGTGGTTTGGTATATAATATTTCAATAATGGTATTGATTAACAGGTGGTATATAGTTCTGCAGATGGTACTGTTCTAGCATGGGTTGTTCAAGTACAACACAGGGAATGGGGACTTCCTCCGAGGAAGTAATACAGGTAACAAAGACCACATTACTAGATAGATATTATTTGGTAGTCTGTTTCATGAGTATCTAGTTAAATGTGAGGGTATGTCTAAAGTAATTTTAAAAGCCAGCTGCAAGAATTTAGTTTTCAGTTTGCAGGACTTTTAGGTATGTCTATTGTTAGCAAATTGTTTGGATACTAGTCTCTTAAGGAAACATATCAGAATTGCCCCTTCCAAGAAAGTGTGTCTTCTTTGTGCTGTGAAATTTGTTGAAGTATTTTTGTGGAATGCTGACAATATACATATCACACAGCAATGTACATCTGTATTAAAAGTGGTTAATAAACTTAGCTTTTCATCCTTTCTTCCTTGTTTATTGTTCTTTAGTGGATCAGGGAGAGAAGGCAGGTTCTTTTTCACTGCTGTTTCAGTAAGTTGTTATAAGTTCTGAACAATAAATGAGCTTTATTTGTTGAATGTTTTCTAGAATAGTTTCATTGAAATTGGTGGAACAATTGCTTTATGTGCTGTATATTAAAAAGTCTAAGAAAAATAACTAAGCTGTTTTGCATCAAGGGCATTTTCTTTTGCTTAGCTTTTAGAAGCATTTTGGAGGCTCTCCCCTCCTAAGGTTATCTGTCTGTAAACGGATGCTTGGGTAGCTGAATTCATTATGATAAAAAAGGGTATTTGGTTCTGCTTGCTTAGCTATTGTGAAATGAAAAAATAAACACTCAGTATCTGTTCATTAAGAGGAAAAATCTCAGTAAAATATAATCTTTCTTTTATTTGCTGCCAAATATTTGCTAGTTTCCATTGGGATGCTTGCTTACATTTTCTTATTTGTTAGCAAATGTACATTCAGAGTTTAAGAGCCAGCCCCTCAAAGTATAGGCTTGCCATTTGTTTTCACAGGAAACTGAGAATCTAAGTAAATGTGAGCCTCTAGCACTCTATAACTCAGAGGAGTACTAGGGACAAATTAAACAAAGCAGGATGGGTGGGAAGGAGAAAAGCTGAGAGGGAATCTTAAGGATGGTATTAAACTGATTGATTCCCTCCTGATTAAATGAGACAATTGATAATGTAGTCCTCTGCTACCAGGTTAACTCACTTATACCTCCTTCCTAGATCCTGTTCTTATAATAGGAAAAAGATGAAAGGGAATTCTGGCTGCTGATGTTTGCATAACTCCAAGGAAATTCAGTTATCTGAAAATTCCTTTGGTTACTTGTAGAAGAGGTTATATACCTGCAGTTGTATGCAGACCTATGCACTTGAGAAGCTTAATTTTGTGGAAAATTTTAGTTTCGTTTTATCACTTTTAGTTCTGTGGATACTCTGATGTTTTACTAGGCATGGGTTTTGTTGTCCAAGGAAGGGGAGGTTGGTAGCAGAGGATAGCATTTTGTGAGTCTGTGAGAGGCTGTAAAATCCACCTGGTGATCCTCCTAGTCACCTGTCTTGGTGCTGTATTTCCAGGGAGTTTTATATGAGCTGCAGAAACAGGGAGCTGTAGCAGAAAGGCAATGCAGGATTTATGCCAAAAGAAAACTCAGTCAGCTGATTGCTGTATTTTGTAAGACATACTTGAGTCACCAGGTCATTTGTTGAAATGGCAGAAGAGAAGGGTTAATAAGTATCCTCCAAAAGTATACACATAACTCAGTTTCAAATTCCCATGGAAAGAAATTTAGGTGTGACTCTAGATGGAAATGTCAGCTAAAACTTGTGCTTCATTTAGAAGAAGCCCTAGACAACCTGATAGACCCACCCCTTGCTACTTGTTTTGGTTGCCAGTACTCTGGTAGAGCCAAAAATATATGCTGATTAGAACTCTTCATTATGGGAACTTACTGTGAAAGTAGATTTTGCCTGAACTCCAGGATGGACACAAACACACTGTACCTTATGCTAAATAGTGGTTGCTGAGAAGTGGAACTTTTGTCTCTATATTTAGTCCAAAGTTCTTTGGTGACTAACTTCCAGCATGCTTTCTTGCCTCCCTTCCTTTCAGATGTAGAAACATGTGTCTGACTTATTTTGAAATGTTTCTGTTTCTTTGTCGTATTTTTAACTCAGCAGTAACTAAGCAGACTCAGTCACATGTCTCAGTGCCTCCTAATAGACTCCCCCAAAGAATGCAATGCTATCATAAAAGTATCTAATTAAGACTCTCTGGCTAAAGGCTATTTCTATTGAATTCATACTAGCACTGCCTGCAGGACAGACTTTTCCTGGGGAAGAACAAGCCATGCACTAGTATATGTGGAGTGGCAGCCAGCAGGAAATCATCTTGGAAGAAGAGGACCTAGGGGCCTGGGCCGAGACCTTAGGGACCTGTGTTTCATGTCTTCAGAAGAGCTGACCTTTGTGTGCCATCATATTTTCTGTTCAGATTGCAAGTGTGATGTCAGAAGCCTCCCTGTTTCAATGAATATCAAATGTGTCAAATAGCTACATTTGGTCACCAACTCAGCTACGGCCTAGAGATTGCAGCTGCTAAAATTGTACTGAAGTGTTAATTTCACTTTAAGGTTTAGTCAGTAACAGCTATTATTTTTATAGGGTTTTGTATGGATTTATTACCAAGAAACACTTAGTCATTGATATTTTTATTTTTTGAAAATTGCCAGCTAATTTACCAAACTTCATGGAATATTCACTAGGAAAACATTTTCTTTAACTTTTTTTTTTATTTTACTGGTAAATTAAAATTTAAATAAATAAACAGCTGTATCAGCCAATGGTAAAACAGAAGTCCAGGGTGCATAAATGTGTACTTTGGTATTGGGTCAAAAATGTACCTTAAGATGTGCCAGATTTTGGGGACGTTGTGATAAGTGAAATAAAGCAATGAAGTTTTTTTGCTTGTTTATGTGAAAAAGTGCTTATTTTTTAATTCAATCTTTCTATCTACTCTGTTGGGAATTTTCTCAAAACATTTTTCTCCCAGACATAAATACATGGCTTGATATTTTGAACAAGTGCTGGTACACAGTTCAGGTAAAATTCAACACGTGCCAATGTGCTGTTCTTTCCTACTGATTTTGCCAGAAATGAGAATTTTTTTGTAGAAACCTACCATCAACTGGGCCAATTTTGAAATAGTCTCTTTCCCTCCTAACATTAGCTCAATGTGTTGTTCTTACTGGGACTGCCAGCTGATGATCTGTCCAGTTTTCCTTGTTAATTCTTTCACTCTTCCATAGATTAAAATGTTACAAAAAAGCATATCATACTGTTAGAAATTTTGACTCAAGGCTCATCAGCTTTGCTGGCAAAATAAAGTGATGGAGAAGCATGAAATCGATAGATTTAAACATTTTTGCTAGGGAGGGAAAGAGTGGCCCCGTAAAAAAAAAAAAACCCTCTCTTGTTCCTACTGCCTTTACACCAGGCCATTGCCACTTTACAGTACTCTGTTGCAAAGAATGAGTTCATACAGGGTCAGGTACCTCCTGTGACTCTGTCCTACATTTCTGCTAGTTTAACATTTAGACAAGACAACACCTAGGCAAAGATTGCAGCAAAGTCTATTGTTTTCAGTACAAGGCAACTATCTATTTCACTTACACCTAAAGCTGTTGGTGCTTGTCAGCAGTTGTTTCTCTAGGTTGCTGGTGATGGCAATGTAGGAAGAAAGGAGTAGGATACCTAGGGATTGCTCCCTTAAGCATAACAAAGTCCCAAATCTGGACACTTCCAGCTAATAATGATAGATTCAGCTGAAAAGGGAGACTGTAGCATTAGTATTGACGGATGAAAGTGCTCAAGAGCTGTCAAAATCATGACAATTCGTGAAGCCATTACCTTTTTTTTATTTAAAAAAAAAGTCTTTTATAAGTAGGAGCCTGTAAAATTTACTTTATGAACCTTTTCTGTGACTGTGGGAGCTAAAAATAATAGCTCCTTGAGCTAGGTTTTAAGTAAGACACATAAAATATTGAGACACTTTTATAAAGCTGAAGCAATCAGTTTGACAGAGTTTGACAGGGACAACACCACCCTCTTTTCATGGTTAGGAAAACAGCCTTGGATCTGTTGCCCTTTAAACTGCAGTTTTGCTGCCAGAGGGTATTGGGAAATACTGTTCTGGGTTGGAATGTGAAGTTTCCCACTATGACAGGGAGTGAGTGACCTGGTGTCCTGTCAGTCATGGCTTAAGTGAAAATCTATGTTGTAATGTGATTTTTCTGTGCAGAAGCCTGCTTGTTAACTCTTGTTTATGTTTAAATCCATGAGACATTTCCTTCATCCATCCATCATCAGTTTAGCCTACCAAAGCAGTCATGCAGCTCCTCTCATTGAGGTTTTGCAGTCAGAGGGGCTTTAGTAAACATTGCTCATTGCAAACAATAAGATAAATGTGAAACCTTCCCTACCATTGGTCTGTGAAACTTTGATAGGCGTAGCAATGTTGGTTTTGCTTTAAAAAGAGAGTGACCACAAAACTTGAGATAAGGTGATAAAACACCCCCTTCCCCTCAAAACCATGCTGCTTTACCCTGGCCCCTCCTTCCCCCTGGTTTAATTGTATTTTCTCTCTCCCGATTGCAGAAGCATTAATGACCCACAGAGAGTTTGATTCCCGGTTGCATGGTCCTCATGCTGTGCTAATATACACAGCAGACTTTGTTTCTCTTCGTTACAGAGGGAGAAGCACACACGACTTCACAAGGTCACACCTCCAGAAAGGCAAGGCAAATGAAGGACTGGAAATACTAGGAAGTACATTCACTAGATGTGGACTGTATCAACAGTAGGAATAGGATGCAAACTCTGTTTTGGAACAAGAGGGGCTATCAGAGAGAGCAAGAGAATACTAGGGAAAGGGATATCTGAGTCGGGGGAAGAAAGAGGCTGAAGGTCTGTTGCAGTCATTATCCTTTTCTTTGCAGAGGAATTGTATTTCTTGTTTCAATGTATTTCTTTCAATGCTTTCAATGCTGTTGAAGGCTTACTGGTCTGCAGGCCTGGAAGGAGTTGTTCTTCAATGACCCCACGTACCCTTCTGGTGTCCTTACAGCAGATTCCTGTAGTCTGCATATGCTTCCCAGAGGTTTTGACAACTCTATAAAGCTTAAAAGAAAGTTAGAGTCACATGGCAAAGAAGCAATATTGTAAGATAATTTCTGGTGTGCAACTTGAGAATTATGGCATGAAAATCAAGATGAAATATAGGCAGGATCTGTGCAAAAGATGCAGAGGAACTTGAGATTGTCATAGACAGTGAGAAGTTGGCGTGAAAGACAAGGAGTGACAACACTCTGGCAAGACCTGAAGGATGAGGATTGAGAATTGATCACGGAAAAATGATTAATAGCTGTAGAGGTAGATGACTTCATAGTTATATTTTTTTAATGGGAAAATGGAAAAGTTAGTGGAAAAACTGAAGCAGAGAAGTGGGTGGCTTGACTAATATGCCAACACAATCTAGCTTCAGAAGTAAAATTATTTTCACACCATGAAGATCCAGGAGATTAAACAGCAGTCTCATTTTAATCTGCAGATATTTGGGGTTAGGTCAATGACTTAAAATTATACTTGGAACATGAGAGTTTAGTCCAGTGCTTGGGATGTCTCCTCGTGTGAAAATTTGTCAGTGCTCAGAACTTGCCAATTGAAATAGTTGGTCCCTTTCTGTTATTTTGTTTGGCTGGAAAGGAGAAAAAAGATTGGGGCAGGGAAATGGATTTTTTAACACATATATGCAAAATTCCACTTGCTTATCCACCCCAAACAAGTAGCTGTTTTGATAAGTTACAAATTTAAATATTTTCCTCAGTTACAACAGGAAGCATAGTCAAAGACCTTTTATACAGAATATTCATGACAATTTTATGCCAACTTAATTCTTCTGCTTGAATGCAGTTATTTTGCTGCTCTTAAAATAATTAGGGATTTTGATCATCCTCTTGGATAAGAGGCTAAGAAAGTTAATTTCTTAGAACTGGAAAGATAGAAATTTTTCTTTTTTTTATTTTAATTCTGAATGAGATGATTTCAGCATCTGTGTCTTAGGTAAGTACAAAACCATGCAACTCTTTAGCCTGACAGTCAGTCTAATGACTGCTCTGTGAGTTGAAATCCACTCCATTTTCTAGAGTCTTTGACTAACAACCCCTAGCTATCTTTTCACTTTTCTTTCTGAGTCTAAGGCTTACAAAGATCAGTTGCTGTGAAGCTCATGGAAGAGTGTTTTGGCAAACAGACTTTAAAGCCTGCCTTTTTGTGCAGTAGGAGACATGACACTTGTGCTGACAAAAGAGATTTAACTAGGGAACTAGTGTATAATGGTGCCAGTGTGTGTTACATGGTGATTTTTCTTAAAGCTTTGTCTGCACGTGATTACATATTGTGTTACTTTTTCCTATCTGACATGAGTTCTCTTACTGTCCTGGTTTTATAAGACAGCTTGGTATCCTATAGCCACAGACCAGATTAAACATCTGAATTTTGTGGGTGAGGGATGATATGTCCCTACTGCAGGTCGAAAGTGTATCTCTTTTGGTTTCATCTAGATATTGACAGAAGGCTGGGAGATTAATTTTTCTTTCCTTAAAATAATTTCTTTAAAAATTACTATGTAGGAAAGAATTTTTTTTTATTTTTTCCACTGATACCAAAGTTAAGTTGGCTACAGGTAATTTTGTAGCTGACAGAAAATTGAAAACAATGTTGTCACAATTTGTATTGCATTTTATGGTTTATCTTGTAGGAATGCATAGATACATATGTTATTGTGACTGTTATTACTGTTCATTATTATTACCATTATTGCAGAGTTTTTTCCAGCCAAAACTTGAACTGACTGGCTGTGTAGTCAGATGATCTTCAGTGAAAAATCTTAAGAAGGAGGTGAACATTTTCATCAGGGAATAGAAAGTGCAGGTAAAACATAATTTGACTTGGAAGGGCTTTAAACCTGCAATTTAAGGCAGTGGAAAAAGTTCTGTAATTGTTATTTCCAAATATATAAAAAAGAGAATAAGTTTTTATTCAAGCTGTTTTCACCAATAAAATAGTGGTTTCTTCTGCAAACAGGATTCTGAACAATTAAAGTCTGGGCTAGATTTCATAGTTCAGTAATAGACATAAAGGATGGAAAGTATGCAAGGAGAGACAATGAAAATTGAATTAGTTAATCATGAGTGTCACACAAACTTGCTGAAAACAGTTTTACTTTTGCTTCTGCAGTTATAGTAACCTCCTTTTACACTGAAAATGCCAATGAAGAAAAATATATATTGCTCAACAGTAAATATTCTCTGTTTACTAGAGATAATTGGCTGGAAAAAGGTGTATGCAAAAATTTAGTTGATTATCAAGAGCTGATGTTCTATCTTTTACAAAAATACTTGACTAGAATATGACTGTGCATCTCTGCTGAGAAATATAACTGAACTGAGCTTCTTCAGAGTTCTGTGATGCACAGCAGTAATTCCTTGCTGTCCTCTCTTAGGCATTATGTAGTCTTATGTATTATATCAAGTCCCAGACATAATGCAAGTGAACAGATTTGAAGAATATAACATGATTTTATTTTAGTACCTTTCATTTCTGCATTGCGTAAAAGCACTTTGGAAAGCAAGGAACTAAACTCTGGTCGTTGAGTCACTATGTGCCTTGAAATGAAACATCATTTTGCACTCAGCAATAAACTGCAAGGAAACTTGAGTACAAGAATAGAATTAGGGACAGAGAATCAACTGGGAATTTAAACAGCTCTGCTCACTCCATCTTGTTTGGAGGTGTTTTTGCAAGGATGGCCCTGTTTCCAGATGTGATACAGACTTTATTGAGGTTCTGAAAGATTTCAAGGTATTTTTTCCTTTTTAATTTTTATAGCCGTTGAGTTTTGGGAAACTGACCAGCACTGGAAATGTCAAGATATCTTGAGAGGTGTTGCTGTTCAAGCAATTCCCAGCTGGGTTCAGAAGTGTTGGGAATCTTGAAAGACAAGCCGTTCCTGTATTGAATCTACTCCCATTTGCAGACCACAGAGGTCTGAAACTCGTTTACTCCAGCCTAAGTCAGAAGTAATCCTACTGAATTCAGTACCAAATCTCCTACTGAAGCAAGGTGAAATCAGTGTAAGTGGGATCTAAAGCCAGCCTTCAAAAGGTTGGATAATTTCTTGAAAAGATTTATGAAATTCAGCATGCTTATCTAAACTGAATATAAAGATAAAACTTTTTGAAGTTTTCCTGTTAGCTAGACAGCTCTGTTTTGCATGAGAGAAAAAAGCTAAAAGAAGTACAAATTTTATACACAATTATTTTAAAATAACTTTGAGAAATCACTGTTCTCTTTTTTTTTTTTTTTTTTTTTTTGTTTGTTTTGTTTTGTTTTGTTTTGTTATCATTTCCTCTTGGAGAAGTACAAAGTTGCTGAGTCAAATGAATCTAATTTGTTCTTGGTTATGTGAATAGGTTTTACAGTAATTTTCCAGAGGTAATTATGGACTCTGACTGCTGTTAGGAAATATCTTTTGTATTTTCTTATTAGCAAATCATCACAAAAATTACAGCATCCACTGTGTGTCTATGAATTTGTAGGTATTGTTACCCCCTCTACAGGCAGTGGATGTTGAGTAGTCTAGACATTATGGATGCTATGTATTTCAGCTAATATTAGCTGACAGTCAAAACTCTCTCAGTGAAAAGAGTGACAGTTTCACATGGTGGTTCATCCCAGCCTTTGATCAGCCTTGATGGGGCAGATCAGATTTGGATGTATCTGTCTTCCTAGCTGGATGACAGAAGGAGCCCTCACACTTGCTGTAAACAAAAGCACAGAGCAGCAAAGCTCCTTCTCAGGAGACTAACCGTTCTTGCCCTCAAAAATAAAGGAGAGAAGTAGATACAATGGAGACTCTTAGGGTGTTTACAATGCTACTGAATTTTTGTTGGTTGGTCCTCAGCCCTATTAGAACAGGTTCATGCAGAACACTCTGTAAATTTATCCTCTGAAAGGATATCTGATATTTTTAGGATGGGTACACTAAAGAATCCAAAACTTTACAAATGAAGTAACAGGCAACTTGGGAAACTTTAAGTTCTGTTGCCTTTCAGTTTGACTTCTAATATATGTTGTCCCTAGGTATTAAACAGACCTTTCTTGGAGTGTTCTTCCTTCCTGAGGATAGTCTTCTGTACACTACTGCAGCTGTTTGGGTTAGTAAGGAGATATTCAGTGTTAGCAGATGTAGCATCAGTCTGGTTATAGAGAACAAGACGCTGAAGGTTCTATTTCTGGAAATCTTCTGTCAAATACATAATAGACTCCAGTGGGTACTCATCTGATTACACAAGGTCACTTTAGAAAGATATTTTCCTATGCAGGTGAAGAATTACTCTTTTTGAGTTAACAGTATATAATATTTGTCATGACAGGGGTCTGAACACTATGGTCTATATCATAAACTATTTTATCTAAATAGCTGCCTTGCTTATCCATCTCCATTAACAAAGTGTCATGGTCACTAGAAGACTATGAGAGAGCAACACTATTGAAAATGTAAGAGATGCATTCGGAAATTTTTTTTAAAAAAGTGAAAGCTATTTTTATGTTATATTGTTATATTATTTACTTTCTACATATTTATTACCAAACCAGAGAATATATGCCTATGGATGCATAAATATAGAAGCTTATTTTCATCCAATCAAAAAGTGAAGAAAAATGGAAAGGCAAGTTTTGTTTCAATCCATACTTTATTCCCTTCCATAAGACTCTTGATCAGGAACCTTTCATGACCAACTTATCCTATTTCTCAATTGCCAAAATTATGTAGGAATTTCACTAAGATGTAAGAATGATCAAAACAAGTTGGTTTTGCATTTTCCCCATTCAAGGTCAGGACTGTTTGAGGTGCCCTAAAATATATCCTTCTGGGAATCTTATGCAGATACAGATGCCATTTCAAGTGGATGGGCCCCTTTTGGGTAGTTCTAGATTATCTGGGCTCTACTCAGAAAGCAGACTAGGACACTGATTTGTTCAAGTGATGTTGCACTGGTATAAATATTTCATTGTTACCAACTGCATCTCCCTTTGATGGTTTGAATATATCTATCTTTCAGTCTAACATATTGATATAATCTTATCTATGTGAGCACTGAGGCTGAGCTATCACAAATTGATGCACTCCTTTTTTTTTTATTCTTATTTGTCTTGGTCTTTTAGCTGTTTTTAATTCAGATGATCTTATCACTAAGTCCATATGAATAAACTTTCAAGATATTGAAATAGATAAAACTTTCACTTGCTTCAAAAATTACTGTTTCTTGTATGATTTTTCCTATAACTGCTTTTGCACATCCTAAGACATTCATGCTCGTCTGCAAAAACGATTATCTGAGCCTCTGGTTCTTATTGTTTTAACCTGTCTAAATTTAATGAATCTTTTCAATGAAGTGTCACTACATGCTTTCAGGATGGATAAAATTTTCACTTATGCCCTTTTGTAGGTAAGGATTGTAAATTGGTGCCTGAGTGCAGCAGTCAAACTGCTGTATGAATGAACAGCGCTCGTCGGCTGCTCATTGAACCCCATTTAGTTGGTCAGGGCTCCACATCATTTTAAGAAGTCCAGATATACTGTATGGCCATTTAGCAATTCTTCAGTCAATGATTATATTTCTAAATACAGTTTCGGTGTTCTGCAGGTGATCTTGTGTTCTACTTCTTCCAAGGTCTTTCTGAATGCCTCATCTGAATACTGAATTTGATGTTAAGAGAGTGTTAAAAAAAGAAGAAGAAAATGTTCAGGTTTTCCAAGGTTTTCTTGCATTTAACTTCTCGATATTCGTAAGCCCACACTTTTCTATAATTTAATAATAGTAGTGCAAGTTAATTGAATTTCATTTAATCAAAACTGAAAGATGGTTAGCATATGATAGATGAAAAGCCTCTAAAAAAGATGTCCCAGACTTGACTACCTGACAGACTAGAAACTGGAATTTTCCTGATCTCTTAATAACAGTTTACATCCCATTACGTATTTTCTATATTCAAAATTAAAGCATTCGTTTTCCTCATTTATTTACCCCAGACATACAGATAACAAATTCCTCCTGATCTTCATTTTACTTGACTGAAAACAAGTTAGTTTCATCTAAACTCACCTCACATGATGGGCTGATCATTGCTCAGAACATACAAGTACTTATTCTTTACATTTGTTTTACATCTAGTTTCCTTGTACCTAAATATGTGTTGTGAAAGCTGCATTTTAAACTGGGCATCACATGACATTTATATTTACCTAATTCAACTAGAAACAGCTTGACTGAAACACCTTTTAATCGTATTATTTGTTGCTTCTTTTCTGTGCTGGTTAATGGCCTTGCTCTGATTAGCTAAGGTACCTGTGTTTCTCTCCTTCTCCTTCAGTTCTAGATGATACTAAAAATTCCTGTTATTACTTCAATTCAGGATCTTGTATTTTATTTTGCCATTGCATTTCTGTTTCTTTGTGTTTCAAGGTCACCTGGTTCTTCCTAGGTGTTATTTCATTTATCCCTTGAGCGGATTAACTTTACGGCTTTATGTTATTGGCCTGTTTCTTAATTCTTCTTTGTTAAAGAAATGAATGATAACAGTGAAATAATAAAAATTCTAAAATACTGAGCAAAATGAGCAATGAGCAAATTTCTTGAAGGCTGTTTTTCAAGGCAATGTCACATAATATTCCCTCCATACCTTTCAAATTCTTTGCATCTGTTCCTATTGTGTTTTGTCCGTGGTCCTAACTCCTGTATCCATGTAATTTCTGAAAATGGGAAAACCGATCTGCTCTGTAGCACAGTGGTTGAACTTCTTTTTGGTTGATCTTTTTGAGAAATATGGTATCTCTGACAGGAAATTGAGACTTATATTTGAATTGTGTAACTTCAGCCTCCATTTCAATAAGCAAGAATGTTTTCTGAGAGAATATAACTTTGGTAATTTCATTACGTGAGCTACAACAGCAACCAGATCTTCCATTTTTATTTAATGCAGAAGAATTCAATTAGTTAGTAACTCTTAATGTCTTTCTACTTTCATTCCATGGATAAATTCCTGAGCTTGTCTTAGCTATTTCTGAAGTTTTCATGCTGAACAATTCTTTTCCTTTCTGCTTAATGTTTTGTTAAACGATATATCTCAGCAGGCAGTTCCTGAGTAGAAGTAGTTATGTTCAGCACTCTTCTGGGTAGCATAGAGCCTGTCAGTCAGAATGAAATCAGTGTAGTTCTCCGTGTTGCCATGCAAATTCAAAATCCATTTAGCTGGGTTTTCTCTTTTCTGGTCATTAAAGACCAAACAAAATTTATTAAATGCATAATGTGTTACAAGCTCTTCAGCAGGCCAGTTCAGCTAGTAGGTATGCATTTAGAAGGCAATTCTGCTCTTTCCTGGGTATAGAGATTATAGTTTAGCTTGAAAATGAAAGCTTAATGCAACATCTGAACTAGATATTATGTTGTATTTCATCATGTTGTGGAGATGATTTTAGATTATTTTAGAAAAGTTTGTTTCATGATGATGGGAAATCATGTATATATATTTTGAGTTATTTCTATGCCTTGCAATTGAATCTGTTCTTTAAAAGTAATTATATGTTTCTTGATATCAACAATAACAAGGAAACAGAGCACTTGTAATTTTCTTGTTTTAAGCAATATGATTTCTGGTACGTGGGTAGCTGCTCGGCATAAGAAGGTCAGATGAAGCCTCAGTCACCAATGCTACACCTCTCTGGTACAGCCAGCTAAAAGGCAGCTTCCTAAAGAGAGCATTGACGTTTCTCACGTCTTCTGAGAATCTTTTCAGAAGTATTGGACCAGGTCCAACCAATATTGTCCAATCAAGAACCTTAATCCACCTGGCAACAAACAGCATTTAACTTGTTAATCATAGTGTTTTTTAAGAAAAATCAGTTTTTTGGTTGATTTTTCTTTTTTTTTTAAAGGGAAGCCCAACATGAAACACGATTCAAGATGTTGACCATTATGGAAATTTCTGCAGGAAGGCTAGAAGGCAAAGCTGATTGAGCTTATGGTCCCTATGGTAAGTTAAAAAGTTCTCTGCTGGATTTCAGACTTGGCTGTAGTTTCTGGAGTTCTGTTTTATGTCCAAGACTGTGCTGTAATCTTTCTAAGCACATCCAGGAGATGTAAGGCAGGTTATTTAAGGCAAATGATTACCAAATGTCCTAGTCAAAATTAATTATTTCTCCCTGGAGGTGCTGGGTTTGGTCCCTGGGACGGGACAACCTTGTATTACTATATCATGAAAAGTTCCTATCAGTGAAGAAAAAGAACTCTCAAGTAACTTGTGTTAAGAATGGGCTAGTCATGGCTGCCCTTTATCAAATAGATAAGAACATGTCTATTTGCAAAGTGTCTTTTCCCTACCTCACAGTGTAATCTTAATTTTGGTCTGATTAATTTTCAAACAGTTGTTCTTCACCCATGACCTCATCTCCATCAAAAAGTAGGTTAATTAAGTGAGGGTAATGTACCTGTATGATGTGAAGGACAAACAGAAATGTGTATCATTAGCAACATATTCAAATTTGAGCCTGTAATGTCTAATCAGTTTTCTAAATAGTGAAAGATGAATGACCTTTCTGAATCTTTGTGTGTGAGTTGTCTAAAATTTTAATTTCGTGCTTTCTCTGAAGAGATGTGCTTGCTTTGGAAGAGTTAGGTGCCACCATAAGAGAATACATCCTTATTCAAGCAGCCACACACAAAATATAAGTATGTGGTAGTTAAGGCTATGAAAGTTAAAGGAGCAGAATGCTGTACAAAATATGAAGTATCTCCTTAGATGGCACATTTCTGTCTCATGATGGAAACACAGAATGACGCAGAGAGATCCCAACAATATAAGAATGGGCATTATCCTTCTATCTATGGGATAGTCATAGCATGGCTAATGTGTTTTTAGTTCTGGTTGCGGTGTGTACAGCGTCAAAATTAGTGATAATAGCTACATGAGTTTTAAATACACTTCTCTGAAATTACTGAGGAACAGAAAGGGTAGTAGCTAGCCATTCAGTTAAATTTTGACAAGAATTCATCAGTCAGAGATTAATTTCATCATACTTTCTGTTGAAAGTGGAAAGAAAAATGTCTTCAGTGTGTGAGAAGGGTCCATGAAAAGAGCTAAATGACTAATATTTTCTGCAACTTTCTCACACGTCTTATATTTTTACTATATTTTTGTTAAAATTACTTGGTGTGAAACTACTGAGTAATTTTTCAGAATCGATCTAATAAACATCATTAAACATTTCTTCTCAGTGTTTGGTAGAAGAACTGAACAACACTAGTACTTGAATCCCTTGGTTGGAGTAGTAGTTTAAGAAAACAGAGAATATACAGAATCTAAGTAAACAAGGGAGTTTTATAGAGCTTTAATACTTTCCCTTTCTTGACACAGTTGATTTGCCTGAGACATCATTGTAAGAAAAATTAGATGACTGCTAGATTTATTGACAGTCTGCATGGTATAAGTTTTTTAACATGCTTACTTGAAATATTGAAAGAGGGAAATGAGAAATGTTTTCATGTTTTTCCATGCCTTTGAACTTTGATGTGGTGGATGTTAGCAGAAAGGGTATAATCTACTATTTCAGTGGATAGGGCACTCAGTGGAGAAAGGGTCCAAAACTTACATGGAACTTTTCCTACACAGTTTGTCTCTGAGGTTACAACCTCAAGTTATATATACAAGTATATAAGCACACTATGCTCCTGGGAATAATTCTCAACAAACAAGATGTGTTTCTGTAAACAAGAAGTCTTAGTTTTGACAAATTATTAGTTTATTGAAAAAATCTCACCCAGGCTGCTGGCTACAGACTGAAGAGGTTTGCTGTAGAAAGTGCAGGTTGAGGCCTGTCTGTTTTGTTCAATAGCCTCTGGGACTGATTTTTTTTTTTTTACTAGGAGCCTGAGGAATAAACAGTCTGTTATTTTAAGAATGCCTCGTAAAGATATAATAAGCCAAGCACACTTATTTGATTATCTGCCCTGTAGTCTCCTGACAAAATGAAGCTGAGTGTGTGTGCACGGCTTTAACTGGGGTATATGTGATAACGACTGGACTCAAACGTGCTGAGCCAAGGGCCAGGAGCCGATAAACTACCTTGGAATTTTCTATTTGTAAGAATAAAACTTATTTATAGGGTCTCAAAGATGTCCTAGACAAAGACTATTATATTGCAAAACCCACATACAATATGTGAATCTGGTTAACATCCTGTATTTTGCTTTTAAAATGCATAATATGAAAAAGACTATTTCCTAATTTTCTACCTTACCCGTCTATCAGTCTCCCTAACTCTCATGGGATGGAAAATCATAAACTAAAAAACACCACTGGCATGTAAAGAATTTGTGAATGTAATAGCAGGGATGATCAGCTTGGTGAGAACGGTTATTTAAGCCAGAGTGTGATCCATAAACATTCAGGAACCAAGTAAGCAATTTTTTTCATTCTTTTGGACATTTGTACATCAAAGAAACCAATGTAGAAAATAACCATAATTTATAAGCCGTGTTGTGAAACTGTGTTTTAAAAAGCACTTTCAAAGAATGTTTATTTCCAGAGGTATCGTCTACCATCAAAATAGGGATGAGTTTTCTCCTCAGAGTTTTCTGAGCCTTCTGCTTAAACAGTTTTCCATCATGTTTTCAGGATTTCATTTCTTATAAGAGAGGAAAAACTGGGAGAAATCCTCAAAAATGTGTTTGGAGAAATCCTCAGGTATTTGTCAAAATATTTGGAATGGTTTGATTAGGAGCAAGAAATAGTACATCAGCACAGTGCGGGAGGCTATTATGAGCAGAAGCAGACAGACCTAGCATTGTTTTAAATTAATGGAAAGAAAAAACCCTCCAAGTGAAACTGATAGTAAAATTGTCAACAAGGAAAAATATATTGGAAGTCAGGTGTAGTAATGTAAAAAATAACCAAAAAGATGATAAAGGAAAAAGGTTTTCTAAACCAGAAAGCTTCTGCTTAATTTTTTTTTTTTCAGCTACAGTGTTATCAATAAAACAAAATTACAGAATTTCATTTCTTCTTCTGTCCCCACATCCATACAAGCAAATGGAGGCATAGGTCATTTTCCATGTGTTTTAAGAGACCTCCATTTGACACAAAAGAGTCTTTGGATGAAAGAAAGCCCAGATGTCCACAAATAAACTTACAAACTAAAACTGAAGAATAATATAAAACAATAGCAGAAAACTTTGATTCACTGTTGAGTGCTGGAGAATGATGCTTCTCCAGAATCATGGGAAATATAACTCCAAATTACTCCTGACATGTGCCTGAGTGATTAACTGGTCTGGAATTGTTCTGGTCTCAGATTTGAAGCTCTAAAGAGGCCAATAAATGAAGCTGTACACAGAAAGTATCCCTTTCTTTAAAGCACACCCATTTGAAAGAACTTTTAATAATTCTGTTCATGCTTACATCTGCAGCATAAAGCAGAGGTCACTTGCTAATAGCTGGGCCAGTTCAGGGTTAAAAAGTGTCCTTTAAAAAAAAAATTCTCCTGATCCCATTTTGCAAAATGGATAGAATTCAAATTCAGCTTGCTATTGACCTCAGACTCAGATTAGCTTAATTTTGTCACATTTATTCTTACATTGTTCGATTTGTGTATAAAAGAAAAGGAAAAACAGATGAATGGCAGCTGTCACTCGTCCTAAGCCTGATAGACTATTTGAAATCCTTTTGTGGCATGAATAAAGTATTTCTTTGGCAGACAACAAAAATATATTTATGTCCTTGTAAAATAAACCAGGTCATTTAGAAGCATTATTAACAAACAAAGGATGTCAAGGATGGATTATTTGTGTTGGTCTCACCAGACTTACATGAATATGAATGACACTTGCTTCCTGAATGTGCTGACGTGTGAAATGCAACAACAAACTTTCTAATCGGAACTACTAAACGAGTAGGTCTGAAAACATACAAGCCAAAAACAAATGTCATGAAAATCAGTGTGAAATCTCGTAGTCCTAAAAGAGATGCTCTGAGATCTGTTGATGAGCTTCCTGATCTGGACAGCCTCATTTGTATCCATACGATACTGCTGTCCTGAGTATGTAGGGCAAGCACTCTTTTCATAGACTGGTTTCACATTAGCATTCTATCAACAGCAAGTTCAACTGATGGAGATTCAGCAGTAAAAGGCAAAAGGGAAACTAGAAAAGACAGGTCATTTCTGTGGGGACTCTGTGGTGTGACAGTAGCTAAGGGATTGTGTAAAGCTTTGGACACCAGTTTCCAGCAGGAATTGGTCTCTTCCTGGTTTGTAGAGCATGCACACCTTATACAAATAACAGTCCTTGTAGAAGCTGTGTGTTAAAGATTTTCTTTGTTTTCCAAATGTACGGTTTTGGCAACACAAATGCACAGCAAATGCAAGTGGACCCAGGGACTTGAAAGTAACTCTCAAGCTGAAATGTAAGTTTGGCAGGACAGCCTCAGTCCTACTGCTCTTCTATGATGTTCGTGTTATTTCCTTGTCTCTCCCTGGGCCAAAGGGGAAGTTTGTTGGTTTATGCTGGTGGAAACTGACATAAGTCAGGACTAGATCAGCATGGTGACAGACTGCTGAGCCTGCTGCTCCTGGCTGCTACCTGCTTTGGCATCCTCGTGCTGAGTGATGTGCAGGGTCAGTTCAACAGGATGGGCCTACAGCTGGGAGAAAAGTAAAGCTGTGAGCATGGATCCCATGACACACGAGCAGCATTTCAGTGCTATGGCATCCCTGACAGGGAGTAGACTGACTGAAAGGCCATATAGGGCTTTAATTGCATTATTGCTAAGTTGACTTAAAAAAAAAAGTGAGAGAGGAAGAAATGGAGACATCTACATGGCACAGACATGTTTGTATTACTGTGAACCTGTTTTCTGTATCCTTTATAATCTTTCAGCTTCTAAAGAAAATGTAAACCTAGATAAATAAGTGATTTATGAATCCTTCTGATTTTACTTTTACTGATGTGTTCCTTTCTTTCACCTTAGACTTTAATCTGTTCTTTAACTTATAAGGCCTTTAAATTTAAGGCTTCTTACTAAGTTAACATTCTACAAGATCCCAAAGAAAATAAAATCTTGGGTTCTAGCTAATTAGATTTTGCTTTGAAGAGTAGTGTATTTGAATGTTACATACTGTGAGTTACAGGCACATGTGTTTTCAATCATTAAATAACCTTGAACTTTACAAAAAGCTTTAGATTTTGTAATAAATATATTAATACATTGATAGTTAATTAAATACATTCCAGTTATCATCATAACCACTTGAACTGAAGGCTACAGATTATCTTATCTAAAATTACCCTTTCATGGCCTGACTTAATCATAAGTCACTTCAGTAAATGCTAAGTGAATATATATATATATATACGTTTTAGTTTTGAGCACCCAAGAGTAGGATGAAAATATCCAAGTTAATGTACACAGGACAATGTGCTGTGTTCTTTTTGTGTGGATTTATGCATCTATGGCATGTATAAAGGGACAGAATTGTGCAAGGAAATGTGCAAGTCTCTCAGACTCGTAAGTAAGCCAATTTTTTTGTTTATTTCCCTATCATCCATCCATCCATGTATGTATGCATATATGTATGTATCTATCTAAATATACAATAACTCACAAAACTTTCATAGTATTATGTCATAACATTTCTGTTCTTCATAACGCATTCCATTAGCAGTGTCATATTTGTTCCAAGTCTGATACATTAAAGGGAATTAATTTTATTTATTTCATACAAGTGTGATGGCTGACTCCCACTCATTATAGGAATATATAGAAGGATCTTGAAACCTTTGTACATAGAGCATAAAAATATTTAGTCCTTATTTCTTTTGTAACTCTTTAGGATATATCTTGTCAAAGCACTGCCAACACATCAAAGATATTAATTTACACTGTATGACATTCTGATATTTGTGACAGTGCAATTCGGGGAAAGGTGTCTTCAGGGATATTAGCTATGTTGTTTCTGTTTTTTGCAAGGAGGCTGATAATCAAATGCATGCACATTAAGTTGATACTGTGGTCCCTGTCTGATTGGTATATTGAAATGCCCTGGGACAGATGAGACATCTGCACAGGACTTGCAGACATAATCCAGGTTCTGTGCCTTTCTGCAAGGGAAGCCAAATACCAGATCAGGCCAGGCACCTTGGCACTAGGTGACACCTGACATCATGTCCCTACAAGGTATGATTCAGTTAGAAGTTCAAATTACTAAACAGAGGTGTCTTCAAATAACAAGTTGCCCAGATTCCTACTAGAGCCAGTGGAGCTGTTCTACCTGTCTGCAGAAAAATGGACATCAACCTTATGCAAAAACTGCATAAAAAGAAGTGTATAGGTTGAGTTATGTGATTTTCACCTCTACTCTGCTCTCGTGGAACTCTGCCTGGAGTGCTGCATCCAGCTCTGGGGTACCAAACATAAGAAGGACTTGGACTGGTTGGAGCAAGTGCAGAGGTGGCCACAAAGAGGATGAAAGGGCTGGAGCACTTCTCCTATGAAGACAGGTTGAGAGAGCTGGGGTTTTTCAGACTGCAGAAGTGAAGTCTCTGGGGAGACTATTTTTTGGCCTTTCATTATATAAAGGCAGCTTCTATGAAATATTCAGAAAGAGTTTTTACCTGGGCCTTTAGTGACAAGAGGTAATGCTTTTAAACTGAAAAACAGTGTATTTGCACTGAATACAAGGAAGAAATTTTTATGGTGTTGGAACACTGGAACAGGTCTCCTAGAGAAGTTGTGGATGCCCCTTCATTGGAAGAGTTCAAAGTGAGATTGCACAAGGGCTTTGAGCAACCTAATCTATAGAGAAATGTTGCTGCCTATGACAGGGGTTTGCACCGGATATCTTTAATGTTCTCTTCCAACCCAAACCATTCTATAATTCTGTGATTCAAGGTAGGCAGCAGCTGTCTAGTGAGATAAAGTTCATAGGTTTCCTTGACTATAGGTCAAATCTCCATGGACTGCAAAGAACACAGGGACCTTCATGAGTTCATGTCCTCATAAATATAATATATATATATGTTGGTATCTTCTTTTTGATTTGAGTTCTACATGATTGAGTCTGGATTGGTGCAAAGAACTGACTGCAAAAATGTCATTGGAAGCCTGATCTGTCTGACAGATGTGTCTGTGAAATGGGGCAGATGTGTCCAGTGGATTGTACCTTAGTATAGGTACCTCCATGATTCAGACCAATAGAAAGTACCAGCTCCAGACCAATAGGGGTACCAGCTCCAGTTTTCCAGCATACAGGAGCAAAGAGAGTGCAGAAATTCATTGTAATTATGGAAAATTCCTCTATGCTGCATGGGACCATGGTGAGACTAATGCACTCTCCTAAGTGTAATCTCTTCTTTGCTTTGACCTTGAGTCAGAGAGCATTTTTTACAGTTATGGAAACAAAATTTATCTGAAAGCTTTCCTAAAAAACCCAAATGTATTCCAACAGTATAATACTGCCAGAGGCCTTCTTTAGTAACATCAGTAACAAGTGTGTAAATCTGAAGAATTTTTTTTTCCAGTATAAACCCATCAAAATCTGTATAGGCTTGAACACCATAGAAAACTCTCTTTTCTGCTCGCCTCAGGCCTTGATGTTTCACTCTCTTCCCAAAGGATACAACAGAGTGGGGTGTAACAAACACAGAGAAAGTAATATTTCAGTGTAATCTGAGACAAGTCAATAAGGTAAGATTTGTTATCAGTGTGCATTTATTAATGCTGTTTTCATTTTTCACTGTAGGAGTCTAGCTGAAGTATAGATACAAGACTCCCATTAAGAGAGGCACCAATTTGATGCATCTTGCTGTGCCCAGTTTTTTGATAGGCAAGCCGGTGTTATTTATAAATATATAAAGACCTTTAAAAGTGAAACTTGATGACATATAAATTGATGAAATATTTGGTTTTCACATTTATTAGTGAAACTGTTTTTCCTATATGTATATCCTTGATCTGTCCTTTCTTTTCTGCTTGAAGTTGGGGAAAATGGTAAAAGTTATGATAGTGCATGGCTCATGAAATTTTTATAAACAAGCTTTAAAACCTGAAATCAGTTTAGGCTTTTAACTGTTAGACCAAAGAGAAAAAAAATGACCAAGCACACTTATCAATGCAGGAAAGGGGTGGTGAAAGACAATGAGAGGGGAAAATGCAGAAGATCATTTCTAATCCTTGCCATATGCTGTTTAAACTCAAATTACCCTAAAGCAAAATTGTTCTTGTGACTTCATCAAGAAACAGATCTAACTGTATCTAATGAAAAATATGATGAACTGTCTTTGTGTGCACATGTTTGAGTGAGAGAGACCTTGAGTTTAATTTAGATTCTTTGCATTAGAATAATCCTACAAAGTACTTCATAAGATGAGTTAAACTTTCCAGTGTCACTTTAAGGAATCAATATCTTCATTTTGCACAAGGAAAAATGGAAAAACAATAAGTGAGAATCTGTCTTCCAGAGTCTACAGAAAACTGTAGCAAGCCATGAGAATGATTTCTTGTGCAGACAGTTTAATTTCTCAGACCAGTGTGTTTTTAAACCTAGACTTTTTCTTTCATAGGTTTTTAACTCTTAATAAAATCTTTCTTTAATATGTTGTTTTGGAGAGGACTGTTAAAATGGTATTTCAATGTCTTCTTAAAAATATATGTATGCCAACAGAAATATATACTCCAAAAATATACCACAACTGAATTCTGGGAATGTGCTATCAACTGCAAGTTTGCTTATGCACACAAATGTTGTGTAGTAGGATCTTGACAAGATAAAAATAATAGATTAAAATGTTTTTCTGTTTATGATGGGGAAAACAATGAATAATTGTATGTAGCTTTTCTCCAGTCAGTTGGTCACACTCTGGTTCAATAAAGAGCTGAAAACGTACTACAAAACAAAGAACAAAAAGCTTCTCTTTTTTTATTATTATCAAATATTTTGTCTGTCATTTAGTTTTGCTATCTACTTCTAACTTCCTAATTGATCTTTGAAATAGTGTTGATCAGTAAAATAAAAATGAGAAATTCCTTTTTGTTTGTATTTAATTTTTAGATAGGTAATGGTAATTGAAATTGTTGGTCATATTAGTGACTCTCAAGCAGTAGCAACTGAAAACCACTGCTGATTATCCAATTGTCAGTTGTTTTTCTGATAGGTCTGGTGTTGCCAACTGGTGGATCTTACTAGATGCTATAAAAATTTATGCATTTATCTTTAAAATTAAATAATTTTGCCATGGTCCTTAGTTTGAATAGGACTAGTTAAGTCACTTTAACACACCTTATATTACAGGGGAACTCTTTGAGTGGTGTATAGATTGAGTACAAAAATAAAATTGGCTGTTAGGGATGAGATGGGGGAAAAGTTCCTAACACCTGCAGTTTAATTTTTAAGTATGTAAAAAAATGGCATATCTGAAATGCTATAATTTTCCTGAGATACCTAATGTGGTATTTAGTTATGTTTAACCATTATTTTAGAGTGTTCAAAGCCAGGTAAGATTTTGCCGATCTCTACTGACCTCTTTCTGTCTTGGTCCTGACAGAGAGAACTGCAAAATCAGAATTATTTTTATTGTCTGTTGAAAAAATATTTTTGCCCTACAACTTTAATTCTTTTTTGTATCTTTTTCTCTCTTTCTTTATCTCAGTACTTATGCCCAGTGAAGTATGAATAAGTACTGGTATAGTGAATATGAAATTTCTGATACTACTAGCAATCCATCTATGAAATAAAGCAAAATTTATCATTTTGGGCATCGCTCTTCAAAAATTATGACAAAGACTTTTGTCTTTTCTTAGAAATTTTACTTTTAAAATATTCTTCAAAATATTTGGTAAAACTCTTCCTATTTCTGTCTGATTATTCTTGACAAAGAAATGAGCTAATCTTACTGAAAACATTTATATTTGTCGTTTATTTCTTACAGTTGTTGTGTCTATAATATGTATAGCTAGATGATCATGTTGTCAACTTAAATATGTTCTCAGAATAAGAGACATAATAATGAATACAGATGGTGTCTCATTCTTAACACTCAGATGTTCTTGAGTCTATGAAGGCTCTTATTGTCAAATGTTCCAGCATTATTCTACTTTTAAAATCAGTTTACCAGTCTTCAAGCAGCAGTTTCAAAAAGAATATTCTTTTTGTTTTTCAAAATATGTGAACCACTGAAACCAGTGATGTATGAGTTGTAAACCAGTTGCACTCTGAAGGGTTTCTGAAGTCAAGAGAGGGAAGCAAAATCAGGCAAAATCAAGGAACATTTTCCTGACTTTCAAAGGCATAGGACGCATGTTTGACACTGGATTTCAAGTTGTGTTTCTGCAAGTGCATCTGTGGCAATATCTATGTAAGCTGGTAGCGCAGAACTGTGGGAGTGCAACTGAAGGTCCAAACTATTGACATTGCCCATATGACATCCAACCTACCTGTAGGTCAACAGGTTTTGCTTCACATTCACGGATCTATTAGCAGGTAAGGCTTATTAGAAGGGCTCTGGACCTCCCATATATTCTGGTTTCACCCAGAAGGCAACCAGTTTGTGCAGTGCAAGACTAGTTTCAGTATGAAAGGAAACATGGTGGAAGATGAAGATGCTTGCTTTAAAAGTGTCATCACAATCTGAAATAAGAACAGACTCTGATAAGGATGCACTCTGCATTGCTTCTCTTGAAGTGGAACCCAGGAACACAGTAAACTCTATGGTTGTGTTCCTTGCCATTTGCTCCTGCTGCAATGGAAGAGTTTGCAATGCAGTTCTGCTGCCTGGAAATAAAGAATTTAGTCTCTGGTTTCTTATCCCATTTCTCAATATCACTGTCCACATCAAAAGTGCATACTGAAGAATTCTGAATTTTTTTCAAGTTCCGTTTTCAGAACCATAACAGCAGAACTCTACTGAGAAGCAAATGCATATATCATCTCCTACCCATTGCCACTTTGTCCCTCTACTCCTTACTTCAGTGCTTCCTATCTTTTCACTGTATTTACTTCCTCAGTAACTACCTACTTGTCATTTGACCACTTACTTTATTGTTTGTCTACTTCTACTTAGTCCCCTACTCTGTCTTTTAAATGAATTCCTGTTGAGAATTGTATTATTTTTGCTGCTTTTCCTGTAGTTTTATTCCTTATTACAGCTTTCTAAAATATCATGTAACGTTCTCACTTGGTTGTGCTTGCATTTTACTAGACCGAAGACAAATTTAGCCATTGATAGTTACCAGAAACCACCTCTTTTGCTTTTAAGTTTGGAAAGTGTACTGAGCATATTCTAGAACCTCTGGAACTTCTAAAATAATTGCCAGTTCTTTTGTAAAGCCCTCAACTGAAAGATTGCTTCAGTCAAAGCAGTGACAAAACACATATTTTGAACCCTTGGGGATATGCATTTTCCAGCCTTCCAGGTTGTACTTCCTGAAGTTTTCACCTTAGCTAAGGTGCTTGCACAAGTTATTTTTATCTGGCTTTAAAACCTTCTTCTGAAACATTTCATTTCATTATATCGTTTGCATTGTGAGAACTTTTAATACATATCCCATTCCTATAAATTAGTGACTGCTGGAGTTTAGATTAATGAACTCTCATTAGGTATTTCCTTTGCATTTTGTTTCCTGTATAAATTTTGAGATGATTGCTAAAATAAATTACTTGTACAAGCTTTAAGTGCTTTTCTGTTTCCTGCTGTGGTGACAAGTGCCTCATTCAATTGTTTCAAAATGAATGCCTTAAGTGACTTTTCTCCTTTTGAGCATCCTCCTCAGTTACTTCACTGAAGCTAAAACTTTGATTTGCAGAATCACTTCTGTACATTAGAATTTACTGCAGGAAGTTTTTTTCTGAAGAAGTAGTTCCTCAATAAGTAGCTTCTTTAGTTACATGGTCCTGGAACAAATTGCACATGCAACTTTTAATACCCTTATTGAATTAAATGTGCCAGTTCTACAAAATGGCATTAAAAAAATCTTTTCATCATTTATTTTTGGGATAAAATATAGACTAATCTCTATTAAAAGCAATGCTACCTCCTCTGTAAAAAGAAGAATAATTCTGCTCTCTCAAACAGAGGGCTATATTGAAAAAGAATTGTTCTCATTCTACAGAAAAAAATCCTGCCATTTCAAACTGTGCTTCAGATCACAAGAAACAATAAAGCAGAACAAAGAGGATCATATTGAGAATTTTTTTCTCTCTGGACTCATCATGTTTACACAACATGTTGCCAAATGCCGCATATTGCATTTTGAAGTGGAAATGTTTTAAATATTTATGGATAGTGAATAATTCCTTTTAGTAAGAAATAAAAATGATTTCTGATCCTTTAGCACACTGCAGTTATAAAACCATTATTCAAATTAATTAGATATTCCAGCTGTTAAATGAAAAACTCTGCAATGGCTTTTTAAAACTTATTGAAATATTTCCAGTGTAGATGATCGATTGTGACAGGTTTATTTGAGTGGTTGCAGACGAAAAATCTGGAAGTAAATTTCTATTTCTATGATCATGAGTATTACCTCTGGAGAGCATGAAAGGAAATATTCAAGGTCAGGTTGGAAAGGTCTCTGAGCAACCTGATCTTGTTGAAGATGTCCCTGCTCATTGCAGGGAGGCTGGATTTGGTGACCTTTAAAGGTCCCTTCCAGTTTAAACCAAATTTAGTTTTTGCTAAACACTGCTGTATTCACTTCAAAATAATTTTACTACTCCATCATAGTGTTGTTTTGGAGCCCATTTCTTGAGGTTGATCATTCTGAGATATTCTGTGAGGGACTCCATTGATTTTATGTAGACATAAGAGGATAACCAACAAACTAGACTGCAATACCTGTCTTCTTTTAACTTATAATTAAAACTTATATTTGGGTTGTTTGTCAGCTACTTTAGCAAAAGAAGAAAGAAGAAAAAAAGATAATGATTATATAGAAAACAGGAAAATGCAGGGATTTTGTGGCCAAGAAAAGCTCCCTAGTGACCGATTGCTTCAGTAAAACTATTTTTCTACAACTTTTGGTCTTTTCATCATGGTAATTTCATATATTTTCTTAATACCACAATAAAACATCACCCCATTAAGAATTCAAATGCAAACATTCAGGTCTAGTGTCTAGTAATTAGCTCTTGTGACAATGGAAACTAAAAATTACAGGCAGCATAAATTACTTTAAACTCAACTAGCCTATTTTTTAATGTTTGCACCAGTATTAAAATTTCTTATAACTATTGAAATTATTTTAATGTGACATATTGAATTATAATTAATATAATTAGAAATAATAAAATATTATTCACACTGTTTATTCAATAGAACTTGTTCCCATAGAAACAAGGAGCAAAAGATTCAATTTATTCAGATTTCATGGCAAATAAATATTCTACTGTGAATATTTAATGTTCTTACATCTATGTTTACAAGACTATCACAAAAAAATCAATAGGTTACTGAATATAGAATATTTCCTTTGCTCTTTACATGAAGTTTTAGTTGTATTTATTGTAAAAACCCAAAACAAAATAAAACAAACTCTGAGTAAATCTGTTTGTGCTCCAAGAAGAGCCGCAGATGTTTTCTTGGTATTGATCTCTAGCAATAATGATTTTTAAGCACTGAAGAAGTGCAAATGGGGATGTTGTGTGATGGCCAAGGGAAAAAAAACCAAAACCAAAACAGCAAAAGAAAACATGGAAGAAATAGAGGCTAAAGAGTTGCATCAAGACTGCCAGCAGTCAGCACAGCTTTCATCTTATGCAAGCACTGTCAGCTTGTGTTTGCAAAACATCATGATTTATTTAGAATTTTAATTAAAGAAAAGGAGTGATTGGAACAGCATCCTAGCAGTACCTAGCATCTGCCGACCGTGGCTAATGATTTTTACAACCTCATCTGCAAACACTCCATTAAAGAAGCTACCCATGACGTGTGACACAACTGAACCAAATGAGTGAGGGAAAACAAATCTCGCCTGCAGCTATCACTAATAAAAGAGACAGAATAAGACTTAAAAAAATAAAAAAAAAAGACACTGTGCAAAGAGTTGTAGCTTCAGGGCTCAATCTCAAGTCCTTGGAAAGAAGGATCATTACATACTCATGAGCATGTGAAGCATTTTGGCCTCTGGATGCTCTCCTGACAGCTTTTTCAGAATTTGCATTATTTTTCTGTTTTTCAAAGAAAAGAAAAAATCCGATACTTCAATTTTAAAAGCAAAAGGCCCTTGAATTTTTCTTCGATCACACTTGTCATTTGGTCTCTCTTTTTGTAGCTCTTTAAAAAATAATGCTTTGCATTTGGTTGGAATTTCACTGTGCAAGGTACAGTATAAAGTATAGCAACTCCTGGGTACAGGGGGATATTATGGTCAGAAGTGGATTGATGAGGAATGGAGAGAGACAATGTGTCTATAACTTCCCTGGTCAATGACTACAGCTTTTCTTCTGTGATTAAGTTCTCTATACTCATCTTCTTGGTTTCAAATAAGTTAAATAATGCAGCAAACTGGATCCAATCAAGATTCTCCACAAAATACACCTTTTGGGATTTAGCCTGACAACCAGCAAATTGTAATGTTTTCCTTGGAGGGAAAAAAAAAAAAAAAAAAGAAGTAACTACTACAGTATTCCCTAAGCTAATTCAGATTTGTTGTGTTCCTCGTATATAGATGTTGGAGATGGAAAAGAACTATTAATAGTTTCAGCCTTTTCTCTGCTATTGCAGGGCCCTTTACTGCATTATAATACAGTAATACTGCCACCATAGTAATAGAGTGCATTTGTCTCTGGATATCTGCTGGAGGAATCTTGCATCTTAGGTTTGGCTCCTCTCCAGACCAATCTGTGAGTAGAGAAAAGCACCACATGTGAGTGTACAGACACACCAAAATGACAGTAAGTGTCTCCAATGACCACTGAGCTCTTCCTGAGAGTCCAGCAGATGGAAAACAAAGAGAAAATTCCCAAAGGTCAGATATTGTGTACGTCAGACTTTAAGAAGCCTTGAAAAAGTTAACTAGAATAATAGGGATCTCATCTCACACAGAATGTTTTAACAGTAAGGTTCCTGTGACAACTAAATCATTGTAAAGCTTGAGATGCATTTTGTGTGGTGTATCACAAGTTAAAAAATATCTCCCTGCTGCTACATTAAGTCATTCTATAGCTAGCCGTATTTATTAATGTATTCTATACCTTGTGGGTTACAAGAGATTGTGTAAAGAGTATTGATACAAAGAAAAGAAACATGCAGAGTTTTCCATCCTCTGTTCCTTTCCAGCAGTGGGAAAGTTTCTGATCACTGAAAAAGACCCTATAGAAAAACAACTTGCTTTCTTTTGGAAAATGAACAGTCTTAGGGAATTTGAGCATTTTTCCTGGCCGATTTGGGTTTTATTCCAATCCAAAGAGCCGTGTAACAATGGCTTTTTATTGTTCTGGAAGAAAATATACCTGTATAATATGTGTTCTTGCAAGTCATACAATTCCTTCACATCAGGCATCTTTGTGAGTTTGCTAGCACTGGATTTCACTCCATTGTTTGGCTGGCAGGCTTCAGCTGCTTTTAATAAGACTGCAGGCACATATCAGTTCTTTTGCAGCTGAAATGAAAATCCTTAAGCTTTCTTTTGACTGCTAACCATGGTCTATGCATTAAACTTCATCTAAATACTGTAATTAAGCATATTTTTTCATGTCCCACATCTTCACAGTATGTTACCTTTAAATCATATGGGTATCATGGAATTAATTTTGTGGGAACTAGTGGGATTTCAGAAATGTCCTCTAAGGAGATGCTTCATAAAATGCTGTACACAGAAGTATTTGGAAAATTCAGCTGAACTTGTAGGAGATCCTAAAAAGACTTAAAATATTCAGTATGGATTTACAGAAAAGCCACTGGACTTATGTTGTAATACTACTGACAAATTTCAGACAGACAGTGGAAAAAGTAGTTTGGACTCAGCTCAGAACAAGCTGTACCTGCTCATATTCCCCACCTTGCAATTTGCTAATGTTTCAGTTGGGAATCTGACCTCAGACAAATTCAGACTAAGTAGTTTTATGAGTCACTGAAGTGGAAGAAGCAGTCAAAGGTTCAAGTGCATATGTAGGCTCAAGCCAAAAATCTCAAATTTATGGGTTTTAAATTGGTCATTTTACTCCATAATTAGAAACTGAAGATATTTGATCTGAGCTTTAAGTATCTGCACTCAACACAAAAGTGAATGTGGATTACAGATACCCCTAGTTACGTTGAGCTTATAACTGCAGTAGCTCTGAAAAGGGCAACTGTCAAAACATGTATTTCAATATTTAACTTTAGACACTTAAATGTAATTTCTATGGTCCATTGGTTTATTTTTGGGGAATATGATATGAACTATATCCGCATCAGAAGATGTGCTGCATTCAAATCCTGCTTTCTTACCTGCCTGGATTCTGCACAGCCTGATCACTCTCAGCTTGAGTGTTTTGGGTGACCAGAGTTATTCATGTTAGCCTTGCGGAAACAGTGCAGACACAGAAAACACGCCTGCTTCCTTTCAATTTGTTGCATTACCTCTGTTTGATTTGTTTTCCAGGCATGGATTGATGTGCTAGAAACAATTCATTTTTCATACTCTTAGATAAATTGAAGGGGGCAAAGTATCTTTCTTGGTTGCAAGAACATATTTGAAATTGAATTATTGTGAGACAATAGAAATCTGTTTTCAGAGCAATTTTTCAAACTATCGCATCACTCTTTAAACTTAGAAGTATCAGTGCCTTATTGGCTCTAATTAGATAGATAGATAACCTCATATTTATGGATTTCAGTATTTATATAGCTCAAGCTACATGTTGAAAGTCCATGCCAGATTCTTTGACTTGTCTTCTGTTTTGTAAGTGAAAATCTAATCTATTGTCCTTGAAAAAATGAGTTCACCGACAAAGCAGTTCTCAAACCCTGTTTCTAAAGAGGTGACTCTTGCTGTTCTGTGAAGAACTAGCCAACATTAAAGTCAGACCCTTGTCAACTCTTGATGACTTATCCTAGAGTATTATAGAATATGCAAAATGGTTCCCCATGTTAATTCCATATATAAAATTTTTAATTGCAGGTGATAGACAATGGTAACACAAAAAAAGAAAAAGAAAGAGAAGACAAAACCAAAACCAACAAACCAAAAAGGGAGGATAGTTCTAGGACTATGAATCAAAGTAGGCTAAAATCAGCCAGCCTATGGGAAAGGTAATCACAGTGGGTTTTTTTTGTTTGTTTGTTTTGTTTTTTTTGTTTTAATGAAATCTAAACCCATGGAAAGTCAGGTTTGCACTTGGGTTTTAATGAGTAGATAGTCCCTTGCTTTTAGCTAGAGACTAGAAAGAACCAAACAGCCTTGTCTCTACCCTGGGTTGTGGTAAGACTGTTTGGCCATTGTACTACATTCCATAGGTCCAGTTTTACTGGGCTCATGGAACCAAACCTGGCAAGGCTGTGTGTGAGTCAGTAAAAAACATCATTCTGGAAAAATGAATACACTGCCCAGCCATATCAATAGTTCTGACACAAGTGACTTTTCTTTTGCCTTGTATGCTTTTTGGAATTCAAATCTATATCCTGTCAACATTCTGTTATTCACAGGTGAACTATTTGGCTTGAGGATTAAATGTACTCTGTGTCTCAGCAAGTAGGAAATTTTATTAGCTGTAATATGGTGTTATTATCTCTGTACCTACTGCATGACTTGATGCAGTTGATTGGAAGTTGGGCTCTTTATTTCAAGTCCAAATGTAGGGCACTATGTTTACCAAATGAACTGGAGGTTTAAGTTTATGCTTTTATCTGATTTGTGGCACTCCATACATGCCCTCTACTGCCTCACTGTTCCCTGACCTAAAGCAAACCCAGAGAATCCATTTGGATTTTTGCATTTTTCCTAACAATTTTCATTGTTTGACAGATACATAAGCAGTGGGCAGCTCCAAAGATTCTTCAAGAAATGATGAAACTGTGCTCTGGTGGGCTTCTTCTCGAGTTTTAATTTTTTTCTGCTATTTATTCTGCTGGTGTGAATATCACAGGTAATTTGATGTATTAACTTGGTGAGAGGGAAGTATTATTGGTGTTGAGACTGCCTGCAGTGTTTTCTCAAAGAACTGTTGGATTACCTTGTTTGGTTTTTTTGATCTGCTGGCATATATGTCAGGGGAGGTAGAACTGCACTGTAGAAAGTTGATTTGTAATTAACAGCCATTTTTTTTTACGTAGAACCATCCTTCTACCCACGTCTCTAAAGTGGCAATAAATTTTAAGCCTTGTAAAGGAAAATGTGAAATTATTAGACTAGTAAGAAAATCTCATGTTCAGTTTTCTGTTTGTCACTAGAAGAAAGACATTGAGGAGTTGCATTATGTCCAGACAAGGGCAACGGAGGTGGTGAAGGGTCTAGAGAGTAAGCCATATAAGGAGCAGCTGGGGCAGCTGGGGTTGTTTAGCCTGGAGAAGAAGAAGATCAGGGAAGATCTAATCACACTTTACAATTACCTGAAAGGAGGTTATGACCAGGTGGGGGTTGGCCCCTTTTCCCAGGCAACTGGTGACAGGACAAGAGGACATAGTACCAGAGAAGGCTCGGATTGGACAGCAGGAAGAATTTGTTCATGGGAAGAGTTGTTAAGTGCTGAAATGGACTGGCCAGGGAAGAGGTAGAGTCACCATCCTTGGAAGTGTTCAAGAAACGACTGGAGGTGACACAGTCCTTTGGTCTAGTTTACAGGGTGATGATCAGTGAAAGGCTGAACTCAAAGATCTTAGAGGTCTTTTCCAACCCAAATGATTCTGTGATACTGTAGTTGTTGTATTCATAAAGTGTTTTAACAGGGATGATAATATCCACACAAAGCGGCACTATGTCCCAAGATACTCCAGATAGGTTTATAGCAACTCTGTAGCAAACCTAAACTAGGAAATTTATAGTTAGGTGACTCTTTTATATTGTTTCTTATATTTGTTGGAGATCCTACACTAGGCTACCTGAAGCAATATACAACAACTTTGGTGTTCCTCTTACATTTATTTGATAGTATACAAACATGCATGGTAAACTGTCCTAGGAGTTCCAAGACTCATATGTAGCTATGTCCCAGTGTTGCCCAATCACACCAAACACTGTCATGCACAACAATTACTTATCTGTAGTCTGAGCAAGTGTTTCTCCATTTTTGCAGCTGAAAGATGTTTTGTTCAGATTTCTTTCCTGAAGCTTTCTGCTTCTATTTGCCATTGTCATTGAAAGGCCATGTACTGTAAGAGGCTTCCAGCTGGATCCATATTTTCCACATATAATTTGTTTGAAAATTTCAAGTGCTGGGATCCTTTTTTTTTTTTTGGTAGTCCAGCATGTTGCAGCTTGTACTCTTCTGCCATGACCACATTCTGCTTCTAGGCACATAAAAAGATATCTACTTTTCTCTTCTTTAAAAATTATTAGATATTCTTTATTTTTAAAAAGCACCCAAAGGAGGGCAATGAAGATGTTGAAGGGCCTTGAGGGGAAGCTGCATGAGGAGTGGCTGAGGTCACTTGGTCTGTTCAGCCTGAAGAAGAGACTGAGAGAAGACCTCATCGCAGTTATAACTTCCTCGTGAGGGGAAGAGGAAAGGCAGGCACTGATCTCTTTTCTGTGGTACCAGTGACAGGACCCAAGGAAATGGCCTGAAGTTGTGTCAGGGGAGTTTTAGGTTGGATATCAGGAAAAGGTTCCTCACCCAGAGGGTAGTTGAACACTGGAACAGGCTCCCCAGGGAAGTGATCACAGCACCAAGCCTGACAGAGTTCAAGAAGTGATTGGGCACCACTCTCAGGCACATGGTGTGACTCTTGGGGTGTCCTGTGCAGGGCCAGGTGTTGGACTCAATTATCCTTGTGGATCCCTTCCAACTCAGCTTATTCTGTGATTTATATGGATGTATTTGGTTTAGGGCTTATTATATTTAACATTGTTTTCTTTTGTGGAAATCTTACCAATAATTATCATTGATGAAGACATTTGAGCTATATTAAATCTTTCTGCAGGCTTTTTTAGGAAACATGTATGAAGCATTGTAACTGATTCAGAACAGTTGGGTATTTCTTGGTTTTGGTTGGTGGCTGAGTTTGCATCACCTTATACTGGTGTGTCTGAACCTTTAAAACATTCTCTGCTGATGCCTAGGGCTTTCAGTTTCTGTGGCAAGTTTGTCAACAAGATGATTTGATTCCTGATGGTTAGGGAGTAGAAACTAGCAAAGGGCTAATAATATACATTGATCAATGATGTAGGGATAAACAAAAACACAGGCAAAATTTAATTTCTAGTGTCCCATGCTTGGCAGAAGCATGAATAAATCTTTGTCACTCTGCTTTCCTTGCAGCCCTCCAATTGACTGCATTGCTGGTGTTCATTCCCTGTAACCTCCCCTCTTCCATTCCAGTGTGGGTTCTCACCTGCACTCTTCTGCAAATGGAACACGGCAGAAGTGTGCAGGGACTAAGGAGATCAAGACAGAAATAGAAGTCTGAAGTAGAATAAGACGAATACTGGAATGTTCCCTTTTTTTTTTTTTCTGAGTCATGTACTAAAATCTCCAGAAGATACAAAAAGGCACAGGTCAGGTCTAAAGACCCCAGTGTGTCTTGTGTGCTGGAAAAAGGCAAGGTAGTAACCCATCAAGTATTGGTAGGTGCAGAGTACGTTCTCAGGTGAGGAGAAACAGATACAGAAGCCCAAACTGTGTATCTTCTCCCTTTGTCAAGTGAATAGATTATCTGTCTCCTTGATTCAGTGACACTGAGTAGAATAAAATGACAGTGTCAGTGTGCAGGGTATTTTCTCCAATTTGAAGCTAATCATTTTGGTAATGTATGTGTTAAATAATCACTCTAAATGTCTGAAAACACAGTTTAATGAATACTCACTCATATGCTTGAACATAAATGATTACAAAGAATCCATATTACTATAGGTAATTTATTTAAGATTTATTTTTTCATAGCCAGTAGGGATATATCCCTCCTGTGTTGTGACCAGATGTTTAAACATGAAGACTGCAATTTTAGCTTTTACTGCATATATATGCCTCAGTAGTAATGGATTTGACTCTTTATAGCAGGCATCTCAAATCCTGCAATTTGCTGGTCAGCTTAAGGAAAAAGAAATGCTCTGCAGCTGAGTAAAAACCAGTCTGCATCTCTTATTGGTGAATCCTCTGGAGCCAGCTGCATTACTAATAGAATCAGCTTCTGCTCTTTTCACCTGTGTGGAACACATTCTCTCTTAATAAAATAACTGCAATCCTACAGTCTGTTGTAGGTTGGGAAGAAGCGAATTTTGGACTCACTGAAGCACAAGCCTTTCAAGTAGCATTTTGGTTAGGATTGAATGAGTCCAGCATTAGAGTTGGCAATGGAGAGGAGAGGTGCCTGGAATCTGTTTGCAGCTCTGTCATTGATATCCAGTAGGAGCACAGATGCTTTCAAGTACTTGAATCTTATTCTTCGTTTTTCAGTATCTACCTCCAGCAAGCTCTGTTTAATAAACATTTGTTTCTCATTGCCCCTGCCCCTAGTTTTATGTGCTTGTGAATTTGAGGAACTTAAAGATATAGTTTCCCAGGCTGCTTCTTCTTTCCCTGCCAAAACTTAATACCAGTTAACAAACAACATATGATCTTAAGTACTTACAACAAATCTGTTATCCAGATTTAGCAAGTGTATTTTTTTTGTTGTTGTTTTTAAAACCATGCAGTATCCTGCATAATTTCTTGGACTTTTTCAAATATCACTCTCACTCATTATATCTGTAATGACTAGCTGCAAAAGCTGTGTCACAGTTTTGGAGCCTCAAATATCATATCAAGATGGCAGTTTGTATATATTTTGATGGGAAAGGAAGGCCATGCATTCTTGGCATTTCAGAATCACTGTCAGCTATGTCTAGGAAAGTAGGGTCTTGAAGATAGGACTTAAAGCCCAAAGTACATACCTCAGTCAGAGACCAGCTGGTAGAGATTTTCCTTGTCATTTCTTGACCCAGGATTTTCGTCCTCTTATTTTCCCCTACTGTGATTTATAACTAAGTGGTTGGGTTTTTTAACAAAATTTGTTTTGGGGGTTTTGTTTGTTTGTTTGTGTTTTGTTTTGGTTTTTTTTTTTTGGTTGTTGTTGTTGTTGTTTGTTTTTTTGATTTTTTTTTCTTTTGTGTGTGTTGTGGGTTTTTTGTTTGGAGTTTTTTTTTTTTAAAAGTCTTGTGGTTCACATTTAGTAATTTCCCAGGACTTGGGTAGCTTAATTAAAACCTACTAATGCAAAAATGTGTCTTCAATTGAAACTTTAAATTCAGTACCCTTTGTGTCTCCGTTCTTGATGCATGTCTGTTTGGGGAACAATCTGATAAGGTACTGGGGCAATGCCTGCAATACAGACACTGCAGATGGGTTCCTGTGCACACCTGTGTTACAACAGAGCAAAGGTAATGTTGGGCTTTGGAATCCTTCTTTTTGTTTCTCTTATCTTAGAGAATTTTTGCCCATACGTTGCTAAGACACCATAACCACTGGGTGCTTAGGAAAAACAATAGAAAGACCAGTCAGGTAAAAAAAACTTGTAAGTAGCTATTCCCTTATTTGGACATTCCCTCTTGAAGGACGCAGAGATCTCGTGACAGCTGGGCTGGGAAAAGGCAAGGGGAGCAGTAGCTCTGTCTCTTGGCCTCTTGGCATTGAGAAGAGAGGGAAGCTGCTGTTGCTTGTCACCACTGTGGAGTTTTTTCCTGGCTCCTGCTGCCTGCCTGCCTCTCCCGTGAGTAGAGCTCTGCCCATAACAGCAGGGACCCATTTACCACCCCAATCCACTGGACAAGGGACCCTCCACCATCTGCTGCAGTGCTCAGGGGAAAGACCCGGGATCCCCGAGCCCTTCCCCTCCCCTTCTCCAGGGAGCCAGCCCCTGCCAGCCGTGATTCAGGAGCCGGGCTGCCCTGCCCAGCCCTTCCGTACCCCTGCTGCAGTTCCGGGATTTTTGCCTACAAGAAGCTCTGGCCCCATCCTTCCCTGCCGGCCGTGCCTGCCATCACTGCCGGGGAGAGACAGCCGAGACCTGCGCTACAGCGCCCCCTGCAGCCGAGGAGGAGCCATCGCACCCGTCCTGCCCAGTTGCTAACAGGGAGCAAGAAGAGACTGGACTGGGGGTTTGCTCTGTTCTTGTTTGTTGTGGTTGCCATTGTTGCTGTTTGTCTGTCTTTATATATATATATTAGTAAAGAACTGTTATTCCTTTTTCCCACAACATTGCCTGAAAGCCCCTTTAATTTCAAAATTATACTAATTCGGGGGGAAGGGGATTACATTTCCTATTCCAAGGGAGGCTCCTGCCTTTCTTAGCAGACACCTGTCTTCAAACCAGGACAGGTAAGTAAAAAAACCCCAACTGTTCTTAGTCCTGTCTCTTTGTTTCCTGGGTAAGGTGAAATAAATAGCAAAGAACATACAACCCTAAATATTTGTAGCTGTAAGCTGGCAGAGTCTAAACCTGCTGGTTTTACATAGCTATTTCAGCCTCTTCATATTGATACAAATCCCTAGTCTCTCTGAATGTGTCTAATATTGAGGCACATTATTCTAGTTCTCAGCTATTTACATGATAAATCACATTTTATTGAATTCATGTTTCATCAGGGTCATCCTGTAATTTAAAAGACCAGCTGACAGAAATCCTTGACAGGCTGAGGATGGAGCATTTATGCTTCCTGCAAGGAAGAAAGACACAGAAGTGATTTGGGGAGTCAGCAATTCTAGGAAAGCCATTTGCTTCCTGGCAGCCCAAGCCCTGTGTTATCACTGTGCTCTGCTTAGACCAGGCTACCTTTCTGAACAGATATTAAGCTCTGGCAGCTTAGACTCCCATCAGACTTTCCATACAGACATAGGCATGGAAATGTCATTTTTAAATTATAGCAGTAAATCTGTTGAAACCCATTTTCTTTTACCTCTCTGAGGGACATTTGTATACGTTTTCAAGCAGCAAGAAGGCATTTCACAATTTCCTAACCTGATGGTATGCATGGAAACAAGCCATTTTGTTCATCTTGTAATCATTCTTTCTCAATCTCATTCAAAGCTCCTTGTCAGCAGTCAAAGTTCATTCCTGGGAATGGACAGGCTTGCTGGACAGTGTTTTTGTGCTGGCTTTTGTTCTATGGGCAGAAAGTATTGAGTGGTAGTAAAGGGGAGGTGCCTTGTTTTGACTCAGATTTAAGCTGGTTCTGAAGTTTGTTCCACTAGCTTGTTAGGATTGTGCATTAGCATCTGCCAAACTCTTCACAAAGAGTCAAGAAGGGCTGAGCGCTTCCTGCAGCTCTGGCCTAAACACAGAAGCAAAAAGTTTAGTGCCCAGTCATCTGCTAAATCCCTATCTGAGCTGTCTGGGTAAGGGCTGACACTGTAAGCAGCCGGGGAGGATGAAGGTGTCTGTCTTTGCCTGGAAAGGCTGGTGGCATTATGCACTTGTGGAGTGAGGCCCTGCGATACCTACAACATCTTCTAACGCCTGCACCAGGTGAGTCCATTGTCTGTCTGCCCATGCAGCACACGTGTGGGTGCAGGCCAAAGAGACTCCAACAGTGGCCTCCTGGAGCATGTGTCAAATGAAATCCTGAATGAGAGAGTCCCCTTTGCACTTGACAGGCAGCTCAGCTGGTACTGGGACTACAGCGACTGTGTGGATGGGAGGTTAATCCCTCAGGAATCTGCTCTTTCTGCACTGAATTGTGCAAAATATTGTGTATCAGCAGCAAGTCTTATACACTCTCTATTTCTCTTTTGAAGCAAATCAATGTCAGATTAACTGCTACAAAAGAAATAGCTATGTTAGAAATAATAGGTGAGGCAGCTAGATAAATCATATTGTGTCCTTTAAGGGGTAATAGTTTATGTTTATAGTACCTTTTCACAAGAGCAGAAAGCCCTTGTAAGTGAACAAAAATGGGAAACTATTTTGAAAGCTTGAAGTAACCCCAGGTAAAATGAGCATTAGAGGAAGCAAGTCATCCAGGTCCCTGCACAGCAGGCAGTGTTATCTTCTGTATGCACAGCAAGCTAAGCTGCTCAGAGTGGTGAGCAGAACTAAACCTGCCGCCTCCCAATTGCTATTTAGTGAACCAACCACAGCCACTTGGTCCTCCTGCAAGGCTGGGAATGGGGACAGTTGTAATTTGATGGGACTGCTTTCCACTGGACTGGAACAACTTTCCTCCTATTCAGCCCTTGCAGAAGCACAGACCTGTCTGCCAGCCCTGGGGCTCTTCATGGCCCATTTGGAAACAGGCCATGGCTTCTCTCTGCAAGAACCTTTCTCCTGCCCTGGTCTATCTGCTGCCAGAAGCAGCAGGATACTCTGATGTTACCCTGTTGATGTAGCTTATCTGTGCAGTTGGTAGGGAAGGCCATTACTAGGGTTCAGAGTGTTAATTTATCTTAAAGAACTCACTTTTGTGTGCCCAGTCCTGTTCTGAAGTTTTTCTGATTGAGTAGGTCAAAGGCTGAGAGTTGTATACATGTTGATGGGGTGTGATTTTAGGAGAAACCATCCTCCCCTTTGCCATCTCCCAAATCTTCTTTATCCCCAAGGAAAACAAAGGTGCCTGAAGACCAAGTAAGTTCCAAAGGTATTCTCAGCACTTGCAAAAACTGTTTTGTTCAAAGAAAAATATAAGCCAAATGAGACCTAGGATAAGAGTGGGAGAACAAAGCAAACCCAACCGCAGATCAGGTCATGCTCCCCTCCACTTTGTATCTTGCTGGCTGAGGAAGTGCATTTAGGTTGGCTTTCATCTGCTTGAGATTGCTGTTCCCTCCTTATGGGCAGCTGGAGATTTGGGCTATGAAAGAAAAGTTAGCAGCTTTGTGTTCTGTGTGTGGAAATGTCTGCTTCTGACCTAGAATTTATCAAAGAAGCAAAGCAATAATGGCCATGAAAGAGCTGTTAGAGTTGCTCCTCTCAGTAATGAGGAGACCCGGTGATGCTGGATACAATTGCTAAGGCCAATTAAAGTAGCTGAGAGGGGAGAAGTCAGTCATGCTAATTTCCCATCCTCTATAGCATTAACTATTCTACAGGTCACAAATATAACTTTACTAGAGACAGACCTAGGCATGCATAGACACAAACACTCAAGACAATATGTAAAACAAAGGACCTGATCTCTCAGAATATTTTCTGTATTGAGTAGTTCTTCTTGCAGAGCATAAACCATGCTCTTTGCGGCACCTTACTAACCTCAGACACATTTGATTAACCATTAAAAAATGAATTCTGTTAGTTTTAGTAAATTTTTTTCTCCTCTAGGGCAACTAGTAGCCAGAACATAAAAGCATTAGATATGTTTGAAAGTGATTTTGAAGCTGTTGTACAGATGAGAACTGATATTTTTCTCATGACTTAAATCTGAATATGTCACTGTGTCCATTTTAAGATAGAAGGGACAATTTTCTATTTATTTATTTGTTTTTAATGGGCCTGTGGCATATTCTGCTAGGGAAGGCTGCTTTCTGCTGAGCCAAAACCCAGGCAAAGCAAATAAACATACTGGATTTTGCTTAGTAAAAATAAATATTTTCTTTATGTGACATAAAATTAAGAAGCTACTGAAAGTAGAATTTAAATCAATGTCTTTGGTATGTAACAAAGGGTTGTGAGCCTTAGCAGTAAGTGTATCTCATTTGAAAATATCATCATTTAGGATTCACTTTTTTATTTTTCATAATCTACTGAGAGTTTGAAGAAGACTTGTTCATGGCACACTGTCCTGTACCCTACTTAAAATAGAAGCACCTCAAACATCTTTTGGAAGATTCTGATCATTAGGATATTGAAATTGATGGACTCATATAACATCTAGTTTTATTTTTACACCTTTGATAGAATATAGGGAAATAAAAACTGACTTAATGAGCACACCCAAAAGAAGGAGCTTTTGTGAAAGCAACAAGAGAGAAAAAATGCTGGGATGAGGAGGAATGAGCAGGTAAAATCTGAAGAAGCCCATTAAAGCTGAGGCATCCTGACAGAGCAGATGTTAATACAGGAGGTATCTACATGATAGGTCCAGTCTCAGTTCCATGTGCAGAGGATACAGATGCTAAGCACATGTCTGAAAGCCTTTAAATATGTGTCTTTTCAGATGCTGAACTGAGCTATATGACCAGCCCATGATGGCAATAGAACTGAATGGAAATCCTGTTGCAAACCTTCTTAAACGAAAAGAATCTGCATTTAACCAGAGTAGTGGCTTGTTACCATTATAAATTTGGAAGTGGTCAGCAGCTTATTCACTCCATGAAAATCATCAAACCATTGTCAGTGCTGGGACTTGCTTGTAGATATAAGATATTCTGCTTTATAAGGTAGAATACCTAAGATTGCTGAGATAATTGAAAATTATGAATTAGTTTTATCTGACATTCAGAAAGCTCAACTGCCTAGTAAAATTAAATGGCTGTGAACTTATGTGGTAGTTTCTTTTCATTAAATCATTGGCAATTAAACATGACATTTTTATGACATGCTATCTCTGAAGCATATAGTTTGGTTATCCTTTAGAACTGCTGTCTACAATATTCACAAATACAATTAATATTTGCAACAAATACCTAGCCCTTTTTTTATAGGCAATCCAGGTTTGTGTCAGTGATCATTTGTACCAATAGACCAGGTAGGTACATATGACTTGTAAAGAAACAATTCCTCTGCATGGTTCTAGATTTGCTCTACTTTAGCTGCAGTCTGATGGCTTATCTCTATATTTTAAAACACAGGAGAAGTTATAAGTTTCCCTGTGATTTTCTTGAAAAGGTTTCTCTTGGTTTCTTACATGGTAAGTATCCTCTTAGGCCAATTTTTTTTTTTTTAATCTAGAAAATGTGGCAGTAAATTTGGTTATGTTTAGAAACCATTCCTCTGTATGTCTTTCAATTTCTAATTGGGATAAAAGCATACCTTACTTTTTGAGCAAAGCATAGTGTCATTACAGTGTTTTATTTGGAGTATCTTTCATTCCCTTTAATCCACTGAAATGTCTTGTTGCTTATTTAAACACTCAGGAGTGATGGGTTCATTGAACTATCCCATTCATCAACAGCTCAATTCACGTCTGCCACTGCCTGGCGTTGATAATCTGTTGCCAAAATCTGTCAGACAAAAAGAAGTTCTTCTTGCCTCAGTGACAGATGGCTTTCCTGAACAAAGATCTTTCTGCCTATAAAATACTGTCTCTTTTTTTTTTTT
>VZTJ01005709.1:875916-991170 GCA_013397795.1 Orthonyx spaldingii
TTTGTCACAGTCTTATTTTAAGTAGCCACAGCAACATAATTACAGTGTTGTTCCATCAGGCTGGGCCAGCAGGTGAGAATATGGATTTGTGCCACTGTTTTTTGAGTGGGGGCCCGAAGATAAAAGCTTAGTCCAGACACCGTATTGCCATATAATTAGGGTGCTCTATCATGATGTCCAGCTCTGCTTAGGCTGTACTAGCTCAGGTCCCATGCCATGCTAATGCTCTTGTGGGGCTCTCAGTTCTGGTGCTCCATGTTCTGTTCTGTTTTCTTGGCTGCAGCAGCGCTCGAGCCCATTCTGTACTCTGAACTGCTGAGGAGATTAAAGCTGAGCAAAGTTTTTTGCCTGTCTAGTTTTTCTGTGTCTTGCTTAATACCCTTTGAATCCTTTGGACCATTTTCATATGAGACACATCAAGAATGTTCACAAAGACATGAAGATCCTTGGTATTTTCTGGAGGGAAAAACCAAACTCATTGCTGCCATTAAAAGAATATCAGTGAAACAAATTATAATGGACATCTGAAATTTTGCACAGATGGAGAGGAAGATGGTTAAACTTTCATTATTGTTCACATTGTATCAGGAAGGAGTACTTTCTTCTAAGTATATTTCTTTAAAGCAAGGAATTCTTCACCTTCTTCAGAATCCCTTTAGAATTTTAACTTTTTAGGGAGAAAATTACAAAGTACATTTTCTCCTCTTAAGGCATATGAAAAGCATTGCAGGGCAGTACTATACTAAAGCAGAGCTGTCAGCTTTACTGTTCTAATGCATACACCTAGTTCAGCAGAGCTTATTGCAGCCAGATTTTGTTGGGAAATGGGTTCACATTATGCAGTATTGTATCCTATAGCCATCAGATCCATGCAAATTCAGTAATCGTGTTATGTGAAGGTTCCTGTTTGCCTGGGCAGCCAGAATGTATAAATTAAATCTTTATCCACATTGAAACATGGTTTTTAAATGATACTGAGCAGCGTGAAAACCTATCAACCAACTTAAATAATGAACCATGAAATACAAGAAGAAAGGTTGCTGGAACCCTCTTACATAAATTCTGGTATATTTGTTCTGTTATGTTTCCGTATTTCCTTAGTGCTTATTATTTTTTTTCTTTATCCCTACTATTTTAAAATTCTACATTGATAAACCAGTGGCTTCCAGGCACCCAGAATAAAAACAAGTCTATTTTTTTAAAAGTATTTTTTCTGAAACCACTTCTATAATGTTTTATAATATCCCACTGAAAGAAAACTGAAATATATCTCAGTTTTGACTGTAGTAGGTCAGGTGAGCTAAAATTCCCAACCTGATGGTGACTTCTTCAGCTCTGTTTATGAGGCAGTGGTTGAGGAGTTGATGCTAAGTGTTTATATGTGTCTATAAAGCAGAAAGCTCAAAGCTTTCTGCTTTGTAAAAGATTTTTGAAGATAGGATACAATGAAAGTTAATACCTATCCTCATATTTGGTACTAACAACGCCAGTGGTAGAGTTCAAATGGTAGTGTTTTTATACATTAAACTGGAAAGAAAAAATTTCCATTTATGTAAGATCTACGAAGGAACATGAAATAGTTGATAATAGGTCTTTGTCTGTCTATTTTGAGTTGCCTCAAACCTGTCCTCCTTGTGTTGTTGCAATACACCAAATCTAAAATTCAGGTTCTACATAGGCAGACCATGTACATGACACTCCTTACATATTTGCTTTACTGAAAGGGAAATGTAGCTTAATATTACTTATTAGTATATTAAGTACAAATACAGCTATAAAATTCTAGTTTGAACACATCCGGATTACTGTGCAGGATGTAGGGCACTAGAAAGAACACAGAATAACATGAATTGAAGAAAAGCGATAGCAGGTAAAACATGGGAAGACTGAAGAGATAAAATTTATGTATTCTTTAAAAGAATACAAGGGACACGAGAACTGTAAAGTACCTTCAAAGTAACACTCCTAAATGAAGTCACTAGCTACTGTTCATTGAACACAAACCAATGCATTTAAGAAAGAATTTCAAAGCGGACAATAATGAATAAAATCCTGTTGTTGCATGGATTCCTAAAGGAATAACTCAAAACCAGAGTTATCCACAAGTGGAATAATGCTGGGGGAAAGATTAATTAATGTAATTGATATTTAACTGTTATTTATTCACAACCAAATAAAAGCCCAGACTTCAGTAGAACAATTATTTTATATTAAATAATAATTGATTACTAGCACATAGCAATTGAAAAGTAATTACCATGGTGTTGGTATGCAGTATTTTATTTCCCACTCTCAGCAGATGGCTTTTTAATATTTTTGTTATTAACTGATAAATGTATTATTGAATAAAAATTAAATTGATATTCGAGGACTATCACTTAATCATTTACTTTCATTATTTCTAATAGGGTTCTTTTAGAACCTTGCCTGGTTTTTTTCCTCCCTTCTTCCCATCTTTATGCCTGAGGATATTAATAACAATGAAGTAAGAGCAGAAAGTCATAAGAATCGTTTAATTCTTTGGCAGGTAGTAAAATATTTTCTCCTTCCTAAACTGCTCAGAATGTGCTTTTGATTAGAAAACAAATTTAATAAAACAGAGCATATTGCTTGCCAAAGGGGGGATTTTTTTTTCCCAAAGTAATGGTGCTAAACACTGTAGGAGGCTGTACAAAGTAAAGCTGCTTCTCCAGACAGCTGTCATCTTCAAGAGTGATCCAGATGTTGGAAATAGCATAGCTGTGGAAAAAATAGGATGATATTATCATAGATAATGCCTGCAGAGAAATTTTGATGGAATGCAACTGTTCTAAATGTTACTCTAATTCAAGTATTTATTAAAATACATGGGTATTTGGTCAGCTTTATTGTTTCACAGCATTTTGCATGTTAGGATCTCCAAGCACTATGTCAGTGGCAAATATTTAAACTAAGCACCTTATTTGTGAATCCATTTGATGCAAAAACTAGATAGAAAATGATTGTCATACTTTGTGAAATTTATCTTTCAAAACTCTCTTGTGTTTATTTGTAGGCAAGTGTTAAAATTCTGCATCAAAATAAAATTTTGAAAAAATTTAAGAAATGTTAGAATGTGTTCAAAAATGTGAACACTTTCTCCATAAGGTATAAATTATAAATCTGATATATGTATATTGTCATAATGATATCAATATTACAGAAGTTATAGCATTTCCACTATATCTAAACAAAATACTTCAAGGTTTTCCATGTTACCTAAACAAACATGTAGAAATTATTTGCTTTGACACTTGTCCTTCAAAATATAGTCAAATTGGACACATTCTTTTGAAAGGTTTTCATTCCCAAGTAAATGTATTTTTTTCTGACAGGTCTGTCTGTCCCACCAGCTATTTGGCTCAGCTTAGAGCTGCTCTCTATTTTAACCGAGGCCCAAAGGACATGCTTTCTAGATCACACAGGTGGAGGTGACTTGCCTTCCATTAGAGCTCACGGCTTGCAAGATTTGTTCTCATCCTGAGAGAAGGAATTTGGATATGTTCATCTTTGACAGCTGCATTAGCCTGGCACATGCTGCAAGAACAAGTGTCAGCATTCAGTATTGTTCAAAATGTGAAGATATGTCTGGCCATACCCTTTTAAAAGCTGGGAACAGGCTTGAGGTGCTGTGACCTTCCTTCTGATTTCCCAGCACATGAAGGACATCAACCTGTTGCAGCAAGACCAGAGGAGGCCTGCCAAGCTGATTAGGAGGATGCAGCACCTCTCCTATGAGGAAAGGCTGAGACAACTGGGTTTGTCTGGCCTGGAGAAGAGATGACGTTGGTGTCACCTAATTGCAGCCTTCTGGTACCTGAAGGGAGTCTACAAGAAAGATGGGAGAGACTATTTACAGCAGCACATACTGACAGAACAAGAGGGAATGGCTTCAAACTCAAAGTAGGTTTAGATTAGATATTAGGAAGAAATTCTTCACTGTGAGGATGGTAAGACACTGGAACATGTTGTCTGGAGAAGTTGTGGATGCCCTATATCTGCAAGTTTCAGGACAGGCTGGATGGGGCTCTGAGCAACTTGGTCTAGTGAAAGGTGTCCCTGTCTATAGCAGGGGTATTGGAACTAGATAATCTTTCAGGTCCCTTCCAACCCAGGCCATTGTATAATTCCATGATTCTGTATTCAAGTAATGGCTTGGCATCTAGAAATTTGTGAAACCACAAGCTATTTCATAACAGATTAATCTGTTCATATATTTTCATTTGGACTTTGAAGAAATGTGTTTTCTAATGTTCTTGCTCCTATAGGAATTATTTATTTGATCATTGACATTTTTCTTGTTAGGGAAAAGGAAACTAACCCATGACAATATGGTGTCTGGTATATTTCTTCTCATAACAAATTAAACAACTGGCCTAGTTAAAAGAGTTTTACACTGACTTAGGAGCTTAGTATGGAAATTCCAGTTCTCAAATATAACTCATCCCAGTGTGAGAAAACAAAAATTGATGCTTTTTAAAAAATATCCAGCCAGTGGTTTAGTTACAATTAGGAATGATGCTGGTATTGATTTTTAATAGTTGCTAAAATAATGGCTGTTCTGTCATCTATATTCAGCCAGCTTGATAGACCCATCTAGTTCTGAGAATAAGCACTAAAAAATAGCAGTAAAATAATTCTCACAGTCTATTTTCATAAACTCACAATCTTGTGATGTTACATGGTGATTCTCAAGTTTTCACGATCATGTGAAAGCTCTGTGTTTTGAAGGCTGGAATAATACTAGATACCACAAGAAAACAAGGCTTCACAAACCTATTAGAAATTGGTCAAGTATCAGAATGAACATGGTCATGTACTCATTTTCACAAAAACAGGAGGCTGGTGACCACTATTCCTACATGGTATTAAAGCAATAGAAAGAAATAGGACTTGATGTAACAGAGAGGACAGATTCACAGAATACTTAGCAGGCACCTTGCCTTAAAACACTTAAGTGAAGGAGATGTCTCTGTCTCTTTGTAACCACAGAACTGTCTATGTGCACATAATTGTTTCGTGTCAAGTTTAATGAGAAAAAAAATCACATTTAAATTTTGCATTCAGACAATAAATCTGTCAGGATCCAATAAGTCTCAGGTTTCCTGGGTTTACCAGTGAAAAGTGATGCAAAAGGTTTTTTTCAGAGTTACTAATCAAATTAGTCTTTTAACCTTGTCGTAAACTGAAGAACCTCGAACTTAAACCCTTCCTCTGACTAATGCTGTAGTTTGACTAAAGGAGATATTTGATTATGAGTACAGAACAGGATAAATAGCTTTAATTCAGGCTAGGCTGAACTGCTGGAAAAAACATCAAAACTTGATCTGCATATGACAGAAGATTTTAGAAAATCCCATGAGTTTTGTTATGATGGCTAGATGCACTCAAACTGTGACCTTGTAATCTACTGCAGCAGGTATAAAACGATGCTGCATTTGAAACAGATGATTTCATACTCCCATTTCCCATTCCTATCCTCCTGGTGTCTCCTTGTTGCCTCTCACAAGCATGAGTGTCACCAGCTGGTAACCTGCTTGAACAACTGACTCAGAAAACATAGAAAAAAGAAAATTAAGTTTTAGGTACAAAGTTCTCTTCGCCATGCAGTCTGCACTGGGATTGGTTTCTATGTGAGAGAGAAGATTCAAGAAGAGAAATAAATTGTAAATATGAAGAAAAATTATTTGTATTTTTTTTCCTTTCTTTCTTCATTGTTCTCATAAAGTTATATCCCTAAGTTAGTTTTAGATACCTCTTTGGGTTTGATCAGTTCATGCAGGAACACCAGGAGAATTAGTTATTTACTTTTGAACTAAGGTTTGAAGATATTTCAGTCCAGCTTACATGTGTTGTCTGCTTTCCTTGTGATTCTTAGTAATCCTTCAGGGGAACATACAAATGTTTTACATGCTTATTGTTAGAAATAAACTTCTGAACTCCATGGTGCCGGAGAACTCAATGTGTCAGCGTCATTGGGTCTGTCCCACTTGCAACTTCCTCTGCAAATTCCAGCTCAGCTTTCAAAGAACATGTTAGGATGTGAAAGCAAACACTCCCCAAGGAAGGAAAGGGCATTGTTTAACCTCCTGTGTCAATCTGCATAGAAAATTTTTCTAATAATAATAATAAAAAGGAAAAGAAAGAAAGAAAGAAAGAAAGAAAGAAAGAAAGAAAGAAAAGAAAGAAAGAAAAGAAAGAAAAGAAAGAAAGAAAGAAAGAAAGAAAGAAAGAAAAGAAAGAAAAGAAAGAAAGAAAGGAAAGAAAGAAAGAAAGAAAGAAAGAAAGAAAGAAAGAAAGAAAGAAAGAAAGAAAGAAAGAAAGAAAGAAAGAAAGAAAGAAAAGAAAGAAAGAAAAGAAAGAAAGAAAGAAAGAAAGAAAGAAGCATTAGGGATCTTTCCTGGATTGGAGGGGTTTTGTATTGATGTAAAAATGAGGGAATGCATCAGGTCCTCTGAAAAGCTGCCAGTCAGAATCCACACTGTGCAAGGGTTTGAAGGGGCATTGTGGCATATCTTAGGAAGAAATTCATAACTTGTTATATTTATGGAGTGTTACTACACATGATACCTGGCTACTACCTAGAAATTACATTGTCATCTTAGTCTATCTGGGAACTTTTGACACTAGGCAAAGGGATAAAAATTGCCAAATATACCCACCAAACTCAGAGCAATTTTTTTATTAATGCTTTATTTTTTGTATTTTCAATCTTTGCAGTGTCAAGGTTATTCTTTACACTTGGAACTTCCTTCAGCAGATATAACAGCTATGTAAGTCATCTTATGGATCTGTCAGCAGTGACAAGCAGTGTGCATCTACTAAAGGTTTGTCTGCCAGCTGTTCTGATGTGTTATGGGTGTGCTTACCTGTTCCTTGGAGATGTTCTGCTTCAGTGGAAAACTGAATTTTGTTATTTAGGTTGTCCAATGTGTTAGCAAATATTTGTCTCAAGTTGAAAACAGCAATGAAATATTTTGTCCCTTAAAACTAAAGCTTTGGGTTATATCAGCAGTTGGTTACAAAAGGGAGAGCCTTTCTTTCTTATGCATCTGTCCAGTAATCTCTACCATTATTTGGCTTTTTTCTTTTTGGAGCAGTATGACCATATGCTACTGATAAAGAAAGTTTAATTGCCACTTTGTACTTCAGTGTGCTTGTAGTTACCAAGTGTTTACGAATCTTGCATTTGTAGTCCATAATAACCACACAAGCTAAAACTCTGAGATGCTTCAGAGATTCAGAATTTAAATAATCTTTTATAAGTTTCAGTGAGATTATTGTGATGATTGTTTATGGCTTTGATCAACATTTACCTTTGTCCAACAATTCTGTTATCCTGGTAGGTGATTTTGAAGCATTCTCTTGGGGCACTGCATGGAGATGAATGAACCTATGAGAGCAGAGGTTTATTTCATCCATGTCCTTGCTTGCATTTCACATATTCCTAAGTAATTGAAGCACCTATTTTATTGAGGCGAGTTGTTTTTAAAGATGGAGAAAAAAGGGCTATGACCTTCAAAAGTCACAAATATGAAAAAGTGCATGCTGTTTCTCTGCTGTGCTCTGTTGAGCCAGTACAAACAGCCTCAGATATTTCTACTACAGAGAATTGTCCCTTGTGCTTTCCTGTGCAAATGGAAGGTAAAAATGCATTGCAAAGTGTCAGCCACTCTAAAAATGTCTAGTACTGCATCAGTTTTATAAGACAATGTGAAAGGGGAGCATACCAGAGCAATAACTTTGAACATTAGATCATTGAATCATATCAAAGAATGATTCAAATTCTCCTGCCATGAACAGGGACACCTTCCACTAAACAAGTCCCATTCAGCCTGGCCTTGAACACTTCTAGGGATGGAGCATCCACAACTTCTCTGGGCAACCTGTTCCAGAGTCTCACCACCTTCACAGAAAAGAATTTCTTTCTAATATCTAATCTAAATGTACTCTCCTGCAGTTTAAAGCCAAAACTATCCTAGGTTGCATCAAAAGAAGTGTGGCCAGCTGGTCTCTCTCTGCCCTTGTGAGACCCCACCTGGAGTGCTGTGTCCAGCTCTGGGGCCCCCAGCACAAGAAAGACATGGACCTGTTCGAGTGAGTCCAGTGGACAACCACGAAGATGATCAGAGGGCTGGAACACCTCTCCTATGAAGACAGACTGGGAGAGGTGGGGTTGTTCAGCCTGGAGAAGAGAAGGCTCCAGAGAGACCTTATTGTGGTGCTTCAATATTTAAAGAAGGCTTATAAAAATGAGGTGGACAAACCTTTTAGCAGGGCCTAACATTAATGTTAAAGCAATAGTTACTGGTTTTAAACTAAAAGAGCATATATTCACACCAGATATAAGCAAGACATTTTTTACAATGTGGTTGTGAAACACTGATACAGGGTGCCCAGCAAGGCAGTTGCCCTGTCTATGGAAACATTGAAGGCCAGGTTGGTCTGGGTTCTGAGCAGCCTTATTTAGTTGAAGATGTTCCTGCTCATTGTTGTGAGGATTTGGTTAGATGACCCTTTAAGGACCCTTCCAACCCAAATGCTTCTATAATTCTATGAAACCCCCCCGAATATCCCTCTTGCTGTTTTGAGTTGGTTAAGCTGGTTGATGCTTATGCTATATAGCTTGTGAGAGCTGCTCTTTATCCTGCAATCTGTCACATACATGGGATTTATCCACTGGTGAAGGTTGTAGTTGCATGAATTATTGGAATACCTCTGCAACATGCAACTCTTCCATGGTGACAAGGAAATGCATGAGAGAAACTGGTGTCATTGATGAAATCACTGTCCTGCTAGCAGAGGTTGGCATTCCTTTGTTGTTTCATGTTGTCCTAAGAATCAGCTGTGCTTTGCTAACACTTTCCTGTCTGCCATCCAGCATAAATGGAGAAATTTGTATTCTCAGAGAAAGAGAATTATACACATATTTTCCCTGCAGCAGAAGGGGCAGGTTATGTTTATGAGCACCAAATAACTGGAGTGGTTTTTTACATAAGAGCCAAAGTTAAGTATTTTGTGGTAGGTACTGTGTAAGTCCCATGCACCATTCTACTATTGATAATTGTTTCCAGTAAAGACCTGGTTCCAGCATCTGAGTTTTGTGGGGAGAAAGAAGCATGCAGCCTCTATGTGGATGTTATAATTCACAGATGTTTGCTGGTGGGTAGTGCTAAAAAGAGAGTGACTCTACATAACAATATTGCATAGGAAAATATTCACACTGAAATTCCCTCTACCTGAAAAGTTCAATCCTGCAACAGTTGTAAAAAACTCTAGTGTGCACAGTCTCGCCATTCAGCCTTCTGTCCTCAGTAGACAAAACCAAAATCCATGCCCAAGCCAAAACTTGTAGTAACATTTTCAACTTGGCTTTGAACACACCCTGAGGAACACAGAGTAAGTTTAATAGTGCAGTATGCAGATACAAAGAATTAATGTCAATATGGGTTCCACGGAGGAGTAGAGAAAGGTCTTTGAAAATTCTGTGGCAACAGTATGACCATATTAAAGCATATGCAACCATCTCCCAGCCTCTATCAACCATCATCTTAATCCTCTGAAGTTTAAGAATTTAATCTACAGATTTGTATGCAAAATTAAGAGCAAATGATAGAAATCACCCCTCCAATCATCATGAATAAAGAGGACACTTGCAATCAATCTCTCATGGTATACAGGAAGCTTTATGAGATAGTGCAGTTAGTAAAAGAATAATCCTTCAAAAGCGTGAGGAAACCCAGGTACTCTTTTGATCGACAAGGATAGTCATTTGTGGCTCATTTTTATATGCTTCTTTTATTTCAACAGCAACATTAAGACCTACAGAACACTGCAAAATTTACAAAGTTAATATTTGTCCAAAGTTGTTCCTGAAATTACAGTTGCATAATTCAGATGTTGGTATACTTGGTTTTTATTGCCAGCTTCTCACTATGAGGTGAATGTGAAATGAGGTTCTCAGGTGCATCTTAAAATGGAATACTGTTAGTCTGCAACTCTTTTCAGTAATTTGTAGTACTGGGGTTCACTTTCACTTGGTTGTACTTACACTCCAAAATTTGACTGTTAATACTCAACTGGCCTGTTAAATTCTACTTACAAGCATAGACTCATAGAAAAAAAAATTGAAAACAATCAAAATCATAGAAAATAAATTGTAAGTGATTTTGTATGTCATCTGGTCCAACTTCCTGCTCAAAAAAAGGTTAATTTCAAAGTTTAGATAAGGTTGTTCAGGGCTTTGTCCATCTGAATTTTTAAAATCTGCAGGAATGGAAACCTATTCAAGGGCTCAATCATGTTCCTTGAGGAGAAAATTTTTTCTTAGCAAGACGGAGTTTACCTTGCACTAACTTGTGTCATATTCCTGTGCACCTCTGAGATGAGTCTGTCTTCATCTTCTCCTTAGTGTCCCTCTATATTGTAGGAAATAGCAATTAAACTTTCCCAGAGTTTCCACTTCTCTGTCAGCTTCCCCTCATACCTTGTGGTCTTTGCCCCTTGAGCACTTTAGTGTCCTCAACTTCATTTTCTCCTGCTCCTGAGTCATAGGTCTTAACAATGCATAAAAATGCTGATCCTGAAGACTCACAACTTGGAAAAAAATTCTCTTTTGATGTCAAATAAACTTCTTTTAAGTGACTGTTTTTGCTGCTTTTGTATTCTGATGACATCTATTCTCTTACTTCATGTTATGCATGAGACACCTTCCTTCTCAGCTCTGTCATTGCATGAGGAGCTGAACACAGGGAAGCTGTGAGCTGTAACATACAGCACACTGGAGACAAACAGAACTAAATGACTCTTTGCACACATAGAAATTGCTTTACTTTAATTCCTTGAAATACTTGTGAACAACTGTGGTCTTTGGAAAACCTAAGGACTGTGTCCTTATTATGTAAATCTTAGACTAGTTCTCATAGTCTTTACTAAGTTGAATAATCCCATTTCAGTTGCATGTCTCTGCTTCTTATGATGTTTTTTTGAACAGCTGGGTTGGACAGACAGTGCTCAAAGGTACTCCTGTCTGATAATATCAAGAAAGTAGTTTTACTATTTGTCCACAAAGAGAACCTTGTATGGTATTTTCATTGCATGGGGCATATATTTTAGTTATTGTTATCCAGAAAATATTTTTAGAACTATCCTGAACCTTTCCTTTTGTGCTCTTTTTCTCCCCCCAAATTTTTCTTCTGTTTTCTTCTGAATTCCTGCTGGGTCCTGTAAAATTAATCCAGCCAAGAGTTCACTTCCCTAGGAAAAGAGGGCCACTGTGAACAGTTTATTGCCCTGCCAGTTGCCCTCGTGTATCTCAAAGAAACTGGCATTGCAGGCTGAGAGCTACAGTCCCTTGGCATTATAAATGTGTCATGTCTTTCAGTGAGATATGTGAAATACAGAACAAATGACCAAAGTAAAAACAGTCTAAGCATTTTCCTGATCTTGAACCTTTGTTTGGAACTAGCTGGGACATCTTTACTTGAGAAATCTTTTTGATTTCTCATGTGACAAGGAGTGAAAATATTTTTTTTACACATTTATGTTAAATTTTTCCTACGAGATGCAAAAAGAAAGATTTTTACCTCCAGTTGCAAGTAAGAGTGGAGATGCCTGCTTAACCAGCTGTTCTACTTAAACAATTATTCAAGTAATGAGCTCTTTCTTTAACCTTTATTTTAAAGTACAGAAAATTCTTTGCATATAAACTATGGTGATGATCTTTCAGCTCTCTTTTTATGGTCTTCTGATTATTCCTTCACCATTAGGAAGAATTAGGAAGAAAACAGTCTCAGATTCTCCCTTATCCGTTTTAAGCTTCAGCCTTTCAGTGACTGCTTTTTTCTTGAGGGAGAGCAATGGCTTGATGAGCTTTCATCCCTATAATAGACACATTTCTCACTGGTTCTGTTATAAATTTTGTCACTTCCCATTTATTATTTTGCTTTCACACATTCAGTTCACACACTCCCCTATAGGGATAAGGTTGCAATCATAAACACTCAGGTTTATCAAGTAACTTTCTATTTTCTGTTGGCTTTTTTTTTTTCTCTTTGTGCATATGCCTGTAAAACAGTGAATACATGGCTGTGTGCACTCTGTGTTTTGGGCTGAGTATTGTTGAGCAGCACAAGACTGAGGAATTACTCCTCTCAGTTGCAACAGCAGCTGTAGAATCTTTAAAGAAAACTGTTTGGTATATTGTTGTATAAGTTAAGAAGTATATTGTTGTAATTTTACCCATGTTGTGCACATTTTGCAGATCTCTGCATGCTTATGTAAAGTTTTGCTTGTCTCTTTTGTTTCTAAATGAGAGGAAGGTCCCTTCTCTCCCAGTATTTTGGTTTCTCTGAAATGTGCATATACTTTGTCCATAGTTCACACTCTGTATCTACTCAGGATCACACAATTTCTTCTGTGTGGCACACTCTTTTAACTGTGTCCTGACTTAACTCTGGATTGGCTTTTTTTGACCTATGTATAGTCATAACTTAGCCCTTGTTACGGACCTACTTGCCAAACAATACTACAATTTGCTGTTCACTCTTTTATTACTTACAGGTATTACTTTTTTTCTTCCTAAAAAAAACCCAAACAAACTTTCATTTTTATGTGGGTTCAACAAGTTACTGCATTTGATGGATGTAGACAAGTAAAGTTCAAATTACCATAGAATGGTCATCCACATAAAGTAAATAAACTAGACTTCTGGGACCCTGATACTGCTCTGTGAATTTCTGAGCAACTCCACTTTTCTTGCTGATGTCCTCTGATATTTCAGCTAGATATTCTGGCAAGGTCTAGACAAATTCCATTTATCTATGTATTGCTAAAGGCTGATTTCTCCATCTGAATTCAGTGCTGGCTGAATAGTTGGCACAAAGAACAATTATCCTGTGAAATCTATCTATTTTGATTGTGATTGCAATATCCCTCTCATGATACAGTTCTTACAAATGTAGTTTGGTTTTAGAGGATGAGAACCTGACCTAAAACAGCATGGGATGTCCAAATTGCAAAATTCCCTGAGATTTCAAGGTATGTGTTTTTAGAAGGAAGGCAGAGTTTTCTGTCCACTCACTGATGTCACTAATAGCATTAGTCAGCTTTTCTCACTTGTACAAAGCTGTCATTACAATGACAGTAATAAAGGATGCATTATTATTTGCTCCAACTATTGTTTCACCTCTTTACCTGAGTGATGTAAAACAGTCTTAGCATGAAAGAGGCCGACCCTTGGAAAGCAACGCATGAAAAAGCAAAATATTTGCAATCACAGCTGGCTTGCAAGTCCAGAAAGATAATTCTGTCCTGTAAGATGTACAATACACACCAGGCAAATGTTCAATAAGCTCCCAAATTCTTAGCAAATAAATGGTATTCAACCCCCTCTGTGAGCTTAATAAATATTGTATTTACATGGCAAGGTGTGAGAGAGGCAGAAGCTAACACATCAGCATGTACACAAAATATTTGTCAGAGATCTCCAGAGCTTCTAAGTAGTATTGTTCAGTAAAGGAGCAGTCTGGGCTAAGTTATCCATATTTTTAGCATCATAATCTGGACTGGACTGATGACACTGCTGCTTATATAATTCTAAATGATTTTTTATTGGTGTATGTGAGCCTTTATTTTGTTTATTGTGCTTTCATTTGTTTAAAGCTTGTTTTTGTTTTTCCACCTGACACTGTTATACTGCTGCAAATTAGATTAGTGGTACAAGAGGGTATCTTAGTCTTCATCAAACATGCATTTTTGTCTTAGCAAGACATTTCTATAAAGAAAATTTTCTGAAGGGGCTTAGAAAGTGCCTGACAGAGCAACTTTAAGAGGAACAGAATGGTGTGTCTATAGGCTGCAGTCACAATCGGGTAATTTTTGAATCACATGGGTTATAACAGAAAACATAAGATATACCAAAAAAGACCATTGCTAGCTTTAATTTTTCTTCTTAACCTTTCTTTTACAGATTAACTGACAGTAATTTTGTTTTGTAAAGTTGCTGTGTCCTGTTTCTTAAAATCTGTGATGTACATCTGTCTACATAGATGACTACATATACACACAATCTAAGTAATTTGTCACTCTCCACTTTAAAGAGTAGATGAATACGTCAGGTCAAAAAGATATATGTGGTGTTAATCTGAGATGTTTGGAATACACTACATTTCTTAAATGGTGTGAAAAGCTCAAGGTACCTGTATTTTGCACGTCACAAGCTTTCATGAACAGATCCATCTGGGACAAAGTAGAACCAAAAGAATTTCCTGCAGAACTTGTACCCTTACTAGGCTTCTTAAATTAAAGTTATATAATTCTGTGAGTGTTGTTTCTCTGAGCAACATCCAAAACAAAGTGAGTTGCTGCTATAAGCATTGCAATATGGGCAGACTCACCAAGGTCCTCCAGATGACCTCTGTGAGGAAATGTATTCTGGACCATCTCTGTTTTGGGCTGGTCACATCCAACTGTTAAGTGTGCAAAAGATTTATCTTGTGTTAATCTGATTGTTCAGGTGCGAGTATTGACGAAACAGATCATACAGCTGTGTTGATTTCCCTACAGCAGAGATACGTAGAAGGTCTGGCCCAAGGTATGGAAAGGCTTCTCCAGCCAAGCAGGACAATAGGGCATTGGTGAGGGCCTGTGAAGCCCACTTTTTGCCTGTATCTCCAGGTTTGTAGGGAAGGGGTGGGGTGGGTGGGAGAGCAATTCCATCTTACCAGAGAAAGCACCACTGTGTGAAGGGGGGTGGCTCTGCCCTTGCTGCTGAGTGCTGCATCAGGAAATGTGCTCTTGCCCTGCTGAAAGTCAGCACAGATGGCAGTGGCTGTTTATGCACTTTACAGCAGCAGGGAAAAGCAGAAGGGAGGGCATTAGCAGTGGTAAGTATTATGCTACTGGTAATTCAATTAACTGACTCTTGGGACTCTTTTAGATTTCCATAGTGTAGTTCATGCAGTTTTAATTGAAGATATCCATATGTGGGGTTAGATTTGGGTAATAAGGTTTTGTATCCAGTTTTGATGTTCCTGTTTCTAGGGTGGAATGGGTAACTAAATTAAAACTCTACTTATCTGTCACTTACATAAAATACTACAAAATATCTCAGGCCAGTTCCTGTTAAAGACAGGTTATTCTTTTTATGCTGCATTTTATCTGCAAAGGTACACTCATGAGAGCTCTTATGTCTTTGGTATAGCATCACACCGCTGTGCAGCCTTAGGACAAGGTGCCATTTTAGTGGTAGGTCCAGACACATACAAATTTTGTACCAAAGGTTTACCTGTCTTCAGCCTGCTTGAGTTGGTTTTGGTAGAAAGACCAGAAAAATATAGTTGCTAGTGTTATAAAAAATGTGTTTTTTGGGCAAGTGGCATGGCTGTGAATTGAGTCAGTTTATTATATATTCTTGTATGTATTTACAGATTAAAAGACTGACCAAATAAATGTGATCTGGTTGGTTCTAAGGGATGCATTCACAAGGATGAGTGTTAAAAATCCTGATCACAAATATTCATAGATGCATACTGCTTTGTCATAACCTTTCCATCTTTGAAATGACCCAAGTGCCAAGATACTGCTGACAAGATATGTATCCCATTCCTGGATGTATTAACAATTGAGATCTTAGCATAGCCTGAGATTCTGTGATTATGATTAACCAATCACCATTTGTATCTTTTTGTATTTGCATTACAATACTGCCTGTGATTATTTAATCATATGCTAGATTATCCACATAAATCCTTGTCTTGTGGTAGTATAGTACAGACTTTTTTTGGAGATGAAGCAAAGATTATGGTCAAAAAGAATGATGACTCCAGGTTCTACCTAATTTGCAGACACTAAAAAGGAGTGGACAAGTAAAGCTTTGAATATGGACTTGGCAATACTGTTTATTTCCCATGTTATTTCAGGGGATAAGCAGAAGAGTTTTGGATAACATTATCAGTATTATTAATTATTACTATTATTATTACCATCAGACAAAAAGAAAAACAAACAGGAAAATGTATTTTGTATAATCTTACCGAATATATTTAAGTTTTTCTTCCCTATATAGGGGAATTTCAAAAAGCAGACAGCTATTTGAAACCAAGGGTTAAGTGTTCATACTCAAAGGCTGCTTTATTTTCATGTGATGCAGTATAAACTAATATTCTGTGAAGGTACAATGTGTTTAATCTCCTCTTATGATCCTCTCTGTTAATCCCTTCCTACTCTCTTCACTCTAAGACTGTATTTGCTGCCAAATTTTCTATTCTCTGAAGGATGACCCAGACCCCATAAGAGAACAGAATAAAGAAAAAGGATTTTTCTTTAGTGGACAAAACATTAGATTGTCAAGGACTCTGTTCTCGTTGCTTCCATGTTATTTCTATGTAATGGTAGGCCTCTTACCTAAAGTTTTCAAAGATGATTGCTAATACTAAACTCTTCATCTTTTGGTTACCCAGCAATCCATACCTGCTATCTGACACCTAGGAGTTCTGACCGGCTGGCTCTGTTATTGGGAACTCTCCTTTACATGTACAAAGTCACTTAAAATTCTAGTTACTTAATTAAGTCTGTCTCAAGTTTTCTATAACTGACCATCCTGAGTTTATGACATCTTTGATACTTTCAATTTTAAACTTTGAATCTTTTGAAAACAAAAAAAAGGTAGATGCATCCTGTTGTGTGGGAATAGTAATATATTTTAGAGGAATACTGTAGAAATGAATGTTGACAAAGAATAGGCATCCAAGTAATCAAAATTCTATATCTAAATCACAAGACCCCAAAATGTTTCTCAACTTCAGCTCTGGCAAAAAGTCTGAACCAACGCCGTTGCTTCCATAAACCTTCACTGAGAGGAAAACCAGGCATTTGTCCTCAAAGAAAATGTCTTGTGCCCCAAGCAGATGCCCAGTTTGGTTAATCAGAAAGCTAGCACAGTGAGTCAAGGACACACTCTAGGCTTAGGCAGAAGAAAATAAGCATTTGAATCCTGTGATGGACTTTGCAACCTTATCCTGGACTCTTAGAAGCAGGTGTAAGTGCAAGTGTTATTTTCCTGAAAGTTAGTGCACTGGAAAGGTTTGTTGTTGTGCAAAAGAGTGAGAACTCCTCTAAGCATATCTGGGAAGACTCTTGAGGACTTAAAACATAATTACCTCAGAGGCTGGGAACCCAAAGGGACTGAGGTGTGAGGAGTGTTTCCACTCCTGCTTCACCAGGATGGAGCCACCTCCATCACGGAACACCCAAGACTTATGGAGCTAATTGGTGGCACCAAGGCTGCTCATAAAAGCTCAGTGTATCAGTCAGGGTGTTTGCTGACCACTTGTGTGACCTGAGGGCCTACATGCTACATAGTGCAGGGATTTATTTCAATTACAGGTGACAAAATGCTGAAATCAATATTGGAGATAGCACTATAGTCATGCTCATTGTTCTGTGTGTGAGAAACAGGCGTGTTCTTCAAGTGTAAGGTCCAGCTGGCCTTGTGTTGATGCTTACATTACTTGTACTATGTTGACCCAAAGAAGGGCAAATGCATAATATTATCTTACCTTATTTTAATATTCAGATAGAAGATTACTCTTTGAGTCCATTAAAGGAAAGACCAGAAAGAAATCACTACTGTTCTCTATTCACAGGGTGCACAGAAAGCAGTGAATGAAGCTATAAGATAAATAAATGAGGAAGAGAGAAACTGAACTGGTATTTATTTAACGAGAGCCCTCTGACTTCTTTCTTTCCTTTATGTAGTTAGTCCTAGTTGTAGCAAGATAAAATAGTTTGGATGCCTGTAATTACTATTATCTGTATTTTTCTCTATAAGATGTTCAACTATGTGTCATTTTATCTTTGTTGTCTCTTGTCAAGGACAATACTGATTTGAATAAGTGTGTAAAGATATAATTTCTGATATTTTATGGACATCCAGTCAAAATAAAAAAGTAGCTCAGGGAGTTATTGTTAAATTTAACACAGATTGAAACTTCAGATGTTCATCAATAAAGAATACAGGGAATTGGCACTGAAAATTTTTATTAAGACTATATATTAAGATAGCTTCTCTCCAAAAACAGCATAGACAAACAAAATTGACTGTATTACTTGAAAAAGAAATTACTTTGATCTTTCCTTTCATTACTAAATCCATGTTGGTAAATTGATTCTATAAATGTCACAGATGTGCTGCTGGTTCTGAGATTTGGTGTTTATTTCATATGTTGATATGTGGACATACAGATATACACATATATGAAGCTAAGAAGTAATGGTACTACATCACTTTTAGCTAATTGTGTCTTGGATATAAACAGTGGTTGTTTCTGGAGGCCTTCTTGCTTGTGAGATGGAGCAATGAAAAGGGTAGAGAGGAAAGAAAGAATAAAGGTTATATGCAGGGGGTTCCTCTTTTACAATCAAATATCTTTTTCTTTCATGCGTTCTCCTCTCCAGACTTTTTTAACTATTAGCCACTATCTGCAACTGATACATAACAACTCTCTAGACCGTGCACACTGCTGGAGACCATGGTGCTTGGATATTCTGAAGGTACAGTTTACATTTCTGCATTCTGAGCTCAGTGACAGATGTCAGGTGTCTAATCAGTCAAGGCTCATATTTCTTGTGCTCTCCTTCTTTTCCCATGTCAGCCACTCTTACTGATCATTGTTTTGATGTGAGAACTCTTTGAGCCCATTGTGATGAAGTCAGGGAGCAGGAAAAGCGGCACTTTGATTCACATATAAATATATTTTAGTCCTACTGATTTGATTTCTTATTTTTGTCACTCGAAATCCTCAGACAGAAACATAAATAAGAGCTATTAACATAAATAAGAGCTGAAGTTTTCTGTTTCAAAATCAGCATGCACTAATATTATAACTTATTGAATAATGAAGTAGACCTTATCATGAAGATATTGCATGAAAGTCACTAACACTGTTTTTCTGGTGTCCTTTCTTAAATTTAAATAACAATAACGTGTTGTAGTTAATGAATCATCTCATGTTAATCTTGCCTTGAGCCTACCTGCTGAATTAATGTTGGGGGTAAAGATACCTGCATCCTCAGTGGTGGTATAAGTGCCTGTGTTATGCATAAAAACAAGTAATCTTGTGAAAACTTATGCAGTTATGGCCTCTTGATCACCTAAGCAGATTTTTTTGAGTGTTGTAACAAAAAGTCCTTAAATTTCTTCTGAATTATGCTACAGATGCCAAAACATTATTTTGGATCTCACTGCATGATCAGAGAGCATTGCCAAAACCAAATCAAGTCAGAGTGGCATGTGAAAGCCAGAAAATCTTACCATGATCTTGCATACATTTTTCATGAAAAACTTGTCATGTGGTACTTACTGGAGCTTATAACGTTTGTGTGAGCAAAATACTTAGTTTTTAATGAAGATATCAGGTGATATCCAGTCTGCAATATTAGTAAAATGTTCTAAATGATAATATCCTTATGGATAATGATAATTTAGTTTTAGCCTCTATTTTTCTTGATTTATCTTCATGAGAGCTGATATATCTTTTGTTTTCTCCCTTAGCATAAGCATTTTAATTTGCAAAAATATATGAAAATATGTGCAAACTGTTACCAGGTTGGATCTTAACTTTATAAATAAGCAGAAGAGTTTTCATTAACTACTCATGGTAAAAACTAAAATGATTCTTTTTGTTAATTTTTAAATTGTCCCAGGGCCAAATCCAACAATATGAGGTTTAAAAAGATCAGGTGCCAAGTCCTGCACTTTGGCCACAACAACCGCAGGCAGCACTACAGGCTAGGGACAGAGTGGCTGGACACCAGCCAGGCAGAAAAGGACCTCAGGGTGCTGATTGACAGCACACTGAACATGAGCCAGCAGTGTGCCCAGGTGGCCAAGAAAGCCAATGGCATCCTGGCCTCTATCATGGATAGTGTGGCCAGCAGGACCAGGGAAGTGATTTTTCCCCTGTACTCTGCACTGTTTAGGCTGCACCTTGAGTGCTGTGCCCAGTTCTGGGCCTCACAGTTTAGGAAGGACGTTGAGATGCTGGAGCATGTCCAGAGAAGAGCAACAAGGCTGCTAAAGGGTCTGGAGAGTAAGGCATATGAGGAGGAGCTGGGGGAGCTGGGTTGTTTAACTTGGAGAGGAGGAAACTCAGGGGAGACCTTATTGCTCCCTATAACTGCCTGAAAGGAGGTTGTAACTGGGTGGGAGTCAGTCTCTTCTCCCAGGCAACCAGCAAGAGGATGAGAAGACAAAGTCTTAAGATGTGACAGGGGAGGTTTAGGAAGAAGTTCTTCACAGAAAGGGTGATTGGGAACCGTCCAGGGAGGTGGTGGAGTCACTGTCCCTGGAGGTGTTTAAGAAAAGACTGCTCTAGTTGACAAGGTAGTGTTAGGACATAGATTGGACTCGATAATCTCAAAAGTCTTTTCCAACCTAAATGATTCTCTGATTCTCTGGGTTTTAATCTTTTTGCTTAGAGTTACTCTTTTATCCTGATATGCTCAGTATAATGGTCTGAGGTTTACTTTATTGATAATCTAGGATAGACATCTTGCAAAAGTATACTATTAACTTTCTTACAGGATTATTCTCAGGAGGGTTAGCTTCAAAATCTTCAAAACTTGCTGTCTTGCTGTTACTAGTAGTAGAGATACTAAGATTAAATACTTTAAATGTACCTACTTGCATATATTCTACTCTATGGAAAAAAGCCCCAAAATTTCTGGGTGAGTGAATAAATCCCCTCTTAAGAAAAAAAAGTAATTGCCAAATGATGTGGCAAAAAAGATGAGAAATTCAGAAATGTCAGGTGTTTAGAAGCAAGGGAGGTGGACTGCTGTTTAAAAATCTTATTATCATATGGTAAATTAAATGTAGGCATATTGCATCCCAAAAGAGATTTCTGACTCTGATTTAATGCTAAGCCTTAATCCACTCATATCAGTCTGACCTTGATCAAGATTTTTGAGGTGGGGGAGAGGGACAGGGGATAGAAAGAAAAAGAGATTTTAGAGGATAATGCAATGGGTAAAGAATAAAAAGACAGTACTTGTCAATGCTGCATTCTGTAATATGCTCACGTTCTCCTGAACGCTGAATTCTTTGCTGCAAAAAAATATGAAACACAGTAAACCTCTGCATTTAGCCATCTTATTTTCATGCAATGTAAGTTCGAAGCCAGTAAAACAAATGGATCTTAGCAGTCATAGCCTTTGCGGGTAGTTTTCATGCTGAAAGCTCGCCTTGCTTTAGGGAAGAAAAGGGTCTTAGAAAGAAGAAAACTTTTTTCCTTTAGGGGAGAGACTTCCTTATTTGAGCAATAGATATTAGAATAGTCAGCTGCAGGAACTCAATATCATGAGTCTAATGTGCTTCCTGTAAATTCAGGTATGTGTCATTCATTTTGTATCAAGGTTAATTCACACATGGACCTTCTGAGAAATAATTATTTTTCCATTTGTTCAGACAGGTCAGCTCCATGGCTGTTAGCTCACAGCTAGCAATTGCCATCTCAAGTATGTTTTTCTCACTATTCCAGACCATTTTTGTACTGACCTTTAAGGCAACAAAATAATTAAGCACGCCAATGATGTTCTGTAACTTTGAATTCACTGCATTAACAAGACCACAGTATTACAAGGCCACTAAACCATTCATTAGGTCTGACCATGCCCTTTTGGAATCAATAGCAAAAATCACAATAGTCTCCACTGATTGTGCTCAGACACTGGAAATTACTTTTATTTGCAGAATCACAATGTAGCAGAGGTTGAAAGAGACCTGTGGAGATCATCTATTCCACTGTCCCTGCTCAGAACACAGGATGCCCAGAATCGTGTTCAATTGGGTTTTGACTGTCTCCACGGATGAAGAATTCACTGCAACCCTGGATAACCCATTCTATTGTTCAACCATGCTCACAATCAAAAGGTTTTTTCCTGTGGTCAGGTGTAATTTTCTATCTTTTGACTTGTGCCCATTGCCTCTTGGTGGATGGAAAGCTCCACATGAGCCAGCAATGTACACTCATATCTCAAAAATTCAACTGCATCCTGAGTTATAGAAAAAGAATGCCCAGTAGGTTGAGGAAGGAGATTCTCCCTCACTACTTCACTTTTGTGAGACCCACCTGGAGGACTGCATCCAGTTCTGGGGACCCCAGCACAGGAAAGACATGGACATGTTGAAATGGATCCAGAGAAACACCACAAAAATGATCAGAGGGGTGGAACACCCCTCCTATGTAAAAAGGTTGAGAGAGCTGGAGATATTCAGATTAGATATAAGGAAAAAAAATTTACTATGAGGGTGGTCAAACAATGGAACAGATTTTTCAGAGAAGTTGTAGATGCCCTATCCCTGTAAACATTCAAGGTCAGGTTGGACAGGACTCTGAGCAACCTGATCTAGCTGAAGGTGTTCCTGTTCATTGCAGGAGAGTTGGACTAGATGAGGGATCCTTCATGGGTCTTTTTCAAGGGTCCTTCCAACCCAAACCTTTCTATGAATCTATTATATTATTATTAATTCTATTATTCTCTTTTACCCCTGAGGTTACCACTGAGGAAAGTCTGGCTCTGTATTCTACACACCCATCATCTTGCATTTTTGCACATGGATAAGATCCCCCTAAACTTTGTCTTCTCCAGGCTAAACAGTCCCATTTCTTAACCCCTTCCCATATGAGAGGTGTTACAATCTCTTAAGCATCCATCTGGTCCATTGCTGACCTCACTCAGTCACTCCAGTACATCCATATGTTTTGTACTGGGGAGCCCAGAAATGGACCCAGCACCCAATCAGTGCCTCGCTAGTATAGAACAGAGGAGAAGGGGCTTTGCCAGGAGGGTGCATTGCCCTCTCATGGTTGTCTTGTTAACCTTCAGGACCTCAGGGTCTTTTCTGTCAAAATCAGCAATCGATTTTGGCAACAGTTTTTAAAAGAGTCATTTGGAAGCAATAAAATATAAGATGCTATAAATATACTGGTTAACAACACATTTTCTCCAGTTCAAAATATGAAATAGACTAGAACTAAACATTAATAAAATATTTGAGTTTAATGTTTAGTTTAGACTTATTTCAATGTAAATACAAATTGCTTGATATTTGTTTCTGAACTTGTGCCTACCTATTCTGCTTCATGCATCTATTCCCAACCTGTAATTTAGTTTGATAGACTTTTTCTTGGGAGAAATTATACAACCAAAAGCATGCTTTCATAAATAAAAGACAAGATATGTAATTGGTTTAAAACTATGTAGATATATACCATTGACTGTCAAACTCAAACAATATAGATTGCTGCTTGTTAAGAGAGGGAGGAAATGCCTTTGTGGCTCCTCTACCTGATTAAGTTTCATAACATAATCAGGAAAGCTCTTCCACTGGAAATAAAAGTTACTTTTTGAACTTAATTACATGCTAATACTAAATGACATAAATTAATTGCTAACAATCTCTAATGACTTTTAACAGAAATCCTAACCCCTTGTAATTTGCTAAAAAGTTAATTTGATTCCTTAATTGAATTTTAATTCACCTCTTTGATATACAGCCAGTAATTGCATTGCATATGACTTGATTTTTTTTGTAAAATAAATTTCTTTTTAATTTCCCCAAATATCTTTTTTCCTGTAAATATTTAAAAGGTTTCTTTGGTGTCCTTGGCAGACAGCTATGGTTACTGAATCTGTCTTTTGCCTTAGTAGCACAGAAAGTGATGGGTTCACTTCAGTAGACATTCAAAATTCATCACGTATGAAATTGCCCTGGGGACCCTTTTGACCAGATCAGTATGCTGTGATACCAGGGAGCCTTGGAGCAGGTATAAGATTCTTGTTGGCAAGGTGTGCATATGGCTGACTAGGTTTTCTGGCAAGATTTTTATCACTGTAATATTTTCTACTGGCTCTATTAGAGCACAGCTCTGTGTGTTGAATAAGTTACTGAAGAGGAGAAGTAAAAACAATGAAAAAGAGGAAGAGAAGCTATAAAAAGTATCAATCCAATATCCTTCAGGCCTGTCTACCATAATTTTGCCTGCTGGCTTTGATATCATCATAACTGAGGCCTTAGCAAGCAAGGACAGACTAGTATGTTTTCAAAACTTGCTGAGGCTGTGGACTGAGAACTTTCTAAATAGATAAAAGCAAGGAAGAAAATCTCACAAGCCTCTGTTAACATCAGTCCACCTGGATAAAGAAGAGGGTAAACCATTACAATGGAGCTGGTGCAAAAAAAGTTGTTATGATTTCAGGATGAAAAGTCCATTTTGTTCTTGGTATTCTAAAAATTATAAATGGATTTACTTAAAAATTAAATAGAATTGGGTTATCTTGTTCATTTAGCTCAGTTGGTTAGAGCATGATGCTAATACCAGAGTCACGGGTTCAATCCTTGTGAAGGTGATTCACTTAAGAGTTGGACTCGATGATCCTTGTGAATCCCTCACAACTCACAATATTCTTTGATTTTGTGATTTATTAGCCAGACTCCTTACACATTTCTCTATTTTCTTCAGGCTCTGATTTACTTCTCAAACCAGTGAAACAAGACCTGACTTCTGGTTGTATTGCATTCCTTATTTCCTTTATTTGGCACAGTCAATAAAACCTTTCTAATATTTAAAACCACTCAGAATTCACAAGGACATATCTAAGCAGGGAGAGTGTTTGAGGGGTTACTAAAATTTAAAACTCACTCAAAGTTGTGCAACTTCATATAGTTTTTTTTAGATTATTTTGTCTGGTAAAATGCCAACCATGATGTACTTTTAACATTTAGTCCTTAAATTCTTCATTTTAGTAGTTACTGTTTTGTTTTACAAAACACTGCTTCATAGATTCTCATACAAACTCCCTACAATAGTAATCCATGGAGATTTTCCTGTCACAGGAGCAGGCTCTGCATAAACTCAGCATATAATTCACAGCCTGTGTTTTATTGTACATGTGAACAGGACCCTGTGGAGCCTGAAAGGCTTTAGGTGTAGAAGTGAAACCATACCTTTTTTTTTTTTTTAGGATCAATGCTTTCAAATTGTTCAGAAGAAGTGCTCTGTCTGTGAAGACATGGAATACATCTGGGGTGGGTCATCAGTCTGGGTTAGGAGAGAAGAAGGATGATTGGTGGGAGTATTTTTCCTGTTTGATAGAATTTATCATGTCTTCTCATTACAAAGTCAAATGAAAGTAAACTATTATGGAATTTAATTTTTTTTTTAATTTTGTGATAAAGTTTAATTCTTAAAATAATATTTTAATTGTATGGCAAAAAATGTTTAAAAGCGCATTTAAGGATTTAACAAGCTTTAACAGTTAATTAATTTAACAATTAATTAATATATTTAAATATTTGCAAGAGGGCCTAGAGTTTTTGTGGAATGCTGGATAAAGACCCTCTCTAAAAATAGTTTAAATGTTTTGAAGTGTGCAGGCATCTGTAAAGAATGTACATAGTTAAAGCAGCTAGAAGAACTAGAGAAGGCAATAAGAGTACTTCAGCTCTTCAGAGGACAAAATCTTTGGAGAGCAAGAAAACACTCAAAAAAAAAAAAAGGCCAAGCCTTAGGTAGATACAAAATGTCAGGGAAAAGACAACGTGAAGAAATGATGCTGGAAGACAAGGAAGAAAGAAGTTTCTGCTGGTGTGTTTTGTGTAATGAAAGTGAGAATAGTTAGAAGACAAGGAAATGTGTGTGCATCTCTTTCTTGAATCATTTCCTAGTGTGTCCTTGAGGGTGAGTTTCTAACAGCGACTTTAACAGCAACTTCTGACTATTTACATTTTCAATATAAAAAATGGTAAGGTTTCTACATGTGGGACTGAGTACAGACCTGATTCTGAAGCCTCTGAGCAGGTCGTACATTTGACTGAGAGGAAGGAGAAGCTAAAGGTTTGCTGAAATTCTTGCCAGGGCTCTACAAACCATGGACACAAATGAGAAGTGTCTTCCTCTGAGAGTGTTTGAACTACTGAACCATTGGACAATAGCGGGAAATATCATCAACTGCTACTTTTAACAAACCAACTTTGAACACATGCCTCCCACCTGAAAGGATTGGGTAAAACCAAAATAAAATTTGCAAACAGTTTGAGATGACAGAAGTCAAATTTCTTTTGTTTAAAATTCTTTGTCCAGCTTTAATGAGAAGTGTAAGAGGCTAATTAAGTAACAACTGACAGAAGAGTTGCATATGCAATTTACAAAATTATTAAATCTCACAACATTGCATATTGCCACAAATCAGCATATATAACATTTCAAATTATGGAAAAGTTTTGATTTTTTTTTTTTTTTTGTTTGCTTGTTTGTTTGTTTTTTAATTTCAGTAAGCATAATTTTGAGGGTTTTTCCATGTTTCAAGTTGTGGTACGTATTTTGCCAATCAGAATTTTTTGCAAGGCTAGGATTGACAGACAGCTGGGTAGCACAAAAAATATGTTCACTTGGAAAGAAACAGTTAAATCAGGTTTATGGTACTTGGATTAATTTTGATTTTGGTTTTTTTAACAAAAATTTGTGTAACTCCTGACATGTCTTGCTTGTAACTGGGCAAAATTCTTTCCAGATTAACAAGCTGCTGTTTTGCTTGCTTGTGGCCTTTCATTTTCCCCCAGATTTCTCTACATTTATACGGTGTCAAGTTAGCTAATTTTATTTAGCAATTTAAATAGACTCTTGACTCCTTGACATTATTCACACGCTTCAATTACTAAAGAGGAAAATAATAGCAACTGCAGCACCTGAAAGGTGATTGCTTACAGGTGGTGTTGTATGACCTTTTGGAAGAAGAACATAATAAGTCTGTTACAGTGAAACAATGAAGTGTGTGGGCCTAAAACTCAGGAGAAATAAGTGCTGCTTTTGTTACAGTCATTCAGGGCTCCTAGGAAACAATTAGCAAGCAAGGAACAGATCCAGATAGAGAGAAGGCAGCATCTAGTAAGATAGCACAAATTTCTGAATTCATTTTGAAAATGAAAGAATTCCTAGAGTGGTTCACTGCCTCATCTAAATAGTTAGGAATTTTTTTTGACAAACACTTTGCAGGAGATGGGGCTTCTTGAAATGGAGGGTTTTCATACATAACTTAGCCCACAGGTAGGATGAAAGACAGAAAATGATGAAAGCAAACAAGGATAGCCCAGTAGAGAGTTGTCACAGATGAGGCAGACTGAACCACAGTCTGTGGTGGACCTGGGTGCTGGAGTCTGTTTAAGGACTGACAAGATGAGAGCTTTCACTATGCTGGTTGTTTCACACATTCTCTCACTCAGTCAGTGACTGACTCACCCTCTCCTCACAGTGCTGTGCTACCTCAGGTCCTGACTTCCGTTCTCCACAGCGAGGTCACTGCTGCTCAAGGCACTCATGCAGAAAAAATGAGTGTTCCACTGTTCTCAGGTACCAGACTTTGACATCACAGGCCAAGCTCCCTGGGCATCCCTGCACTCATTTCCACACAACTCTGATCTCCAGGATCCAGGCTTTCCACCTCCAGGTCCCTTTCTGCAGCCAGGATTGTCATCTTTTGCTTTCCAGTTCCCTTCTCTTTCCTGAGACCACTTCATTTTGGCCCCAGCTCTTCTATTTTGGCCCCCACGTCTCCCATTTTCCCAATTTAAATACCTTATTTGTGGAATAACAACACATGATTAGTCCTCTAATTTTTGGTTCTGCCTCATGTTTTCATATTAGCTAGAGGATTCAGGATATGTCACTTTGTTCAGTCTGAGTATCATCAAAATTTGCAACTAGTCACATCAGCTACATCTACTAAGTAGCAGTCTTCTGCTTGAAAGTTGAAGAGTTTCAAAAATTCAGTTTCAGATACCCACCCCAGGAGACGTACACCCAAGCAGATGTTGCCAATTATCATTCAAAATTCAAGCTGGTTTTTTTCACATAAAAAGGGATATTTGGAAAGCTTGTTTTCTAATTGTGCCTTAAAGCACCTTGAACATAGCTATTACCTATCCCTGGTGGGGATTTTCATCTCTAGGCTTGACCTGGATGATGGGAAAGCTGAAAATATCATTGAATATCTCAGCCTTGTTGGATACAAAATGAGAACAAATGCACAAAACCTTGGATCCCACTACAAAATAGAATTTTGATTTTTTTTTTTCTTTAGTCTATGCAGAGATCTCAGGAAGATGACCTGTTTTTCTTAAACAAATTCTGAAAAATGAAAGCACTTGATATTACAGCAAAATATAGAAAGTAAGCATCCATCAGTTTGGATGACCTGGAAGGCATGCCAGTATTTTCTTCTCTACTGCTAGTGAGCACACTCAGATAGAAATGAACAGAACTAAGTGTGGATTGATGGTCAACCAAAGCAAGCTGCACAAAGATTGAGGACACTGAAGGGATACTGCATTTTTGTTAGGCTCTGATTGAGAGGGACTGCCCGGTTGTGTTATGGGCATAAGAAGAAATTGCAAAATGATCCTATGGATTAGATTGCCATCGGCTTTTGACTGACAGCAAACCTCTCACATGACCAAAAAATAACAAGAATAGGTTCCAGCGAGAAGTCAGATGATTTTTTTTGCAATTGGTAGGCAATGCATGATCATGGAAGGACCTTGGCTCAGTAATTGCTTCTACCTTGTCTAGACACTTTATGAATATTATTATAATTTCAGATTCACTTTACAGAAATCTCCAGAAACAATGACTGGAAAAGTATAAATAAGCAGGCTGTTCCAGAAAGCTTAAAATATAAAAGAAACAGAGGCAATCCTTGTGTAAAATGAGAGAGTAGAGAAAAAAAGTGTAGGATAATGAAGATGAGCTCTTGCAGTGATATTAGAGAGCTGCATGCATTGGTTCAGCTGCACATGTGTGCTTCTGAAATAATGGTACTGGAGTCTTTGCAACTACAGTAAAGTGAGATTGACGTGAGGTTGAAATTAAAATCCTATTGTTTCAGGTGTGACACATAGATCAGTGAGCCAGTCCTCTTAACTGTGCAGAGGGCACACATTTGTAATGTGACAGAGGATTTTGCAAATTCTGAGAGACATTTCCACATCTCAGTGATGTACTGCTTAGCCTCCTGGGTCACTGACAGTTTATGACTTCCTGGGCATTCACTGTTGACATTCCACACTGAAATTTATCTTGTTAATGTATTTAAATATTTTCTATTAATGGGAAAAGAAAAAAAAGAAGATTAATTTTTTATTCATCTGGTAGAAAAAACCAGATAAATGTAGCCTTGCGACATTATTAGCTAGACTAAGAATGTGCTCACACATAGTACAGAACTGTTTTCACATCTCATTTCCTGAACAGCCGAGATGGAAAATTAATTTAGAAACAAAATCAAATAAAAATATAGGCTTTTTCGCTGTATTAAAAAAAAAGAAAAAAGTAATGACACTGCTGGTAGAAGAAAGTTTCACAGCTTAAGCCATAACACCAATCAACCTTCCTGGTTAGGTGAGTGTCATATTCATCTTAGCCTGTGTTATTACATTCTTTTAAAACTAATTAGAATATGACTAGTAACAGGTCTGTTTGTTATTTGTCATGAAGAAGAACTCTATAAGTAATATAATTGCACTGAGTGATTTACTTACAGTTTGATTTCTTTTGTACCAGGAAGTATGACACAAAATTTTACATCTAAATGAACAAAGACAAATTTGTTTGGAAAAACGCTTAAAAACTGTTTTCAACAAAACTGGGTTTTAATACAAGTAAAAGAATGACTATGCAGAGCCGAGGTTTCTGTTAAGGCACAGTTTTTTGTCTCTTGGTTTTAAAAAATCTGTTTCGCACTGGATCATAGATCGCTAAACAGTAGCATGTGTGCCACAGGTGGCATGTGAATCCCCCTGAAGTGATCAGACACACAGACGGGGGATGCTTTCACCTGCAGTGTTACCTGCTGCTTACACTGTTCATGTTCAAGGGCTGTAGTACTTTATCTCTGCTAGATCCCTCTTTGTCATGGATTCCTGCATCTGGCGATAAGACCCAATCTAGGTTTTAAAGAGTATTGGAAACTGCCTTAATATAAACTGTATGGGAACTATAGTCAAAAGTATTTTTCATATCAGGTTTATCTTCTCTAAGAAATAATTGATGACAGACTGACTTTACTTCTCTTTTCATACCATCAGCCTCTGCTCTACTCCTCAACTATTTTCTCCTCTCAAATATTCAAAAGGTCTCTTGTCTGCTTTCCTCCTCTAATCTCTGGTGCTTGAAAAGGCCCCTGCCCTCTCTCTCTGCAATGGCACCAACTCCTGAACTTAGAAAAACGGTACCTTGTACAGGCAGATGTCACACTTTGAACTCCATACAGAGATGTTAATTAACCTGGAGAACGGGTAATCTTCAAAATAAATTATTTATGTGAAAGCCTTTAATTATCTATACAAGTTTATCAGCCAAGGAAGCTTTGGAAGAGCTCATGAAAATCCACAAGCCCCAGAAAACATATGAAGAAATAGTGCTGATTAAATTTGGGAATAAAATATCCAATTTTGAAATAAAATCAGAAATTGCTCACGTGAATTTCAAGTATGCAAGTATTCAAGTATTTAAGTGCTACTGCATGATGGAACTTCTGTCACCCTGTCATAGGGAGAGGTTGTTTCTCTTCAGCATGGGAGCCCAAAGTAGGCCACTGATTGAGAAATCCAAGAAATTAGGCAGGTACTTGGATCTTTCCAGAACTGAATTTTTTGGATCAAGCCCATTGCATGTACTGGAGCTGGTGTGACCCAATGCAGCTGGTGCATAGCTGGTCTCATAAACTGGAAGACAGGAAAGTTGTGCTCCCCTCTTGGCCAAAGACCTCAATTTAAAAATAAACCTAAAGAAAATGGAAAATGCAAGGCTGGAAATGGCTGAAAGTAAGAAGATGAAGCTATTAAAATCAATGCATCTGGTTGCAGTCTGTGACACATTAAATCCCCTAGGTTTTTGATTGATGGAAGACAACAGGACACACCAAGGAATATATCACTCTGTATCATTCCTGCTTTTTAAATGTTTTCCCTAAAGATTTTCTATTTATCATTGCCATAGACAAGCTATTGGACTGGCTCAATCAATGGTTAAATTTACCAAGTTTACAAACAGCAACAAAAATCCAATCCAGGATAGTTCTTTGTGTCCAGCTGGCACGATATAACCTGTGTCCATACCATTAATGCTCTTACCCACCTAAAGAGGATGGCCTTATTCAGACAACCTGTTGGAAGGGATTCCTGGCCCATATAATCCTTTGATGCATGTTCAGGATTTGTTTGAGAGGTTTCTAGCTGAAACAGGGAACCTAGTAACAGTTTAATTGTTAGCATGGCAATCCTCAGGCAGGAGACTGTGTGCTCTTTATTGTGTTTCTATAGAGGTAGTCAGTGTGTCGCTGTAAATGAAGGGGGCGGGGCAGGGGTGGGGGCAAAGCTCCACTCCTTCTCTTTTAGCTTTTAAAGCTCTCCAGTTGTCAGTTTATATCTTTTTGACAAACCTTGAAAATCATCCAAAAGGATGTTTACCAGTGTGTTAGAAGGGAAATACCCCAGGAGCTTTCCACCTTCACAGCACAAAGTTTGAGATTTTTATTGCAGGATTTGACTGTCTTTACGGGGAACAAATCTGCTTTAAGCAGTGAGAATAGACAAACACATGGCACAGAGCAAAGAGGGACAGTCAACCTCTTCAGGCTGTGTCGATACATTATAGTACCCTCTTGCACTGCTGTTTATATGTTGGCACATGCAGGACAGTTCCTCTGACCTCACTGTCATTTTCATCTTTCAGCATCATGTTTTCCTTCTGATCCTTTTCTGCTAGATGTATGGTCCTTTTCATTTCCATTTCCTTGCAGCACTTTTATATAAAATGCATGACATCTGGTTTTGCAATAGAAGTTGGTTCAATCTCTAAAGACACAGATTGTTGGCAATCCATGTTTACTTAAAGTTAGTAGGAAAATATTGCTTATTTTGCTTGGAATTTTAAAAAAAAGAAGTTATTCTACATAAGGATTAACACAACCAGGTGTCTTGTAACCTTTCCAAGAGAGATTGAAATCTTCATATATTATATGGGATTTTCAGAGAAATGCAATTTCTGTTGCTAACTGATCTATTTCAGTAAAGATCAAGGAATGATTCAAAAGTCACTCACACCAGGTGCAGCTTTAAAAATAATTCAGATTGGTATACAAAATCATCAGTATACTCAATCCTGTTGACCTTTAAAATGGCTATAGACATTAATTTTGAGTACCTGTAAAGGTGAAGTCTAAATAAAAATATAAATTGGTCCTACACATATTCCATCATACAGGAGTTGTGACTCTTACATAAACCCCGACTCATTAGTTTTTCATGTTTTCAGCTCTTTGACTGATTAATTATTTAGTCTTCAGCTTTTGCAAATGTCTGATTATCCACTGAAAAATAATGAAAGGAATCTGAAGTGAATCATTCTTTAGAGGAGGGTGTCAAGTTAACCTTCCCTTGAACAGCCATTGCAATCAAATGAGGCAAAGGTGAACCATAACTAAATTGTCAATCAGAAGAAATCTCTGAAGATGTTGCAATATCTTGTGAAACTTTGTCTGAGAATGCATGATTCTTGGAATTGAAATCTGCTAACTACAGAATAGCAAATAAGAGGTTTTTCAGGTTAGATTGGAACTAATCTTTTCCTTTTTTCAGTTAATATACATAAGTGTGAAAAGCACCTGTTTCTTTGTATTTTGGTGCTTGTTGCTTGAATTTTGCACATTAAAATAAAAATGTCTGTCTTTTAATTACACCTTTAAGTATGTTCAATAATGAATATGTGAGTGCCTAGTTTTTATCTGATGTTTCCATATGACATCATGCTTTGTCACATAAATTGCATTCACCACATGTGTTATTCGTCATTGGACTGACCTTAAGCTGCATAATAGGTCTGAAATTTATTTTTAAATCCTTATGCTAGATTTTCCCGCTTTTCTCTGTCCACTAGTTAAATTTTCACTTTCTATTCTTCACTTAATTTTTATTAATGCAAATCAGAAACTGCTTTCTCAAAGCAAAATAAAAACTACTTTTACATGTGACAGGAATACACACTCTGTTAGGCATTAGCTTGTCTGGTGGTAAAAGGGAAATATGTTGTATTTGGGCATAGAGGTCTCAAGTTCTAAAAGTGAAAAGTACCTTAAAGATTAGCCACAGCACTGTGTAAGAAACACCGTGACTCCCAGAATTTTAGGATGCAGTTCTGTGCCAGCAATTTTTCACTTTGCACTTGTATAGTGCATCCTTTTCTATGTTAAATGGTAGTAAAGGAAAATTCTGCCAAAGCTTGTACATTCATCACTAGCCTATTCTGAGGTGAGAGTATGTGGCTTGAGGGGCATGAATCCAAGATTTGAAAAATCTTTAGAGAATTTATTTAAAGAATAGGTAGACTGTCTTTCATAAGTACATAGTTCATGTCACCATATGATAATTTAAATACTGATATATTGTATTTTTGTCTGCTGATACAAAATTATTTTTCTATATCTTTTTGTTCTAACTTTGTTTTGTTTTCTCACAGATAGTTTGATTTTAATTTAGTTTTTCTTCACAGACAATTACTGGTATGATATTCTATATATCTGTCAATTTCTTGAACGCTTAACTGGGTAGTCACTAATGTGTTTATTATGACAGCTGAAGAGTCTTATCTCACCTCTTTGTACTGTGTAATTGATAGTAATGTGTTTTCTAGAAATTTAGAGAATTTTTTAGGACCTACATCATCATTTCAAGATTTTTACTCCTGAGTTGTCTGTAAATGTATGTATCCATGACTGAAATACATGCAAGAGAGTTTTGTAGGATTTAAAAAATAAATGTATGCCACTCCAAAGGTAGATACCTGGACTTTAGGACCTAGAAATTCTAGGTGACAGTCATCCCAACTACCATAATTGTCTGGGATTTAGGTATTTAAACTAATAATCTTGCTTTTCTCCATAGTGTATAAAAAGTAATAGAATTTTTTAAAAAACAGTTCAACTAGACTATCTGTCAATTTTTGCTTTGGAATAAACTGCTCTTTGGAAATCCATATGTTCCAATAAGTGTGGAGTTTATTTGCCAACTTTTTGACTGTTATTATCTTTTGTTTGGTAAAGTGGCAGAGCCTTTATATTACCATTGCTTTTCTCCACTGCACTGTTTTGCATCACATAATGTTCTTCAGTGTATCATGCATTTCTTACAATTTTTAATTTGATACAATACTTAGGAAAAAAGTAGTGTCTGAAAAGGTTTCATTTTGACAATAATTACACTGTTCAATCAAGCAAGATTTTTCATATGTTATTTATTAATGGAGATGTTAAATTCCAATCATTTCTTCAAAATTATTTGAAGTGATCACCCTGAAAGACTTTAATGAATGCAGAGTAAATACGTAATAGCTGTACACATTTATTCTAGGTAAGTTTTTTGATATTGTTAGTTATTCATTAAAATTCTCTGAACTTTGAATCTTCCACACAGTGTTGATTTTCTTTTAAAATTTCAAGAAAGGCTCAGACAAATTAAAAGCAAATAGAAGTATGGCACTCATGTATGTGTGCCTCCTCCGTTTCTTTCTCCATAATGACAGCAACACTTTTTATGTGTACAATTGCCAAATAATTAAGGTGCTATGGAACACAATGCTGGAAGTGTTAAAAGAACAGCCCTAAGGATTTTTAGAAGCAAAAAATATTGTCCCCAGGTTGTAACTGAACTGGAGAAATTGTACACATCTGATGCAAATGGACTCATTTCCCTGCACCCCAGAAAGATGGGTTATTTCAGGGCACTGTGCTCAGTGGTTTCTTGAATGAGGCATGGACCATAAGGAAAAACCTTTTAGGATCTTGCAATAAAAATTGATTTTAGATGGGTTGCTCTTGCCTTGGGGGTATAGAGGTGCATCCTGATCAGTAACCTGCCTAGAAAGGTTTTAGTAAGACCTTTCTGAGTCTTTTCCATCCTATGCTACGTACATGGACATTCCTGCTGACAGCGAGCTCAACACCACAGGATATGTTACTCCTTGGTAATAACCCTCTATGGGATTTACTTGGCTCCTCCCAAAGCCGCCAAAGCATGTGCTCAGCACAAAAGGTGGCCCATAAGGCAGAATGAGAGAGTCACAACTCCCTGAGTGTCCCGCACTTCGTTCAAAAGCTGACTAGTAAGAATTAATTGTTTAACTGACTAATTTGTTGGGTTTTTTCGGGGATAAAGCAGGATGAAACACTGTTTATCAACAACTGAAAAGCATCAGAGCTGGCACATATGTGTGTGCATCAGAAATGACATTCTAAGAGTAACCCCAGCATTTTGTAATTGTTCAAAACTTCTTTTTAAGTTTTTTTTTAGGGTTATTTTTTGTGTGCTTCTAGAAATCTTTATTTATATATCCAGGAGAGTTTACTTAAGCATTATTTTGTGTTAAGATACAGCATGATTTCTATAAAAAATTCAGTATTATTTGGATCCTGTAGCAGGACTGTATTAATCCTTGATATTTTCTATGGACAGTATATATTTTTTGATTCCAGTTAAATTTCACACCTTTGGGAAACAAAATCAGAGAGAATGTTGTTTGATAGATATTTGACATAGTCTTGGAGGATCAAGTTCAGTAAACTGGGTAACAGACAAAACAAACAAAAGAAAGGTGGATGAGGAGTGCAAGTTGCTAAAAATAATGTTTTCTATTTGAAGACAAAACCAGAATGTAAGTAACAGAGATATATTTTTAGTTTAGGAGAGGAATAAGAGAAAGAATTATACCTCAAAGCATGTTCAAGGTGAACTGAAAGAAGAAAAGGTGTCTTCTTAATTCGTTGAGTATTACTGGAAAACAGAAGAGTTGTACTTTTAATTTCGAGTATATGAACAAGGGCAGTTACCTGACTGACTTGCTCATTTAGGATCTGGGAGAGCTGCAGTCATTGCGTTGCTCTGTTTTGTACCATGCATGTTGGGCTTTTGTCTATTTCTCTGTGCCTGTCCTTAACAGAATAATAGAACTTGCTAAACTCTTCAGTGTAAAACAAGTGAGCTGTTCATCTTTCAGGATAATTGGAATTGGCTGCATGTTGCAGATAATGGTGATTCCAATATGTTAACTATTTTCCATCTGGAAATGTCCCAGGTAGAGGAAGATACTTCATCAGCCTGGCTTGTTCTGAAAGACAACATCAATATTTCCCTGAACCATGTTGAAACTGAGTGTCATAATATAAAATACCATTACATTTGCTCTATCATAACAATGATATAGATGTTTCTGAAACCATAGAAAAAACCCATATTTGTGTGTGTGTGTACTTTTGTGTGTGTACTTTTGTGTCTGATGGTAGAAAAATATTGGATAGATTTCTTATGGATTACTAAAGCAAGGAACTGCATTTAAAATGGGATCAGTAAATCCTAGCAGAGGCCATGTATTGATTCTGAAGAAATTATGCAAGAGGTAAAATAGACTACTACTGATTGTACTAATTTCCAATGTCCAGAAAGAGTACACATGAAAAATGCATCTGTAATATAAGTACTGTATGTTGTTTAGTGCTTGAAGGTATCTGAGAATATTGTCTTAGATAATAACCCTTAATTTTTGATCTTTAATTTCTCAGAATAATTTCAGTATTAGAGACTCGATCCCACTCCATTTTAAGTCAAAGCTAAAAGAACAACATAGCTGAAAATAAAACCCTCTCTTAATAGTTGTTAATAGGATATCAAAATGTACTTCAAAGGTATGTAACAGGGTGAAAATGCCCCTGAAACTCCATACAGCAAATCCTGTGCTGTGCCAAAAGCTCCAGTAGCCTGATTTCTAAAATGTTTGTTACAATCTAGATTTGATTTGCTAGATGAAATTACTAGATTCAGTAAAAACATTGGATAGGTCAAAACACAGAGAAAAGAATAACTGCAATAATAATAAAGCCTCCTAGGGCTTTATGTTTAGATCAGAGGGTTTGAATATAAACTTACAAATGAAGCAATATTTGAAGGAGAAAAGTAATAAGAATATGCTGGGAGGAAGTATTAAGTGAATTAATGAAAGGGCCTTTTGACTGATTAACAATTACTCAGTTCGAAGAAACAACTTTCAAATGCCAAATGAAGGTAATATGACTAATAAAAAAATAGAAAATGATCACACTTCTTATCAGCCTAAAGGCAATGTAAATGTAAGAGTGCAGTGGTTGCTGTGACAATGTTGTAAACAGTTTATCTTGGCTAGCAGTAAGGAGCCAGACACAGAGGAATTTTATGCACAAACTCTGCAGTGAAATGGATAAAGGAGAACAGTAGCTTTGAGGTTAATACAATGTTCCTTTTACTAATCAAGTTCCTTGTTCAGTTTTGAAGAATAGAAATATTTCATTGACTCTCTTCCGATGCCAGGAGGCAGATGGCAAATCTAGAGGTGTAAATAGGAAGAGCACATGCCAATTACCTCTTGTGATACACACATCTGGCCACAACATTGTTGTACAGACTCTCCCAAAGTCTAAAATCATCCATCATGAAACTAAAGAAAAAGTAAGAAATTAGGCAAGGGAAATGGAATATAAATGCCTGACTGAGAATGACATTTAGTTGTGTGTGTGCAGTCCTTTTATTGAAAAAACATTTTTTTCCTCCCTGCTCAGGGGAGACAGTGGTGACTGCCATTTTGAGATTCAGATGCAGACTCCTACTGGTGAGTAAAATCGGTCTTGGTAGTTTTATTTTATTCTGTCACTACCTCTTTCCTGAACAAAAACCCCTCTTTGAGGCCGGTGTGAGATCAGTTGTTTGGAACATGGGAACGAAATTTTACCATATTTCAAAAGGAATTTAATTTCAGTGAAGATTGAATTTTTCAGTAAAGATATGGCATAGGCAGAAGAGCAGGTACCAAATATTCTATTATGATGAAAAATCAAAAGAGAGGCTGAGTTCTTGCTTTAATATAGTTGGAATGGGTGGGCTGGTGGATGAAATTTAGCTTTCCTATTCTTAATTAAGTTATTGCATGTTTTAAGGCTGACTCAAGTGCCTTTAATATATTTTTGATCTATTTCCTCTCTGCTGTCTTGATGGTCTTGAAACTTATCTAAAATTTTCATAAACTTAAAGATCTATGCTTTGTTCTGAACACATAGATGACAATCAGTATAGCTGAGAGAAAAAACAGCAACAAATAATTTATTTCTTCACTAACATAGGGGTTTTTTAGTGTAATTTCCAGATGACCATCTCAAACCTTGCCAGACTGAAGTTTTTTTTCTTTAAGCAAGGTTATCATTGCATCAAAAACTTTAAATATAATTATTAAATGTCCTTTGGACTCAGTAATTCTCTGTTGGACCTATGTTTTATCCAGTTTTTTGAAATGTGCAGAGGTTGGTAGTTATTGGAGCACTACAAATTTGCTGCATTCATGAGCTATAGGGATGAATGAAAATAGGTCCAATTTCATCATTAACAGTACTTGCTTCTCTCTCTGTTTGTAAGCCACAGAGTAGCCCAACCTTTTAAAAAAAGGCCCTTATCACTCACCATGTCTATACTTCTGCTTTCAGATACCAGTCATGGAGCTCAGTTTCCCCTTCTATTTCCTCTTTGCAGCAAGTAAGAAGCTCAACAGATTTGCAAAAGTTAAATTTGACTCTGGCAATGCCATTTTCCAAGTGGCAGCACCATTTCATTTTCAAAAACATCTGTCAAACTGTGTTGTGTGTCACCGTAGCAGAGGTAATTGCAGCTCTCAGCCTGTGTGTGTGTACTCTCCAGGTGACTCACAAATACACATGAGCTTCCAGATCTTCTGTCCATCAAATTTACTGCAAGTGTATAGACCATTGGTGCAACATATTTTCAGGATGTCCAACACATCCAGGAAATCTGAAACGTATTTTGCCCTCTTTACATCTGCCTTCTGTGTGCTGCATCGATCCTACAAGCAAGGCAATGAGGAGATGTGTCATGCATATTGCACACTGGGTGCTTCATCCATGATCATGCCTGGGCACCACAAATTACAGTGCAGAGTTTTCAGACTCCCCCTGGAAAATATTTCTTGTCAGGAAAAAAGATAAACCCAGAAAAAACAACATGCCTGGCAGCCTAAGCTATATCAGGAATTGCCGTTTTCTATATTAAAAATAGAGACAGAATGCATTGTGCACAGCTTCCAGTGAGGGACAGTGCTTAGTGGGCACGAATAAGCCTTACTGACATCTTTGTTTGACTCCAAGGAAGCTTGAATTATTCAGCATATGCTGGTGTAATTAGTGTCACGCACATGAGTTAAATAGTGGCACACACCGTGAGGGACAATCCCTAGCCACCAGCTGAAGTTGCCATGAATTAGTAATGCTGACTCATGAGCTTGGTAATGGACATGTGGTTGGCTAGCTAGAGAAGATTCATTAATTACCCATACATGGATCCTGTAGAACTGAGCACAGCCTGGGACATAACATTGTGCAGTGACACCTTTTTTGGGGAATATTTTCATATATCTGCTATGCAATAAGGACTAGTTTACCTAAATTAGAAACTTTGTCTGGCGGTTTTTGTTATTCCTGGTACCTGACCTTATGAACACTACAAATACTGTGAAACTAGAATTTCCATGGCTGTTAATACTTTGATATTATGATGTCTACATAACAGCAACACTTTTTATATGTAAAAAAAGTGCTCCTGCTGTGGCTTAGGAATTGTATTCTTCAATTTAATGCTCCCACTTCAAACTACTCCAAACCATGTGCCACTCGCTCACGCTTCATCTACCTCCCCTGCAGTGGGCTGGAGAGGACAAACGGAGGCATAAAAGGTTAAGATTACAGGTTGAGATAAGAACAAGTTACTGAAAACAGCAATGAGATAAGAAAACAAATAGTAGCAGTGATAATACGAATGGCAGAGGGTACAAGAAAAGAAACATTATTGCTTATCCTGCAGAAACCCCCTGACAATACCTGACTGTTCCATCCACCATGCTATCCTGACCTGGAAGGGAGCCCTTCCTCCTGTCCCCAGAAAATGATGTGATGTGGTGTAGAATAACTTCTGAGTCCTAGCCATGCTCCCTCCTGTCTATTGCAAAAATTAACCCTATCGTGCCTGAAAAAAGAACAGCCTCATATTTATAATATTATTTCAAGGTATGTCCTAAGCCCAAAACACTCAGCTGTGTCAGAAGAAGTTTTTATTTCAAATTGTTGAGACAAATGATTATTTTACAACCAGTTACTGCAACCCTGTAGTAATACAGTGGGCTGCCTGGCCCTAATCAATTGCTACTGTTTGAAGATCTCTACTCTCATGCCCCATTAAAACAAGCTGGAACTGATCCAGATGGTTTTCAGTAAGGCTGTCTTGAAAAGTCCCTAGGAAGCTGGAACAGTCATGGAGGCTTGACTCATAAAAAGTGCTCATGAGGGACAAGACAGATAAAGGTCAAATATCCTAAAATGACTCTGAAAGGGAAGGGGGAACTCTGCAGATGGAATTGGTCAGAATAGATCATGACTGATATTTGAGCTGTGGAATAGCCACCACACAGCTGCGATACAGACCTGAGACACGGGAAGTTGCTGGGACAAGGTGCAGAAGCTCCAGACAAAGTTTTTCACCTCTTTTTCCACCAGCTTAGAAGTTCACACATCAGTGTGATCTGAGGTTGCACTGCTGTGCCACATTGGAACTGGCCTGGAAGCAGGCAGTCAGTGCCCCAGTGGAGGCTGCAGAGCCCATAGGGTTGGACAGAGACAGAGAATCTCTCTGACATCTCCTGCTCAACAAACAACTTCCTGCATTATCTTCTGATTTCTTGTCATGGTTCATCAGAAGCATCCTGTCTGTAGCACGTGCCTTTCCCTTGCTCTGTGCTCCAAACAGAGTACATTTTTAAACCTTGTATATTTGAAATTGAATGCCTAATGTTATGGGTTTTAACCCAATCCTTGTAGACAATACTTTGTCCTGGACATCCTCTAACATTGCTTGGAGTCACAGAAAATTGCTGCTGTCATGGTCAAGGTGAACAGGAGAAAAACACGTTGTTACCTGTAGGGTCTTACAAATATTCATACCTGTGGGTCAATAGTTTAATATTATTTAACACTTATACAAATTCAGTTTATTTTTTTAGCATTAAAGGCAATGTGGAGTATCTGTGGAGCTATCACTTTAAAAAAAGTTTATTGTGACTCTGGATTTCTGTCATAGAGATTTAAAGTATTTTCCTACTTTGTATTAAGAAAAAAGAAGGCTTTAATAGGATAAAATAAATCAATAGGAAAGCACTCAGCTAAGTATGTTTTTCAGGCTTTCATCTTCTTGTTGTTGGTGAAAAAACCAATTGGAGAAAGCATCTTTAAATTATATCAGTGTGATTAATTGCCAGGAAAGGTATACACTGGGCAGGGTTCTACAATTTACTGTGCAAGACAATGCATATAATTGTCTTCTACGAAAATGTGTGAATTGTGTCATTATGTGGTCATTTGCAGATTAAGAATCAAGAGGAAAATGCAGCTGACAGTGCAGTTTTGTTTCAATCACTTTTGCTTTTCTGCCCTTTGTTGATGGCTTGTCCTGACTTTTGAAGCATAAAACCTGATTCCCAGCATTCTCATTGTGTGAGGAAAATATGACTGTGTAGTTCCTATAAAGATAAGGTGGCACATTAATGTAGATGAGGAATCACTCTGATTAAAGCAAAACCAATATATGTACCTGATATCAGCGGAAATATACACTCTTCCATAGAATGATACAATGGATTGCCTTGGAAGGGACCTTAAAGATCAACCAGTTCCAACCACTCTGCCATGAACAGGGATGCCACCCACTAGACCAGGTTGCTCAAAGCTCTATCCAACCTGTCCTTGAACACTGTCGGGGATGGGCCATCCACAACTTTTCTGGGCAATCTGTTTCAGTGCCTCAGTACAGAAAAGAATTTCTTCCTAACACCTAATCTAAATTTCTCTTCATTTACTTTGAAAGTGTTCTCCCTTGACTTATAACTGTCTGCTCATGTAAAATATCTGTCTTCCTCTTTTTTATAAGACCTCTTTAGGCACTGGAATGCTGCAATAAGGTGTTCCTGTAGCATTCTTTTCTCCAGGCTGAACATCTCCAGCTCTGCCAGCCTGTGCTTGTAGGAGAGGTGCTCCAGCCCTCTGATCATCTTGGTGACCCTCCTCCGGACCTGCTTCAACAGGTCCACACCTTTCTTGTGCTGAGGAGTCCAGAGCTGGATGCAGTTACTCCCAGTGGGGTCTCATGAGGGCAGAGCAGAGGGGCAGAATCACCTCCCTTGAGCTGCTGGCTACTCCTCTTTTGATGCAGCGCAGGATCCAGTTGGCTGCCTGGACTGCAAGCACACATTGCCGGGTCATGTCCAACTTTTTATCCATGAGAACCTCCAATTCTTCTCCTCAAAGCTTCTTGATATGTGTTCTTCTCTCAGTCAATACTCATGTCTAGGATTGTCCTAACCCAGGTGCAGCATCTTGGCCTTGTACCTTTTCAATTTCTTGAAGTTCTTGTGGCCTCATTTCTCAAGTTTGTCCAGGTCCCCTGGGTGGCATCCCATCCTTCAGGTGTGTCAGCTGCACTGTTCAGCTCCCTGTCATCTGCCATCTTGCTGAGTGTGCACTTTATCTCACTGTCTGTGTCATTGATAAAGATATTGAAAATCACCAGTCCCAAGCCAGAACCTTCTCACGAGTCTCCAGCTGGACACTGAGCCATTGACACCTCTCTGACAGTGTCCAGCCTGACAATTTCCTATTCACTGAATAGTCCACCCTTCAAATCCATATCTCTCCAACTGGAGATAAGGATGCTGTGTGAGACAATGTTGAAGCCCTTAAAAGATATTTGTATTATTATAGGACTCACACAAATACTGGATTTTTGTTTGTTTGTTGTAGTGGTTTTGTTTTGGTTTATTTTGTTTTTCTTCGCTTTGTTTTCTCTCACAGTTGACTTTCCCCTGTTTGACTTTAACATAAATGGAATTTTGCTGTTGTCTGGGACCAATGGAATAATGACCAGGCAGCAATCTGACATTAAATTCAAATAGAAGACATTCAGTGTCAACATTCTAGTGTTGACTCAAACAGGAGAAAGTGGACATTAGGTTTGGAAAGAGGGGCAGAGTGATAGAGCATGATGATAACTTTCTACTGTGGGTGAAAACCAGCCAAATGGCAGCTTTTAATGGAAATCTAATGATGTTAAGCTAAAAGAGAGCTTAAAAGAGTGCTTATTCTTTAAGGGGCTGAGTATTGGGAGTGAAGATGTTGAGATTTAGGAAAAACCTCTGGCTTAAAACAGATGGGAGGACAATTGTGATTACTGCATCAGTCCACGGCTTGTTTTTACAATTATCAATACCATAATATTACAATTGTCCTCTATTATATAAGACAGGTGTGGTGCAGTTCCTTCACTTAGAAAAACCCACTTTCCATAAGAGAAGGGAAACTAAATGGCAAAGAGCAACCTGAGGTGGCAATGTAAGCAGGTGTTAAAGTCAGCAATGGTATCTCACTGAGACACCACAAACCTAAGTCAAATATGTGTGGAGAAATCCCACAGAAGAGTCCTGTTGGGTTGTCCAGCCCTTGGCAGATTGTGCCAGTGGTCATTATCTCCTCCTGCTTCCCTGACTCAGGCAGTTTGCCTGCAGCATCTAACAGAGTGGTACCTGAGAATCTCACAAACAGCCCTCGTCCTCTCAAGTTACACATAGTGGCAAATGTTAGAATATAATTTAAGCATAACTCTGCCAAACTGCTTTGTATTTAGTACTTCAAAATGGCAAAACCAGAGCAAATCCTTTCAAAGAATGCCTAAGTTTTATATAAAAAAAAATTAAAAAATCAAAGTCTTTATTTCCTTTTGCCTCCTGCAAAGATCGCGAATATTTCAATGTTTGCACTTGAATAAATCCAGAAATATGCTTCCTGCATGTGCCACTTCATGTACTTAGCCAAGCACAGGAACATATAACTCATTTGTCAGCCATTACACAGTGAGTTGGTTGTTACAGCAAACCATTATAGGCTTCTCAACATATGTTCAAGAGCACAGCAAACAGGACAGAGCAGGGATCTGAATGCCTTTCATCTTGAGATCTTTCCAGTCTGCACTGCCAGTTAAAAACAATCTTACAGTAGGTGCCAATGAAAGGTACAAGACCTTTGTAATGGTCAAGTTCTATAAAATATCTTTGTGTAAAAGAGAAGCTGGGCTGAGATCACCATCAGTGAAACTTAAAAGATAGTGCAGATAAAGCCAGACTGTGGAGATGATGCAAGAACTGCCACTGCAGCTTCAGTGATGTGATGTCATCTTTTGACTAAGAGTGTAACTCACAGCTGAAAACTTTATGCCTTTTTCCACAACTCCTTCCTCTCTATGCAGGACTTTCTACCACCTGCCACTGAATCTGATGTTATGGTTTAGAAATCCCCTGTTTGAATTGCTGACAAGTTAGCCAAAACACAGCCAACTGCCCAGCCTCAGGGACACTAGTTGCACCTGCAGTTCAAGTTATACAGCAAGTATGATCTAGTAAGACATCTCAATGAATCACCAACCCCATAACAAGCTGCTATCCATGTAAATTGTTTATAGCAATAAACAGAATTCAATGGAGGAATCCATTTCTACTCCTCGCACTGACTGTGTACTTAGTCAGCATCTATTATGAAGTCTGGCTGTGCTTTGGGGAATAGTCCTGGTGAGGTTGATTGCTGCTGTATCCCTGGGTGACTTCAGATAAATCATACAGCTCCATCTGTGCCTCAGTGAAATAGCACTCTGGAAAGCTTACATTTCTTGTATGTGCCTGAATACCTGTGATCATCTGGGCCACAAGAAATGATATTTAAAGTCCCCTGAAGCAATAACTGAATGTTGCAGGAATAAACTGCTCTCAGCAGAATAGCTCTCAGCATGTCTATACCATCAGTTAAGTACATGTTCTCAAGACAGATTTCCTCACAACTGCACATTATAAATCCTCCATCTTCCACTTATTATTGCTCATCTGAGGCAAAGCTTGGAGTTTACTGCATGCATGGCCTCTAATTACAGGTGTAGGATTCCGCTGCAGGGTCCTAGATAGACTGAGGTGGTGTGGGACAATCTGTTACAGCTCAACTTTTCCAAGTCAAGCATGGATGGCTTGGTTCAAGGCTCCAGCCAGTAGAATAGACTGAACACACCCCTGTGTTCTCCTCTGTTAACTGGAGACAGTCCAGAGTGTCCAACAATCTGAATCTAGCTGCTGCAAATTTGGTGTTATAGAGAGGAAAATGGAAGATATTTGGAAAATGGAAGGAAAATATTTAAGTGGGGAAAAAAAATTTCAACATTATCAATGTTCTATAATTCAGTCTTGTGTGGAAGCGCAGTTGTGCACAGGTTTAAGGCCACACCTCATACCTCATTCCAAAGTTTGAGATTCTGGGACATGTTTTAAATCCGAGTATTTATTATTGCTTTTGCATGTATAATCTGCAACTATTTAAAAGGAACAACTAAAATATTAAGTTTTTAGGCTGTGACCTAGAATTGTTTAAGTACCAGGCAGTGGATAACTGCCACCTTCCTGCATGTTCCCACTCCTTCCGAGATCTAGACAGAGAAAGTGATCTGACTTGAAGAAAAAAAAAATTGAAAATCTATGGGATTATTTTCAGCTTTATCAATTCCTTGATCTGGTTCACAGCAAAGCCTCTCAGACAGCTGTGCAAGTATTACTGAGGAGATGCTGTGACAGAAGCCGCTGGTGCTGAAGGCTTTGTTTTGTGAAATCGGTCTCAAGTCTGTCTACAATTTGAGCAAGGATGAACTCTAAAATGTCTGGTCTCTTAAATGATCAGTGAACAAAGTCTCATTTCATAGGGAGCAGAGTATCAAAAGGAGGGACTGGGAACTAAGGATTGATTTGTTTAACTTGTGACTCTTATTTGATTAGCTGTTATTAGGTTGATTATCTGTGAAGTTTTGGTCAATTAGTGATCAATTTTACATTTGTAACTGATTCCTATCAACACCCTGTCCTGTTTCCAGTTTCACTTAGCAGTAGTAAAATGCAGTTTTACCATCTATTTAGAATGTTTAGCTGCAATTGCATAGGATGTTCTTATAATTTAATTTCAAAATGATACTAAAAGTTTATAATTAGATCCCATTTTGACTTGTGGTGTAGATTTTGAGTTAGAATGGTAATTTTAAAACTGAGTAATGACAACTCATATTTAAAAGTGAAGAAAAAATAAAATAAAACAAATATAAATACAAATTAAACAGTTGGGATTTCATGCACCCTCAGCAAGATTGCTGACACCAGCAAGCTATGTGGTACAGTTGACACACTGGAGGGAAGGGATATCATCGAAAGGGACTTTGACAGGTTTAAGTGGGTCCATACGAACTTCATAAAGTTCAACAAGGCCAAGAGAAAGGTCCTGCACATGGGCCAGGACAATCCTAAGCACAAATACAGGCTGGATGGACAAGGATGTAGAACAGTCCTAAGGAGGAGGACTTGGCGATGTTGGTGGATGAAAAGCTCCGCATGACTTGGTGTGCTCACAGCCCAGAAAGCCAAACATGTTGAATCAAAAGCAGTGTAGCCAGCAGGGTAAGGGAGGGGATTCTCCCTCTCTAGTCTGCCCTGCTGAGAGCCCACCAGGAGTGCTGCGTCCAGCCTGGGGTTCCCCAGCACAAGAAGGGCATAGGCCTGTTAGAGTGAGTCCAGAGAAGAGCCACCAACATGATCAGAGGGCTGGAGCAATGCTCCTATGAAGACAGGCTGAAAAAATTGAGAATGTTCAGCTTGGAGAAGAGATGGCTCTGGGGAGACCTTATAGCAAACTTTCAGTAACTAAAGGAGGCCTGCAAGAGAGCTGGAGAGGGACATTTGAGAAGGTGGTATGCAGTGCTAGGAGAAGGGGGATTAGTTTTAAACTGAATGAGAGTAGGTTTAGATTAGATTTAGGAAGAAAATCCCACACTGTGGGAATGGGGACAGATTGGTACAAGTTGCCCAGAGAAGTTGTGGATGTCCCATCCCTGGAAGTGTTCAAGGCCAAGCTGGATGGGGATTTGAACATCCTGGTCTAGTGGGTGGCATCCCTGCCCATGGCAGAGGGGTTCCTTTCAACCCAAACCATTCTATGCTTCCATATTTCTATGAAAGGAAAAGACACTGAATGCTGACCTGCAGGCCTGATTATTGCTGAACAAAAGCCTTTGTAGCTTTTTTCCTGACAGGTATCTTCTGAGTGACACCCGAATATAGTTCAGTTTAAGAGCAAATAGGCTGGAGACCTCACCCTCCACCCTTCATGGCTGTAGCACAAGGACCCTTGCTGATGAGCAATAAAGAGGTTTTTGTGTGGGTGATGGTTGCTGTGCTTTGTCCTCAGCCCCGGGTCAAAACCAGTGGCAAGTTGTTGCTCTTGGAGAAACATCTGCCAAAAACCCGCCAGCAGACACAGATGTTCTAACCTGTGATGAACCTATTTTGTCTGTCAGTCAGGCTTTGTGTCCGAACTGTCTCATCTGATGCTTTAATCCCACCTTACTCCTCTTTTTCAAAGACAGTAGAACTGAGCTGTCTTTCTCTTTCTCCTTCCTTCTTTCCTTGTTTCTTTCTCTTTTGCCTTTTTCCTAAATCATAGAGTTTCAGCAGAGGTTTTTCAAGTACTTCACTGTGTGAAACTTTAACAGTGGTTGGTAGTGGAGACTTTTGTAAAAAGAAGCAAAGCTAAAATCTTTTTATTTTCATTCAGGGCTCCAAAGAGAGTGTGAAAAGGATTTAAAGGGGTGTCAGAACAGATGAATTTCTAGGTCAGACTGTCAGGTACCTTGCACCATTTGTGGGCTTTTACACCAGTACAAAGGCCTCATAAGCACTTGGATTGTATTCTTTTTTATTGCAGGGCAATAGTTGATCATCTGTTGAATCAGAAAGCTGAGGGCTTTCTGATATAGCAGTACAACATCTGTGATATAATAATATATACTATTCTAATACATAGAATAGAATAGAATAGAATAGAATAGAATAGAATAGAATAGAATAGAATAGATAATAGAATATAATAGAATATAATAATACAGCAAGCTAGGCACTGGGGCAGTACCCTTACCTTTCTACATTGGAGGGCCTTAGTGTTACTCAACATGGAACCCATTCAGGAACAGAAAAGATCATATTTGGTCTTCTCAATACAGTTTTTATTCTTCCTTCACATTCTTATTTTATTCCTTAGAAATAACTTTTGCTATGGACTACTTGGAGAATGAGAACTGTCATATGTGCATTATCTCACATTTTCTGGTTCAGATCTCTGCTACAAGTGGAGGCAATGAGGGATATTTAATACAGCAGTATGACATGATGAGTTGTAGTTTATTGTGTTGCTAGTGTATCCTTTGGGCATACCATATGGTGAAGTTACCCTACAGCTTCATAAATGATCTATTTTTTTATAACTCCTGCTGAAAATGCCTACCTGAACAGGAAACTGTTTACAGAAGCACAGGAGGACAATAAGAGAAAATTGGGAGAGAGAATGCGTGTGTGTGTGCCTGCCTTTTCATTAAGGAACATTCTCATAGAAGTGTGTGTGGTTTTAGTTTATTTGTTTGTAAAATTCCCAAATTTCTTTTTTCAAGTGAAAAAATCAAGCTAAAAACTGCTGATGATATATAGCAGAAAGCCGAAAGGGAAGGGAAAGTAAAAAGTGCACTAAGGAGATAATAAGTATAATAAGCACTTGGCTGCACATTTTGAGCCCAAGGCCTAAACTGTTTGCATTAGTACAGATTCTTGAGTTCATCTTAATTAAGTTTGCATAAGCAGAAAATAATTGTATAGATTTTTTTTTACTTCTGTAGTGCTTTGCTGGAGACATCAAAATAATTTTTGATGGTTTGGTTATTCAACCAAATGGTCCTGCTACTATTACCTGGTCTTATATAAAGTTCTCTTGCAGTTATGGAGTCAGAAAACTTGACAATTAAGCTTCTGTAAATTACTAAAACAGGCAAAGTGTATGCCTTGTAGTCTTCCCTTTAGCTCTTTCAACAGTTTCCTATTTTACTTCTTGTGATTCTTTGGTATATAATCTTGTGAGTGTGTCACAGGTTTTTGTTCTGGCAGGCTTCCTCATTTTTTCCTCATATTCAAATGGATCCTGACCCATTAACATCAATGTAGTTCAAACATTTTTATAATGAATTTTGGAATTCTCACAATTTTAAAATTTACACCTAATGTTGGTTTCTGATCTTCTGGGTCACGTTCCCACTATTCTTGGTAACAGTATTCCCATCCAAGTCCATCTGTGTCCTCATTGTTTTCAACCATGCTGTATACCTGGCTCTGAGCAAAGAGTGTGGCTAATCAGAGCATGTGAGCAGAGTTTGGGAATGAGCTATACAAAAGTGCTTCTAAGTCTCGGCATCCTTTCAGGGCATTGGTCTTAGTAAGGAAAGGTCCCAGTGACTCTTTCAGGCTGGAAGTTCTCTCCTCAGCAGAATCAGCTGCCTATTGCCTAAAAGCTCTTATTATTACTTGTCAGGATCCTAATTCTCCCCTCGTCCTACATTATTTGCACATGACAGGCCTTATTCTTCATTCTCCTGTAGCCTTTTTTTTTGTCATATAAATATACTATTAAGTCAGTCTATTTCCCCAGTCGAAACTGCTCATGGCATAAGGCTCTGATTTATGTCTGGGTCAGAGAGACTCTGGAAATCTTAGAATTTGGCCAGGCAGAGGGGACTAATAGACCCACCTACTTTCTATCATCTCTCTTAGTGTGGTGAATAGTGTTCTGTCTGGACAGGGAACCAGTATTATTCATGGTTATGGATACTACTCAAAACAGGAAGAGACATAATATATTTTTTACAGCTTTTGTGTTTGTGTTTCTACTTGATTTATGCCTCAGATTTACTGATACAGCACCAACTCACCTTTTCTTTGTATCTCTTGCTACAAGTTTTCCACACACAACATAATTAGGTCTTAAATTTCCTGATATGTTTATTTCCATAGCAGGATAACTTGTGCTGACATTATGTCACTCTGATATTGATTCACATTAACAGTGCCACAAATGTCATTATTCTGGCACCGCAATATAATATTTTAAACTTTCCAGATCTTTTTGAAGTTGTTTTTCATTCAAAGAAAATTAAAACTGATAGGAATGTTTCTGACCACATTTCCCTTCCCTATGTGTTCCACATTAGTTTTTTTTGGAGCATGAAGATCCGTAAAGAATACACACAACCCAGAAACAACATAAAAATGTTCTGGAGGGCTCATGTCTGCAAGAGTTTTCCCATGTTTCTTCTTCAATTTTATCAAAAACCTTCGTGATTCACATATACATTAGCCAAAGTGCTCCCAATTAGAGTTTTCAGGTTTATATTACCATAAAATTTAGGATGTGCAGCTGAATTAAAGTACAGTACAGATAACACAAGGAGGCAGAAGGCCCAGAGATGCCCTGCTTTATTAGCTTCTTTCATTGCATTGACTTTGTCTCCTGCTACTCTCCAATGCCATTAACATGAAATTTTAACCATGAGTAACTTGTGTAGAACAGAGCAATAACTTGTTGCGAACGTAAGAATGTTTTACATAATCACATCTGCCATTCTTTCCAGCTAAACCGTTTTATTCCTAGGAGTGTGGAATATGCCAAACAATGCAGAATCATAACATTTTCAACTTCTGTTATGGATGTAGGCACTAAAGTGAAGGTGGTATGGCCTCAGAAAAAAAAAAGTGAGCCCCAGACTAGCGTTCTTCAGCTGATGAGTCACAGCTCCTTAGAGAGGGTCTGAAGAGCTACCAGAGGCACTGTGAAGCACTGAAAGTTTTAGTACAAGTCTAAAGCAGAGAACATTTCATTCTCTGTTCCTCTGCACGCTTTTAGCTTTCACAGGCAAGTGTTCTCTGTCAGGTTCCTGATTTGGTGATACAATTTTTTTTTAACTTTGTCTGTGGTATAAGTTCACCTGTATTTTTACAAAAAATATGAAGTTTTTGGTAACTAGAATATGAGATAAGGAGCTTTAGTCTCCTTAACACTAATGGGAATTTAGTTACTTTGCATGCTTTTCCCCAAAACCCTAAGGTACAGATAAGGTCATGATTTTTCCCAAGTCATTACCTAGTAAAAAACTGTACAATGTCAATATCTACAGGATCAGCAAGCAAACTCTATGAGTAGTGGCTCCAAGGTGTCCTGAAGCCTTTTTCCTACTGATCCATAGCATTCTTTTTTTTTGGATAGGGACTCATTTCTTCAAGTGTCATAACTCCAATAAGGAGTGAGAACTACCTTCTCCAAGTTATTCTGTGTTCTGATCGAGTCGAGGAAGAGGCAGATCCTCAGACCCTCTGTTTGTGAGTCTATTCCTTCCTCCAAAACTTTTGATGTGATATTAATTTTCAAATAATTTGAAAAGAGTTGAAATTTCCTTCTCAACAGGTTCAATCTTTATTGACAAGAATTAATGAAACCAAAATGAAGGAAACATTACTGTATTGTAGCTGTTAAATATAAGGTGGACAAACATTAAGCCACTTGCTTTGCACTCTGATGAGACTCAATCTGAATCCAGCTCTGGAGTCCTCAGCACAAGAAGAACATGGACCTGTTGGAAAGAGTCCAGAGGAGGGTCACCAAGATGATTAGAGGAATGAAACACCTCTCACCTGAAGAAAGGCTGAGAGAATTGAATTTGTTCAGCGTGGAAAAGAGCTGTCTTGGGTTGACCTTACTGCAGCCTTCTGTACCTAAACGGAGCCTACAGGAAAGACAGAGAGGAACTTTTTACAAGAGCATGTAGTGACAGGAAAAGGGGAAATGACTTCAAGTTAAAAGAGGGTATATTCAGATTAGATATTAGGAGGAAGTTCTTTGCTGTGAGGGTGGTGAGGCACTGGAACAGGTTGCCCAGAGAAGTTGTGGGTGCCCCATTCCTAGAAGTGTTCAGGACCAGGTTGAATGGGGCCCTGAGCAACCTGATCTAGTAGGATGTGTCCCTGCCCATGGCAAGGAGGTTGGAACTAGATGATCTTAAAGATTCCTTTCAACACAAACAATTCTATGATTCTAAAACTGTTTTATGTAGAATTTTGAATGTTAAGTCTGGCAGATAATCTGAAAACCAGTCCCAGCTGTTTCAATGATCTTGTCAACTGACTGAAATGCTTTGGCATGCTCAGAGAACCCCATTAGTTTCAAGGAATTGAATATTTATCAGTGTGGCAAGAAAGAAAGACAACTTACTTTTGCTTCTTTTGAACAAGGGAGCAGGAGGCAGGACTTAAATTGGTCATAAATATGCAGTTACCTTCCCCTAATACAGAAATCAAAGATTTCTATACTGCAGATGGGAAAGAATAAATCTAATTCTAATTAATAAACAGCTCATCTAAATGCAGCTGGTTTTTCTGAATTTAGATAGCTCAAAACCTTCTCAAATGCCTTTAACTATGATAATGTCACATTGTGTCAGACTGGAGGCTCTGGGAATTGAATTCAAGATCCTGATTGTGGGAATTAAGTACTGTGGAAACTCATGTGTGAGCTGAAATGGGGATGGGTTAAAGCAGCCAAGAGTAATTCCTAAAAAAGGGAAAATTTGGTCTCATGTTTGCTGCTAGTTTGTAAATTTTCAGCATTTAGGGTTATGTCACGTCTCATGACCTAGAGCAATGCACTAGATTATCTGAGCTACTGAGGAAGGCCAACTGTAGTGGCAGTGACTTAGGCTAGCAATAACTTTTCCAGATCTGACTGTCTCATCCAAAGTAAGGAGGGTGACAAAAATGCTTGGAGGAGGCAGCCTACCTCCACCAAAACACTTCAAATGAATTTGTGAAGGAAACAGTGACATAGGAAGCATAAACTTAAGTACTGAAAATGTTCAGAGCAAAGGCATTGGAGAAAATACTTTACATGTAAAGACTGATTGTTCCTTTCTAGGTTCTGAGATACCCAAGCTGTTGCTTAAAGAGACTCAAAAATTACCTAGTCCCACATTTCATCACTTATGCTTTATTTATTTAGACTATTAAAATATTCATTGATACATCTCTTCTTCCATTTCCAACAATTCCTAAAAAAGTTGGACTTCCTGTAAATAAAATATTAAATTTTGACTAATTTTTGATGCCTTAGTGTAGGTGTTGGGTACTGGATAAAGAGATCAAGCTGAAACCCATCTTGTTCCAGTGTAGCCTTTTATTCTCCAGCTAGAAATAGATTCTATTTATTATAAGCATATTACCATATTATAAAGATATGTTGCTATTATTATTATTATTGCTCTTGCAAGCTGTTGCTCAGTGAAGTGCCAGACTGAGTGGGTTAGCAACTCAAGCTGTCATTAAGCTTAGAAAAGCCAAGGACAGATATTCAGATGCACATGGCTTCTATCTTGACATATGATGTGGGGTCGCTGGCAGCCACATTCCTGCAAAGTGTTGGGATGTGTTAATTGATGGCAGCCAGAAGCAGTCCAATTTCTGTAAGCAAGGAAATGACAACAAGCTGTCATTACAGTCTTCAAATGCTTACACTGCTGGATAACTTTAATGGCTAAAGCAACTCACTTTCTGTGTGGTTTGGAGGTGCATGTTTATATCTGCAGCTTGTAATTACAGCTTGTTCTTTCTGTAAACATACTCCTCTACCCCCCCAAGCTGAGTTGTCACAGGAAGTTTCACGGGTGAAACAAATATTGCAAGCAACATATTGGTAATTGAACAGATTTATCACATAAATATTAGAGGAGATACAGTGGTGCTCTACAGATGGAAGGTTTGTGGAAAAGGTATTTTCAAAACTAAAGTTTGATATGCCTACACCAGTTTATCAAAGTGAGTATTATGGTGAGAGACAAGAATGTTTTAAAGGGATCAAAATACTAATAGCTACTAAAGGAAAAAAAGGATAAACATTAAATCAAAATTAAATTATGCTGATTTATTACTAGCGGCAGCTCAGTTTCTCCTGTGTAATGTAGTACAAAGCAGCTGCAGTTGCTGGTTACTAGTTTATACTGGCCAGGGAACAGCTAACAACCTCTAATTGCAGCAATGCCTTAGCTCCCATGTGATGGGTGAAAAATGAGCTATGTTCTTCCCAAGAATTACGTTTGATTCTCTCTTCCTTACTCCCTAGGAGAGGAACTGCTAGCATCAGTCAAAGGTAGTAGCTTTTCCTCTCTTTGGGGAGAAGGAGTAGTACAAAGGCAATGAAACCCAGAAAAGGTCAGGCTTGCAGGGAGCTTAAGAAAATCTGACTTACAATCAAGAGGCTCCTTTGGTGGTCAAGTCAGAGCACCTGTGTTTTAGAACCTGCTCTCAAATGTACTTCTGAGAACATGTTTTTCTTCTATAGGGACGACTCAGAATATTTGCATTCCTGGGTTAAAGAAAGCCTTTTTAAATATCCCCACCTCTCATTGAATTCACTATTGTGACACCCTGATTAAAGTTTTGGATTATTTTTTTGTTTCTTAATGAAAAAACAGATTTCTCTGAGAACACAAATTTACTCATTTCCCAGGCAGAGAAAATGTTGTGTCTTTGAAAGCACAACACTGACAACAAATGGCTCAGTAGGTTGGAAAGGAACAGGTCTCTGGGCTTCATTGCTTCAGCAAGCTACCTTGCACTTTGGGTGATAAGCTGATGCAGAAGTTATAGAACAGCTCCGACACTTTTTCACCCTAATGATGGAGTAAGCAGCCTTGGCTCATGGCTCGTTAGTCAAATGCTGCATGCTCTGTTACTGATCCCCTGTGTGCTGTGTTGCATCTCACATGTGAAGGGCTGTAGTAGTATTTTGTGCTTGTTTCATAAATGAGTGGCAGTTACATTGTGCTGGATCAAGAGTGATACTGCAATCTGTGTTGGAATACGTGTAAGCCAAGAGATTCAGTGGTAGTTGGGCTCCCAAATGTTCAGAGTGGGCACTAAGATCTTCAAATTTCTCTCTGAAGGTTAGATACATTCCATAAAATTAAAGAAAAACTAGCAAGATATGTTAGGCAATAAGTAGTTGGGTTTTGTTGCTTTTTTGGGGATTTTTTTCAATTTTTTTGCATTGTTGGGCACCAACTTTCCAGAAAATCTTACTGTAATGCTCAGAAGTTGTGTCACAGTCAAAGTATTAAGAATAAAGTTTTCTCTTAGTTCTTTTTCTTACTTGCCGCTGCTACAAGATCCCTTGATGCCAACAGAAAAGGAAAACACGTTTATTTAGCCAGGGCATCTGAAAACTAGAAAGGGAAGAACTTTTCTACATGAGCGTACAGCACCTAAATCTGTGAATTCTTCATTGAAGATCCCAGATTAAAAAAGTTAAATATATTGTTAAAGTAGCAATGTCTCTTCTTGAACTGTTAAACCAAAACAGGTGAAAAACTAATGTTTTATTGAGGTTTTAAATGTGTTGCAAAAGAGAATGCTTACTAACAGTAGTCAATTCTGAATATCAAACATTTGTAAGTAAAAGCTATATTTTTCAAATACATCTTTTACTCATTTTAGAAAACTATTCTTGATTCCATATCTCTTTGAATTTAACAAATATTTGGATGTTTTGGTTTTTTTTCTCCTTCTGCAAACCCATGATTATAGAAGGTCTTTGGAAAAAAATGTAACTGGAGGGTGATGAAAACTGTGTCATTTTCAGGGTATTACAGCCTGCCTCAATATGAAGTGAATTCTTACGTAGCTTCTAAAATTGAGGGCTTGGAGCACTGGGATGTAAAAATTGAGGATGGCTCTGCCAGAGGTGGTTGACAGCATTTGTGTAAGGAGCAGTCAATGATTTGGAGTACATGTTTTTCCACTTGTTTTAAAGATTGCAACTGCTTTCACCACTATTGGTTGTGAAGGACTGTTAAGTGACTTAGTGGTATCTCTTATCACAGTAGGATGAAATTCTACTTTTCAGTGTCTTCTTTCTTCTTCTCAGGCACATTTCAGCAGATGAGTATGGGTAATGGGGTTTTTTGCCTAAAAACTTCTTCCAATGAGGATAGTGCTTGTCACTGGTTTGCTTTTGACTTCTGTTCAACCAGAAAAGGGGCCATTCGTGAGTTGATATGGGATCTAATTTTGGGGTCCAAAACCTGGCCAGATCTGAGCTAGACACAAAACATGTATAAATCTCTATCTTCCACATATGATGTATGATGCAACACCTCGATTCACAAAGAGCAAAGCAGAATTAGCTGACTGAGGATCAACTCAGATTAACTGAGATTGTGATGATAGCTTGGGAAAGGAGCCAGAGGAGACAGAGAGAGTAATCTTAGCTCCTCTGTTGGAAGAAATGTATCCACCATTAGTTAACAGTACCCACAGCTAAGACGTGATTGTAAACTCCCAGGTGCTATTTGACAACTATGTCACAGCAGAAACCCATACAGCCTCGAATTATTGGTGTTTGGCTAAGAAGCTGTGACCTTCCTTGTGGATACAGACATTGGCAGTGTCATCCAAGTCCTAACCTCTTAAACATTAAATTACTGCTAAACATTTGACATTTATAGAGGCATGCTAATGGGAATTCTGGCAGTTTGATTCTGGGGAGAGCAACTTGATGGGAGCATAGTTCTTCTCAGGTTTGTACAGGCTTCCTGCAGATCCCAGAGTGAATGCAAATAATATTTGAGGAACAGGCTAACACTTCTTCTTTACCATTATTGCTGTAGTTGGTATTTCTTTACATCATTGACTTAGACAGTATCAGTACTCAGAAATCTGATACCTCTGGATCTGACACTGTCAAAATTTGGTGATGTACTTACCTTGATGAAAAAGTCTTTTCAACACTCTTGAATATCAAAAGGTGACAAAGAAGATGGGTAATTCTTTGGAGCAGGTCAACCTCCTGACTAATCCAGTTTGGCACTATCTCGATTTAATTATTTTAAAATCATGATTAGTTATGTAAGGGTGATGCTATGATTCTGTGTTAAATTCTATAATTGAGTGTATCTGTTGTTCTAAATGCATATGAGGATTTGTTTTTTTTAATGACACTTAAAATCTGAATTTAAACCTAGATAATGTTTATTCTAAGTCTAAGCAAACTGCATAAGCTGTGTTCTCATTGTAGATAAGAACCATTCTCAGACAAAAAGTGAAAACTTCCATCTGTGGTCAACTGTTGCTATCAGATTCCTGGCAAAAATTCTACATCTCTGTAGAAGATACAAACGTCAGCTGCCATGTTTTCACAGATGCCAGATCTGAATTTTGTTATACAGATCTCACAAAAGTCAAGAAAATTTGCTTGAATGGTGATCAATGCTTGCTTCCTGGCGAGCAGTAGCTGCTGCACGATCTGTGCATTTACAGGTAGGATGAAACTGGGATGTTTGCCATAGGAAACCTCTGTGGTGGCAGACAGGAATTTTGCCAGCAAAACACTAGTGCATAATGGTAAGTGTTGACATTGGGTGGTTGCTTCAGAAGAAGGGTAGCAGTTTTCATGTGAAGATGGTGGAAAACAGCAAAATACAGACCTACCACTATGTCATTATCTTCTACTCCCAGGAAATGAAAGCAGTTCAGATGCAGGTTGGCAGTTCCCTCCTCTCTTCTACTCTCCCATCCTTTTTCAGAATACCGTTGAGACTAAAAGATGTTTGAAAAAATGAAAGGAAGGTGAAGATGGAAAGGGGTGCTGCATAAAGGTGTTTGGAACACTGTGCTTTACCTCATTACAGGAAGCACAATAGAGATCAGGAACAGTATGGGGCTTCATTATTTCTGGGAATACCGGTACTGGACTGTGGGGGGCTTTGTTAGGTTATTTTCCAAAGATCTTTCTTTAGGTCCACAGGTATTAAACACCTTCGAATTTAAACAGCTGGTAATGTGAAAAGTTTGGCAACATCATCTGAATTGTATATGAAGTATTGCCTCTGGTTAGTAGCAGTAAAATGTTAATTTAGTCTTTGATAGAACATATTAGCATGATAACTCACAAAACACTTCTGGTATGCTAATTCTGAAAAAAAAAGTGTTCTGATTAATGCCCAAATCAATATAAAAACTACTGCCTGCCTGAAATGACAAAACTGATCAAAGCTGCCGAAATTGTGTGACAAATATATTAACAGCAGTAGAGGCTATTTGGTTTTTTTTTTCTTCTGTCAGAAACAGTGTGAAATTTAATTATAAGTGGAACCTATTTAAACATGTAAGTCTGCAGAGTTAAACCTGTGTGTTCTGTCCTTACCTTTATCCGCAAATGATCTGATTTTGCTGTCCTAGACTTTGCAGCTAATATTTCTAATGAGTTGTCACAAACATTATTGTCCTCTGAACTGACATTAAGGATTTTCTTAAGAAATTTGCTAACTATTACTTCAGTAAATATTGATTTATGTTGTTGTTTGAGAAATTAAATTACTACTTTACAGTATGGATAGTTCACTGGATGTGCAAAGTCCTGGAGTGTGAAGAAGATCCCCATAGAGTATGTGTCAGGCATCCCATTTTGGCATGCTGCCTATTTTGTTTACAGTACATTTTTCTTAGTATTACTCTAGCTTAAGTAGAAGAATCATACTACTTAACCATGTTAAGTATCATGGTTTCCATGCTACTTAATGACTTTCAGATGCACATGGAAAATCGATGTCTGCCTTGAAAAAACTGTGTGTCTGTTAACAGCATTAGAGGAAGAACAGTGAGGCACAAGAGAAAATCTGTGATACAAATTAAAGCACTATAGGATGATGAAATACTTTAAATTTAACTTCTTAATATTAGAGACCAATATAAACATTTTCAGATATTTCTAAGACTGTAGACTGCTCAAGATTAAGCCTAGGTTGTACAATATATTATACAGGCTTGTAGAGTGATATTCACAGACATGGAGTGCTTAAGGCCTGGTACTGAGCAAATTCTGCTTTAAGCCAGCATTTGAGAACACATTTGTTTCAGCAGTGTCTGTGGGTCTTGAATAAGCAATGGTGCCAGTGTACTCTCCTGAACAAACTCTTGGGGTATTGCATTAGGCAGCATAATAATGATTGTACTAAAGCTCTAACCCTCCCATTCAGACTTTCCAAAAAAATATGACACCACATCATTACCATGTTATGATAATTTCTTGTAATTTACTTGGAAGAATGCGTGATAAATCTTATTAATGACATGCTAACACATTTGCATGCAATTAATTCTGTGCTGTATAATTATGGTATGGAATATAAAAGTATAACACTATAAAGTGCAGTAATATAATTACATTGCAGCTTATTCAAGCCCCAAGCCAGCAAAAAGTCTGTCATTGATATCAGTGATGAAGTGGAAGGTAAATGAGAATAATTTTTGTATTCTCATGGTGTGGTGCTCTCAGGAGGGAGAAGGGTTTAAATCAATCTACCAGGTCAGACCAGCGATTAAAACACAGGTGTCTACCCTCCTCTGATCTAAAGAGGAGGAGGGGTGTCTCTGACAGAATGGGCATTTAGGAAGTCCATAAAAATGAAGCTGGTCAGTTCAGGGCAGCTTGAAAAAATCTCCTGTGCTGGGAGTAAGTGCTCCTTTCAGGGATGGATTCAGATGGCCTTAGCTGGAGGCTGGGGATGAGAGTGCCCACACAATGGTCTTGTGAGTGAGTGATTACTAATTTTAAGTAGTAGAATTGCTCCACCAGGAAACATTTATCTTCTTTAATCTTATAATTATGCCCAAAACTAAAGTGTCCCAGAAAGGTGTGTTTGGCCCCCTTTTCCTCCTTTTTTTTTTTTCTGAAAGGGTTAGACAATTTCACCCAGCTAAAAAAAATCTTGCGTTTATAGAATATATCTCACTTTCTCAGAAGAAGCAGAAGCAAAGATCCAACAGCAGGTCATTTTGAAAATGTCCCCCCTACCCCTGAAGGAATTTCTGGGACTATGGATACTAATGCAAACAGGAGGAATATCAACATTTGAGATGGTTTTCAAGCATATGTTCTTGCTTTTCTTCTTGGGGCAACAAAAGCAGGTCTATCTTTCTAGTAAAAGGAAGGATCCCTTCTCTTTATCCCATGGGCAGGAGATGGATGAGGAAGGCTCCTTTGAAAAAAACAAATTCCTTGATAACTACTACTATCTGGTACCAGAGGAAAGGAGAGACAGACAGGTCTTGTAGCGGTTATGACTTCTGTATTTTCTTTATTTTACCCTTTTTTCATCATGCCTAGTGATTTTACAGATGGAGAATCATAGAATGGTTTGGGTTGGAAGGGACCTTAATGACCATCTAGTTCCAACACCCCACTGCACACACACACTGGTCAGCGCACCTTCTTCTAGACCACGTTACTCAAAACGCCATCCAACCTCTCAACCTTTCCTCATAGGAGAGGTGTTCTGTCCCTCTAATCTTCTTCATGTTCCTCCTCTGGACTTGCTCCAACAGGTCCATGTCCCTTCTGTGCTGGAGACCCCAAAACTGGATGCAGTACCCCAGGTGGTAGGTTGCCCCAACTCAGGTGTAGCACCTTGCACTGGCCTTGTTAAATCTCATGAGGTTTCCATGGACCCACTTCTTGAGCTTGTCCAGGCCCCTCTGGATGGTATCCCATCCTTCAGGTGTATCAACTGCACCACTCAGTTTGGTATCATCTGCAAATTTGCTGAGGGTGTGCTTGATCCTTTCATCTGTCATTGATGCAGACTTTGAACAACACTAGTACCAAAACAGACCCCTGAGGGTCCTATCAGGACTCTGAGCAATAGACCACTTCCCTCTGGATGTGACCATCCAACCAATTCCTCATCCAAACATTCCACCCATCAAATCCTTCTCTTTCCAATTTAGAGAAAAGGGTGTTGCATGGGAGTGTGTTCAAGGCCTTTCAGAAATCCAAATCGGAGACAACTGCAACCTTTCCCTTGTCCACTGATGGAGTCACTCCATCATAGAAGGCTACTAGGTTGATCAGGCAAGGCTTGTCCTTTGCGAAGCCATGGCAGCTGTCCCAACTGACCTCCCTGTCCTCCATGTGCCTTAGCACAGCTTCTAGGAGGATCTATTCCATGATCTTTTGGGACACAGAGGGGAGGTTGATTGGTCAGTAGTTCTTAAGGTCCTCCTTTCTACCCCTTTTGAAGATGGGTACTATGTTTCCTGTTTTCCGGTCATCTGTGAATTCTGATTGCTTTGACTTTTCAAGTATGATGGAGAATAGCTTGTCAATGACATCAGTCAATTTCCTCAGGACTCTGGCATGCATTCCACCTGGTTCCATGGACTTACGTACAATCAGATTCCTCAAGTAGTCACAAACTTGTTCTTCACTTACAGTGGGAAGCACTTTGCTCCCCCAACCCCCTTCTTGCATTCCACTCACTTGAGAGGTGTGGAAAGAGAGGTTCCCATTGAAAACTGAGGCAAAAAGTGTTGTTGAGTACCTCATCCAGTTCCTCATCCATTGTTTCCAGTTTGCCATCCTTTTTTATTGGGAAGGGGCAGGGGAGAGGGGCAACGGATGCCTTCTTTGATCTTCCTCTTCTGTCTGGCATACCTGCCCTTTCTGTTATTTTTTCCATCTCTTGCCAAATTCAGCTTCAGCTGCACTGTGGCCTTCCTCACCCCACCCCTACACAAACGGACTGTGTCTCTATACCCTTCTCAGTATACCTTGCTTCCATTGCTTGTGCATTTGCTTCTTGCCCTTTAATTTGACTGGCAGGTTCTGACTCAGCCATGCTGAACTCTTACCTTCCTTGCCCGATTTCTTGTGTTGGGGAAGATGAAGGGCATGAGCAGAAAAATAAGAAATCAAGAAGCAAGTGACAAAATATGCAGAAAAGTGATCAGAACTTGGGTTCTAGGAAGACAAAAAGAAGGAATGGAGAGAAAAGGGAGAAATACATAGAGAATCAAGGAAGGGAGCTGGAAATTATACACAAATCTAGAAGGAAGGAGTTAAGGAGATGAAGGGAAAATAAGGTAACAAAAGGGGAAAAAAAAGTACAACACAGAATAAAAAAGAGTCGTATCAAAATTTGTCACTTTCTTAGACCTGGGGGAGGGATAAATAGTACTGTGGAGCAATGGGGGAGATATGAAACAGGAAGAGAAGAACATAATAAAAGAAGTGAGAGCTTAAGTAGAAACTGTGAAACTGTTCCTTTTGTAGAACAAAATTGCCAAGGGAGGCAAATAATTATATCTTTCAGTATCTTCAGTCATAAATTAAAAACACTTCACTTTTCTTTTAAAGATATGACACCTTTTTTTTTTTTTTTACATTCAAAAGTATTCCAAAATGATAAACTAATATTGTAATTCTTTCTGACATGATTTTAGTGCTTAAACCCCCCAACCAAACAGTTGCTAGCACTCCTAATTTTTTCTTTTCTTCTTTCTTTCTTCTTTTCTTTAGGTTGCAGTAATAACGTGAACAACTGGTGTTCAAAAAATGCCTCCTGGCCAAGTTGTCTCAGCCTTGACATTGGAAATCTCCTTTTAGGTGTGGGATGTAGAACGTAGAATTTATTTCTTTATTTAGCACCTCTCTTGGATTGTCAATGCACATTCCACTAGGAAAATCTGTAACAGCATCAAAACTCTTCTTCCTCTTCATTCCAGCTTTGACTTCCTTTTATTTGTCGTTTCTTGCAGTGTATAAAATTGAGCTATTAATGAACCTCTGTTGAGTAAGGCTTCTTCCCTTACCCTACTCCCAGAGAAGTACTTCATCCAGGAGATACAGGTGGGCACAGTTTGTGTTGTGGCATTGCTGGGGCAGGAACCCCTGGCTCCAGACATCCGAAATGGGATCCTAGCCAATGGACAGGGAAGATGGAAGCACAAGGGGGCTGGGCAGGGACAGCCAGGCCTGGGTGTTCCTGAGTCTGGGACTTGGCTGATGATTTGCTAGAGTTTTACTGAAATTTATACAGATTTGCATGATATAAATTAAGACAAGTTGTGATCATGTCCCCTTATTTAAATTTCTGTGACATCCAATTTAATTTCCTTTCTGTGTCATGTTGTTGCTAGAAATCTACTTGCATTCTTAACTACAAAATATGCTATGTAGAAGCCAGAAACACATCTTTTACTTTTCTTCATTGTTTGTCAGGGTTGTGGTTCATGCAAATTATATTTTCATTCATTTGAAGGCTTTATATACTTATTTCTTTTAATTTGATTTATTGGTTTGGGGATTTTTTTGTGTCTATGGCCAAAAAAGCATTCATTAACTGCAAAATTGATAGCTATAAAGTGAATTAGTCTGATTTAAGCAACTTATACTAAATGGCTTCAATTAAATTCAAGGAAATCCATAGTTTTGCTTGAACACTATGTACAAATTTTAGCCAATTTAGCAGCCTGTCATTACCGCTGCTATTGTTGTTAGATCTGCTTCTTGAAGCTGTAGCTCGCTCCAAATTGCAAAACTGGAAGCACCACCTAATACCAGCTGCTACATGTGCCTACCTCCTTAATTTAAATAGTTTGCTCACTTTTTACTTATCCAAGAGATAAATAGCCCCACCAAACAACATATTCATAATAAAGTATAATAAATTACCACATTCTTGCCCATAGTATCCAAACCTACCTGTATGGTTGGGTTATCATCTGCATTTGTTTTGTTCTTAAAACATAAATTCACTTGCCATCTCAACTATTTTCTTAATGTAGACACATCTAAGAGATTTAAGCCTAAATTTAAAGAATGATTCCTTTATTCATCCATGAAAAAGTCTGAGCTTATTAATTGATCTAAGTGAAATTTATGATAAATATACTGGAATATTTAACTATAACTATAATCTGAAATGTGTTTCTCCCGGCAGCTGAACTAATTACTTTTTTCTAGAATTAGTTATATGTAGATAGTAACTAATCACCATGATCTTAATTTTTAAACTTCTACTAGCCTTTGAGATTGTGTCTTTCATTTTTAAAAAATGTTCTAACTTTACACATCACTGATTAGTTTAAGGTATCTCATCAGGCGTCTTTCAATGAAGATTAAGCAAAAAGGATCACCTTCCAATCAGCTGATCTTCAAATAACTGGTGGAACAATTTAAGCTAGCAGAATTCTGCTTCTCTGCACAAGTATTTGGCCTCTTTGGTCCTACTCCTCCACCAAATAAGGGGGAAGCACTGCCTGTGCAGGCACAGCTATGGTACACAGAAGCTGAATTCTGATTCTGGAGACAGTTGTTTCACCAGTGAGGAATGGCCACCTCTTTGTGTTCACTTAAACAGAGATCAAAAACTATTATTATTAGAATTATTAATTTATTTTTCCCCCTGGGTCCTGTCTTACAGGATGATCCTTCTTTCACCATTCTACTAGGAATTTTATAGACTTGAACTCCTCTTCTAGCAGCTGAACAAAATGGGGACAACATGTATTTGGGGGACATATTTTGCCAAACATCTTTTTTGCTAAAGTCTTTAAATAGGTACAAAGTTTGCACCTGTCTTTTAAGTGGAAAATTGCAATAAGGTTGCAAGGCTTCATGTTTTGTAGTGCATGGTCTCTATTCCTACAGAATGGACTCTTCAGCTGGGGATTTCACCTCCCCCGCTTTCTTTGTATGACAGAGTCTATCATGATTTGCTGGCCTGAAAAGACGGGAATAGGAAGGCAAAGCCCTTTTAAACAGGTGTCTTCCTACAGAGGTAAATGGATAAAGAGCATTACAAAGTTAAGATGCATAATATGTATAATACTTGTCTCTAGCTTTCTGGATACTCATCCTAGACTTGCTTCTGTCCTGGGCACGACAAGCAGTAGGCTGCTGTGTGACTTGTCCTGTGGGGATGGGAGTCTAGAAATGGTTAGTGGTGATATATTGAGATGTATGAAAAATTTATTGCAAGCTATTGAGCACCCTGAGATCAGCTCAGTTGGTCCGAGCACAGTGCTAATAATGCCAAGGTTGTGGTTTTGATCCCCATATGGGCCTTTCACATAAAAGCTGGACTTGATGATCCTTGTGAGTCCCTTACAAATCAGGGTATCTGTGATCTGTGGTATCTGTTTCTCACAAGGGCAATTTTGTTGTGGTTTTTTTGTTTGTTTGTTTGTTTGTTTTTTTGAGAAAGGATAATTCTACAGGTGATCCAATAGATCCACTTAGCAGAAAAATATGGAGTCTTGGACTTGTGTGCGGAAAACCAAACCCATTGCAACAAACCAGCAATCTTCTGAATAGTTTTGTGGAAATTATCTGTCTGCCTTTTTCTACTTGATAATCATGAAACTCTACTGCTCTTTTCAAATCCCCAAGAAGGATAAAATTGAAGCAGTCTTCAGTTTTCAAAATTGTGTCGTCAACATCTTAGAACAAAAGTAAATGGGTCACCTCTAAAGTTTTCTTCTGTCATTATTTATCTGCTTTCTTTGCAGCTGTAATATCTCCCTAAGATTGCAAAAATGGTGTTGCAAAAATGGCTTGACTGGGCTTCTGATGAATTGCATCAAGGTGAGATAGAAGAAAGCAGTGACACAAGCCTAGCCCCAGACTACAAATAGTTATATATCAGCTCTTTTCAGCATCTGGTAGGGCACAAATGCTGAACTAAACTTAGTTGATGTTCTCCTGGACATTTTAAAATAATTGTTTGTTTAACAGTGTAAAACTAGCCTTTTTTTCATCTGTGCCCTCTCCATAAAAACTCACAGGAAAGAGGAACTATGTAACAAGATCCCTAGTTAGAAAAGTTGCTTTCATAATATCTAGGTGAACAAAAGTTATTCAAGACATGTTGCAAAATCTCTTTTCTCTGTCTAAAAGCTGCTGACAGATTAAAAGAGGAATGTTTCTAGCTGGAGATGTATTTCATAGTAAGTAGGCACTGTTATTCTTTTATCTGTTTCCTTAAGAAAAGGGAGAAAGACAAGGGAGAGAGTACTGGATGTCAAACTAAATTAAAGACAATGGCAGACTAAGGAAAAATATAATGGTTGTGAATTCATTCTTGTGGAATGTCCAGTGAAAACTTTGATGTAGTATCACTGGGTCATAGGCATTCAGCACAGGAATCAAAATCAAAATTGAGCAAGTAACAAAACTTTGTTGCAGCACTTACCACTGGCATACAACTTGAACTGTATCGTGGTCTCCCAGTATTAGGGTCACATCATTTCACCTCATGGCACCAGTCCCTACAGCCTGCACTTCTACATGAAAAAAGAAGATTAAATCATGGCTCAGATGGCAAGAAAGAGTTAAATGCCTTATACTGTAGCTAACATACTGTTCTGTGTTTCTAGTTCTCTAAGCTTCATTTCAAGCATCTGCTCCCTGGCATTCACTCAGTTCCAAACACTATTATGCTGATAGCTGTTTGTCAAAGCACAAAGGGAGGAAGTATAAAACACAGTTAAAAATATAAAATAAGAAAAATTATGAATAAACAAATCATACATAAAACTGGAACGTCAAGATATTCCCCGTCAGGGAGCAGGGGGAGGTTGGGAAATAGAAGTAGTTCTAATTTTCTCTAGAACTGTAAATTAATTGTGCATAGATATATTTATTAAGTAAGATTTTTTTCCACTTTATTTTTAACACTTTAGTCCTATTCCATCATCAGGTATTGTTTTAAAGATAAATATTCATTGGTGAAGTGTAATGATACCATAAAAATGTGCATTCTTCTTTAGAAAAAGGATATTTTGGGGCCAGTTACTCATTTATGTATAAAATAGCAGTCCGATTGTCAGTTTGTATCCTCTTTCTATGAAAGAGTGGCATATTTGGGATTAATTATAGATTAAAATCAATATTACCCCACCCACAGTTCTTACTGTTGACAAGGGAATTTTTTGAAGTGATTGTGTGAAGTATGTGGATGAACTAATGAAATGATCTAATCTGTCTTCCCAATACATTCATTCAATTCAGTGTCACCTTTTCTTTTCTTTTCTTTTCTTTTCTTTTCTTTTCTTTTCTTTTCTTTTCTTTTCTTTTCTTTTCTTTTCTTTTCTTTTCTTTTCTTTTCTTTTCTTTTCTTTTCTTTTCTTTTCTTTTCTTTTCTTTTCTTTTCTTTTTTTTCATTAATTGTAGGCCTCTTTTCTTTTCTTTTCTTTTCTTTTCTTTTCTTTTCTTTTCTTTTCTTTTCTTTTCTTTTCTTTTCTTTTCTTTTCTTTTCTTTTCTTTTCTTTTCTTTTCTTTTCTTTTCTTTTCTTTTCTTTTCTTTTCTTTTTCCTCACTAAATGTAGGCCTCATAGAACAGAGAAGTGTTGACTGTGGGATTTCTAGGGGATGGGACAAAGGAAACATGTTTTGCTGAATCAGTGCAGAAATGTTCTTAATATTTTTCCATCAGAAAACAGAGGAATCATGCAATAGTATGTTTCTAGGGGATTCAAATGTACTATTCTGATTCTTAAACCCCAAAGATGGTCTTTTCATAGGCCATGAAGATTAAACCATGTTTGAGCATCCCAGCTGATGTTTACCATTAGGTAACAGATTTTAGCAGATGTTGATGAAATGGTTTGTGAATCTCTGGTGTGAAACTTTTCTGAAAACACATATCTGTGGTTTAAACATTATTTTGTTGGACAACCTTTTGTACATCATCCCTTTCCTAGTTTTCTCTCCCTTTTTTTTTTTTTTTTAACTTTCCCACAGAGATCTGCTTTCTAAGACTTACTTTTTTCCCTAATTATTCTAGATGTGACCTTTCGTTAGAAACTTTAGCAGTGTTGAATGAAAATGTGCAATTCCTTGCCTTTTGTTGTGTACACAAAATTCATTCTAAAGAATGCTTCTTAAAATGTCATTTGTCATATTTCAGTAACACATATTTTTGTGGTGTGTATTGCACTGTGTCAGAATTTTTTCTGAACTGCAGTTTTTGAGACAGTTGTAGCCAAACATAAGTTTTTATATAAGGTTTTTCCTACTTAGGTTAGTTCTTTACACTTGTAATTATGTAACTTATTGTATTTATAATTTCTTCAATTTAGAAGAATAATTTGAATTGTTATTCCACTTCCAAAGTCTTTGTTTTCTGGTTTGGTGTCCTGCCCAGTTTTAAGATATGTACTTTCCTGTTCCATTGTTTATATCATGGTCATAAATAGTAACTGGATAATAAATATCAAATAAGTGAGACCACTGTGTGAGCTAAAATGCTCTCTTTAAAACTAGACTCAGTAACTAAACTCAGTTTTTCAAGTTGTTTTTGTTTTTGATTTTTTTTCTTTTTTATGCTTATAGGACTACTCAAGCTACTATCAAAATAGCGTTAATTTCATAACAAGCATAAACATTACTAAAGTCAAAAGAGATCACATCTACTTTTTCCCATGTCTTCTAGGAAATTTGTTCTATTAAGAAGAAACTAGACTGTTTTGAATAAAACCTGGCAATGACTAACAAATGTTGGTGGTTCATTATTAGTTGATTATTCTTGAGGTTCTTGAAAATTGATTAATAAAATGGTTGCTATTATTCTTACAGGTATCAATATTACATCAATTACATCAATGTTGGGCTTATACCTCCTCTAAGCTTTCTTCTCCCTACTCCTTCCTTTTTTCCCTAATGGATACGGGTTGTTTGTCTTTTTTCAGTCCACTGAGTCCTTACGAGTCATCTGAGAAAAATGCTTAAACCACTTGCCTTAAGTGATTCTCATCAGGGAATAACTTGAAAAATCTAAGTTATCTTAATATAATTGATCAGGGTTTTTTTTTTTCTGTAATATTACCTCTTTTCTTCATCCTTGTTATCAATATTAACCATGCTAAGTGGCTGACCTGAACTAACCTCTCTACATAGAATAAAGCAACCAAACTGAAGCAAGAACACTCTGGCTTTCTCTGTCCCCTACAACAGTTCATCTTCTCCCTTTAACTAACAAGTGCTTCTTTCTCTCATCCCGTTATTACATCTAATGCATTTCAGAGCATTTCCTGATTGCCTTTTATGTTTTCTTCCAGCTATATATCATTTTGTGCTGTAGGCTTTTGTGCCTATCCTTCCATCATATGCTATTCTTCTACATTGTTTTTTTTGGCAATGAGTCCTTGTTTCAAATGTGCAAAACTTTTTGCTTTCTTCCTCCTTCCACTTCAATCACTGAAGAGCTTCCTCTGGAGTTGGTGTCTTACCATGTCCATCAGCCATTTTCTGTAATAGAATAGGTTATCTTCAGATTTTGCAGTTGTAACATAATCAACTACTCTATTGAACTAAAGAAAATTTAAAAAATCTATTATTAAAACAAATGATTACAGGAACTGAAGTCAATAATTTCCAAGGCTGTATCAGAAAATTGTTTTAAATGATTATTCATAGTTGTATACAAAAACATTTATTAAAACATGGTATGGTAGACACATATCAGTATAGATTCCATAAATTTGCATTAAAAATTGACAAATCCCAAAGATAATATTTTAAATCACAGGGTTCATTTTTTCAGACAGAAGAAAACAGGACTAACTGGGCTTCCAATTCCCCAAAACACTTTTTACTGTGCAAGGGAAAAGGACAGAAGGTGACAAAGAGAGAAGTTGTGCTCCACTGCCTAGGTCAAGGAGAGGATTTAATTTTTGTTTTTGTTTCAGATAAATTCATAATTTTTTGCCAGACTTTAGTAACTAAAAGCACTAGAGGCTAATGTCTAGATTAGATCCACAACCAATGACATCCAGCCTAACATTTTCTGAGCAGCAGGAATAATTACTATTACAATTGCTTTTTATTGCCCAGTGGTAAATTTATCATTCTTCTCATCGCTCACACAGGGATTTGTTGATCCTTGTTTGAAGCAAAGGCTGGTGCTTGATGATGTGGGAGGAGTGTTATGCTCTTATATTTCTGTCTGTTTTTCCTCTTTTCATGAATTCTGTCCTCTTGAGAAACCAACTTGCACAATGCCCAGAGGCTGGACTTATGCTGGCATGTGTGTCTAAGAAAATATCTTGAGCAGGAGTACTTTTGTTCCTAGAAAATGTTCAGTTTTACTGTGAAGTGATACAAAAGACAGCTCTTCTTTGCAGAGGAAGGTGGTGTCTGGTTGGGCATTTAGAAGTCTGGCAAAGGTTTCTCCACTCCTGCTTCCTGGAGCTGCTGCACCCTTTAGTGACACCAAAAAAAGTTGAAAGAAAAGTCATGATCCTCTTATAATTGGATGATAAGACATTTGCCATAACAAAGACTTTATTCTATATAAATAAATTGTGCCATTTTAATTAGGGTTTCCTCAAATGGCAGAACTTAAGGCAATGATATCTGCTGGAGTGTACTCTTATTTCATCATGATAGAAGGTTCTTGGTTTATTTGCAGACTATTTGGTTTAAAAGTACAGCTTCTGAATCATGCCTTTCATTTATGTAGATCTTAGATAGCTCAAATATTTCCATTTCCCAAGGAGTTGGATTTATGGAGTAAGGGAGCCTGTCTTTCAGCTGTTTATTTAAGTAGTAGCCAGTTGTGTTTAGATTTGTCACTTTGAGAACTTTTAAGTACTGCACCAAATATAAATATATTTGTCTGTCTAAAATGCCATTGGGGAAAATACTATTGTTCTCCTTTTCCTATGAGTTTAATAAATACCAACCTTCATGCACTATTTTCTTACTCTGAACAAGTTGAGGAACTGCTGTTGAACATCAGACAATTAGAACAAATCAGCAGAGGGCTGAAATTTCAATACGAATTGGTTCAGAGGTGGGGGGCAAAGTCCACACTTCGCATACAGGAGCAGGAGAACTCCAGCAGCAGCATTATTGTCAGTGCTCTATCATGATGGAGACAAGGGTACACCATGGAGTCAAGTCCTAACAGATGGAAAGAACTGGTTGTAGTTTCAAGAATTACATCAACATAACTGGACCAAGGTTTGCCAGCAGCTCCCTGACCCTGCAGAGAGTTCTTTGTCAGTCCTAATAATATTTACTGTGTTGAATACCATAAAAATCTATAAATTAAATTATTCAGATTAAAAATGCAGACCTTCTGCCTCATGTTTCTGGTGGCATGATGATATATAGGTATTTTTGTTTAAACAGCTCTTCTCAAAAATCTGTTTTGGGGTTTGGAGGGTTCTGCACAGCTTTCTTAGTAAAGCAGAGGGCCCACACATGATAAAAAGAGAAGTAGTGGAGTGAGTGATGCCTGCCTCTTCTTCCCAAACACTGAGTGAAGACAATGAAACTTTTGAAATAACTAAAGAAATACTACAGGTCACATAAAAACCTAGAAAGCATCCCTGGTTACATTCAGATACTCTAAAAACTGTGCTAGAGGAAGGAAGTACTTTCAGAGGAATTTCTTTCTCTTGAGATCAGGGACAGAAGTTTTCCACTGCCTATGCAATTCCCAACTCACACCAAGCACTCTGTGGCTCTGTCTGTTATCCTGAATAATGAATAAAAGCAGGGACTCAAGGTATTTTTGAATTACATCATTCCCACTAAGGTGAGTGTTAGCTACACTGAAGTAGTGTTTACAAAGTAAAAAGCAGCTTTGTCCTAGATCAGAGAAAAGCCTAGACAAAATGTGACACCTAAAGGTCTCTCATATAAAGGAATTGCAAACCAGTTTAGATAGTGTTTAATTTATTCACAAGGCAAAACCTTTTCTGTCTTTAGGTAGGACTGCACTAGGCACTCATCTTGGCAAGCTCCAAGGCAAAAAAACCCTAGAAAAATAAAATAATTTCAGAGCTCATATTTTATAGATGCTGTTTTGGAGTTAGATCACACAGAATTAAGACATCGGACTCTTCTTCCTGACTCACTCTCTGATCAGCTGTTTAGTAAGGTGGGCACCTACACATGACAACATTCTCTAGGACCTGTAGGGAGTTAAACATGTTGACTGTGGGTTTCCTAACAAAATAATCTGTCCTAAACTCAAGTCTGTTTACAAATAAATATTGGCAGGATATCTATCACACCTGAAATTTCTATTTTCTTCCAGCACACCTGGTACCACTGCATTCATTTCAGCCAGCTTAGAGAAACTTGAACCAGTTTCAGGACCCGGATGAAACCTGAAAAACTAGTCCCACTCATACTATTAGGAACTGAGGACAAGCTGTGGCTTCCCTGGAATCAGAGCTTTTTGCATATTGAACCACAGCAAAAGTTGCAGTTTAAAGCTATTTATGGAGTTGGCCTCTTGAGATTTCTCTCCTGACTTTCCTTGGTATGTAAGGTGAGCTTTAGCTAAGAGAAGTGATGCAGATTCTGCAGCAGCTCTGAATAGTACTACTGGTGTAATGTCCACTACAAGAACACAAAGTAGCTACAGTGTCAGCCCTGGCAGGAAATCCAAGGAAAATTTTGTTCCACAGCAGCAGTAAGCAACAGACTGTCCCTTCCTCTGTCTACCAACTACTTCTATTGGAAACAAACTGTTCAAAAATTACTAAAACTGTTATAAGAGTAAGTGTTGCAATTTCAACAGTGATCTACTGCATCATTATTTATTGTTTTGCTTTAGTGGAAAATAAGCATATCCAAAAGTCAAAGAATGTATGTGACATAAAACACAGTTAAAATCAGTGGCATAATATAAAAGCCTTATGAAAGTACTAAAAATAAGATTTTGCTCACCACCCAACACAACCGACTCATCCCGGTTTCCCAGAAGATCTTTGTAGAAAAAGGTGTCCTTTTTAGCATGACCTAGAGGTCAACTAATTCTATCTTTGTGGAAAGATGGGAAAAGCAAGTTCTGGAGTTCAGAACCTTTTGGCAGAACACTCTGTCTCAGCCCCTTACAATTATATCAGGGCTCTGTTAATACCTCAAGCAATTTCCACTGCCATGCTATTTACCTGAAAAAAAAATATCTGTGATAAAGGGAGACTTCCAAGAAGCATGAAATAAGTGTTTATGGGTACAAGCAAAATACATTCTTTTCTCTATGGCTAATATTGGTTTAGCACCCTGCTATTGCTTGTTATGAAAAATGATGGCTATTAATTAAATATTACTAACACAAAACCTTTGTACTTGGAAAATGTATGGTTATCCCAAAGCAGAGCTTTTGTTTATTCTTTATATTATGGTAACACCTAGAGGCCAGAGCTCCACTGTGCAAGGCACTGCACAAATACACACAAGGGGCTGGCTCCTGCTTTGAGGAATATATTGTAAAGGAAAGCAGCAAGTGAGTAATGCAGCAAAGTGCAGTACGGGAACAAGAAAGATGTTGGTGGTCAGTATGAAAGAAACGATGACAGTAACTCATCTGTCGAACTGTAGTTGGGTTTTGTAAATCCCATCATCAGAGAAGGCTTCCTGGGATTTATTTGGAAGAAGCCTTTGGACCCTAGACAGGTTTTGTTAGGAATTACATTGAGCATGTGGTGTGTTGGATGCATACACTAGCATCCCTCATTAGCTTCACTTTCCAAATATTTTTATAGGATTTTCATTATCTTTTCATCAGTGACTAATAGACTATGAGTTAAAAATGGTCCTGAAGATGGTAGTCCCTTATATAAACAGTCAACATGGGATTTATGTATGTCCTAAAGACTGAGAATTTTGGGTTTTCAGGTTTTTCTTTTCTGTGTTACTTAACATGTCTGAAGAAAAGTTATTGACAGTGTTGAATCAGCTTAGATCTACATTGTCATGGTCCTCTGCCTTTGTGTACTGAGTTGGTGACAGAAAAAGTCAAGAACTACTATGGTTTCAAAAGATGCTATGAACTCACGAAGAACATCACTATTGGTATCTGTTTAAGCTTCACAGCAAATGCCCTCCTACTCTCAACTGGAGAAAGTTATCAAACCTGACAGTGACTTAAGACATGGGGTCAGGTTTAGGGGTTGAGTGTTAGTATTGGATTTGATTCAAATACTGAGCCAGTTGTAGAGGGAGTTTATATTAGTGTCAGTGACTATCTTTTTCTATTTTTATAAAACAGCTGTGAGAGCCTCCCTGGAAGAGGGTGACATTTGGCTGGTGAGCTAGCTGTGAAAAAGTTTCAAGTTTTGTGATATTTATCACATGCCAACATTTTGCTCTGGCAGCAAGTCTTCTGTGGAGCATTATTCTTCTCATTATCAATGGCACTGGACAGCTTTCTAATGTCTTCCCTGAACAATTTCCAAAACTATCTGGTTGGCTAGGAAATACTCAGTGATACACAAAGCTCACATATGCCAGCTGTTGACCCATCTGTGGTGCCTGGCACACGTTCTCCTTACATGGACTGGCATGAGATGGAAACTGCAGCCCACAGTTTGGGAGGACAGTCAGATCCATGTCCAACAGCCCTGAAAGAAGACTGGCTTGTCATGTATCACCTTAAGTTCCACTTCACTTTGTTTGTTGCAATGAAGTGGTTAAAGAGCAGAAGGATTAAGAACTCAACTTAACAATGTAAACACAAAGTCACACACACAAAATAGATGACAGAGATCTTTGCAGTGTATGTTGAGCTCCTTTTTTTTATCCAGCAATGCTGTCTAATTTAATTTATGTCTTTTAACCCATCCCTTATCTCTTCTAAATTGCATTTTTCTGTTTCTATACTGTTGTTATTTCCACTACAGATAGTTGGACAAACCTTCCTCCTAAATCCTCACAAATTGATTTCAATAGTGGAGTCACTATGAAACAGGCAATCACAAATCTTGAGAAATCTTGAGCTGATCCTGGTAGCCATTGGCTGAGGTATCTTTCTAAACTCACTGCTTCAGACTTAGCCTTACTTCAGTAGCACGTCTTTCTGATTGATTATTTTTAAACATTTTTTCTATGTATAAAGTCAGAAAAAACTGTCAGGTGACAAGATGAGATGATGCAATTATGTTAATTTGACAAGAGAGAGTATGAATAACACAAGCTACATTTTTTTCACAGATAATTGAGGGTTGTTAACTGTATAAGTGTTCCTGGTATCAAACCTGATGAGGTCTGGAGAAGGCCAATACAATAATACATACTGCATTTCAGGCAGCAAAACTGATGCACCGTGAAGACAGCTGGAGATATGATTTTCTTCAATGGCATATTATTGCTAGTGGAAAGTTAAAGTTTTTTTCTCCCCTCAGCTTTCCTGTGAATACAAAAACAATGTCAGCAGATATTTGACAACAAAGGCTCTGTATCTGAATGCTGGTTTTCCCACTTCCCTGCTGTTTCATAGCCTTCATTTTCCTTCCAGCACTGCCAGGCAGAGGCAGTGAGGAGGAAAGCAAGACTATCCCACAGACCCTTGGTGAAAGCAGGAGTCTCCTTCACCCTCTTACTTTTCTGTACTCGCTCCACATATGAGTTCATGATGCTTGCAGATTAACACCCAGGCTAGCTCCAAGACTGAAAACTATTCTTCAGGTATATTTATGGATGCAAGTGGATGCGTTTTCATATTGTATTGCGTGGTGCAAAGCCTTTGTGTTTAGCCTGGCAAAATTGCATCACCTGTTCTGTAGACTTAATAGTGCAGCTTTTTGATTTCTTGTTCTGGCCCCCCTTCAATCTCATGCACTGTCAAAGATACTTCATTGTTCAAACCTCACTTTGTTTTCAAGCATTAGTTTATGTGTCATGTTTTGTGTTCATTTAGGGCACAGAGGTACCTCCTTCAAAAGCTGTAAAATAGCTTTTACTATTGGGAACTGGGAATAAAATCTCTGCTTTGACGACAATAGCTCTGATTCCTTCTTCCTGTTATGGCACTGGGGAAGCAGTGGGGAATCAGGAAATCTCAGGAAATGTCATTTCATGGTGCTTTTTGTTCTCCCAGGCTTGAGAATGAAAGGACCAGGGAGAGAATAGAGTGACCTGGCTCTTTTGTGAATAGAGCAGCAAAGTATACCATCAAGCTATTACTGAAGTGACTAATAGACGCAATTTAATCAAATGTGGTTTGTTCAGAAGCTCACTCGCCTAGTGCTGGCATCTTCCTAATACTCTTGTGAGTACTGTTCAAATCCTGACTGCAGAGGGAATAATGTATTATTTGCACCGACTGATAACTTACATATCAAAATATACTTTTATCATCCAAGTGAAACCATTTTCAGTGACTACACAAACTAAAGAGGTAAATTCTCCTAAATGGATATAACCATTTTTTCATTAAGTATCCATTTTAGAATTCTCATTCTTTACTATCACTCTTACAACCTGCAAGCTTTTCTCAGTAAAAGATAATGTCTGCAGTCACCAGTCTTTAACTGCTATAAGTAGCACTTTGCCTAGTTCTATCAATAATCTCTAAAATTTCGTTTTGTTTTCTGTTTAACAAATGCCTGACAGAAGCCATTTCCTGGTATACAAAGATTCCAATCAAAGCCAATACGCCTCCCAAACTCAGCCATTCAATATTTACAACATGTTTTGCTGTTGTTAAATCAAAACTGCATTGTTTTGGACTTGTTCATAAAAGTGGAGCATTGTGCAGATTTGACAGTCCTGGGAAAAACTCTTGAGTTATTCATTGGCAAAAGTGCAATAGTTTTCATCCCCATGGTGAATAAATCCAGGTGGTCAGGATGTTGATGAAACACATGGACTTCTCATTCCCCATAGGGAGGGGACACAAAGACTCAACAAGTTCTTCTGTGCCAGGCCCTCTGAGGTTTTGCTGCTCAGTGAGACTTCAGATTGTGGCTTAATATTTGTCATGACACAACAAGTAAATAAATACCTTGGCACAAAGCCTGGAGCCTGTCAGCACTGCCCCTGCTACAACCTCCTGTTCAAAATACAGAGCTCTATCATCTTTCTCATAAAGCCTGTTCAGAGGAAATGACCTAGGATATGTTTAATTTCCTTCTTTGACTTCTCAATGATGTCATCTAGATAAACCCCAAGTTCAGAGACCTTCACTGAGAGCATTAGGGCAAAGCAGCTATGAAGGCTCTTACTTGTCAAAGTAATTTAATTTATAATGATGTGCTTCATAGTTGGTCTGGGCAAAATCAGCTTAAGTGAAAGGCTTCTATCTGTGTTATTTCCCCTAAATGCGAAAATATGGAACTGTTATAGCAGCTGTTTAATGAAACACTTCACAACCATGAGGATTTTCACTCTAGATAGGAGCCCCAGTGCTGAGTCTTTTTATCCCTTCAGTGCTGTACATATTCCTAAGCATTCTTGCTGAAAAGTAAAATGCTATCAAAAATGTGCTGGGAACAGGAAAGTAGTTTTTTTCATTTTCTCCAGCAATAATTTTTGAGTTCAGCTATTACAGTGGTGGAACTGGATATATTTCTGATGAGGGGTCATACATGTGAAAGAAGGATGGAGGTGAAACCAAAAATATTGTGGATTATATATTGAAAACAAAGAGCAGAAAAAGAAGAGTGGTATCCAAGGAAAGATACTGATGAAAGTTACCAAATCAAGTGTGACCTATGGAGGGACAAAAAAAAACCAACCAAACAAACAAAATCAACAATTGAATTTGGGTAATTACCTGTAGTCGTGTCCTGGAAGGGCAATACATACTGTTGGAAATCTGTAGTTCTGAAAGTCCTTCCCCCTCAACACCTTGGATTTAGCTACTTTAAGAGGAGTCTTTCAGGACACAGAAATTTTGTACAGCCTCAAGTTGCTGTAGATGATGAGGTCCAGCAACTATCTGCCTCTCAGTCTACACAGTGAATCTCTGGGGTGTGAAATATATATTAAGCGATCTGACATGGAAGACAAAAAGCAACAGTACATGAATAGAAAGGTGTCCTTGGACTATCTTTCTGGCCCTAAATCTCTGAGTCTGTGAATACCTCTCTCGGGAAAAAAAAGGGTTCTCTGGTACCCCATTTTTACCCTTTTTGGAAAGCATTTAATTTTCTTAAGAGATGAAATAGGGGTTTTTCTTTATTCATTCAGAATGTTAACCTTTCAAAATCAATGGGAAGCACAACATAACCCAGTATGTCAATTCTATTTCACCTCTGATGGCTATTTATAATTGCTACTCAAATAGGAAACCTGTTTCTGACCTTTGATGCTGGAATATACTTGAAATTCATGCTTCACTGTGCTGTCAGCTCCTTTTCATGCATGTATTTATATGTGGGCTAATAAATATGAGTTTGGGAGCAAAATCTCTAGCAGTGAAATCCAGCCTGTGATTTTGCTGTGAGGCATGCTTGCAAAAGGCTTATATAGAAACTGAAGGAGAATGATTTATGACTTAGAGCAGCTTTGAATATGACATCACTGTTTATAACTGATATTAGCAACAAATTTTAATGTCAGAGTTATGCATATGACACAATCACTAAAGTTTAAGTAATCCAGATATGCACATTTTAATTAGTGCTCTTTGTTGAAACTTATTTTGCCTGAATCTATGATATAACAGTTTATTTTAATATTATCCAGGTTACACTTTTATTATTACAATACATTGTATTTCAGTCTGTGTGCATCAAAACAAACCAGTGGCCTGTATATTCCAAACAGCACCATACTATGAAATGAACTCATCTGTCTCAGGCTCCATATTTTGCTCTACATCTCCAAAATAATATACCAATCAAAGAGAAATTATTTATATAGGTGATGCTTGGCAGACACTGTGAGATAATGGGATGCATTGAATCCTTTTGTCCTCACAGCTAAGGCTAGGGTTATTCCTTAGCATCTTAGACAGTGGATATCTAAGGATTCTAAAGTGGATAGGAACAGTAATTTCTGCTGAGGCACAACCTAGGCAGTAGTTGCTAACAATATATCTCAACCTTATATATTTGGCATACCATAGGTAAAAATCTCCTGTATATCAATAACACTATAATACGCTAACTGAATATTAAGGCTAAAATAAATTCAGAAAAGAATGCCAATTAAAATAAGGCAATAAAATAACCATTGGTTTGTAACATAGTGTTATGCTCCTAGATTTTGAGGAGAAGGTTATTTAATTATTAAAGTTGTGTGTGAATAGGCAAGGGTTTGAGAGGAGAATCTCTTTCTCTTACCTGGAAGCTGTCAGTGTAATCGCTGCAGGAATCTATCCATTATGACAGAGCAATATGTGGGCATTGACAACATCTCTAGAGCTTTAGGCACATAAGGACAAAATTATCCACCGTTCTGGTCTGAATGTAAAACTACAGGAATAGGGATGTTTTATTTTCACTTTTCTGTGTCTTTTTCATGCCAGATTCAAATGAAAGCCAGTAGTGTCTTTCAGGGCCAAATAATGTTTTAGAAACTAGGCAGACTGTCTGTGCCTTTTATAAACTCACATGCACTTGTGTAAAAATGCTTCAGTAGAATATAGAACCAAATACCTCTAAAATTACTTATGATAAAGAATTAATTTTTAAACACATTTTCCTGTAACAACTTGGAGCTGAAACAGCTGTAATGCAAATAACATTAAAATCACTGCCTTTCAGAGAAGTATCTAAGAGTCCACATATGGTTTGGTGTAAGGATGATGGTGACTCAATTGTTCCTGCAACTTTAACAAGTAAAGAACACTGAGCATTGGAGTTAAGAGAAAAACCTCTTATTTGGAAATAGTTTGTGCTTGATTTGGTTCCGTATAGTGTCAAAATCACTATTTTTTCACTGTGAAATATAAATATTTTACTTATTCATATTTACTTATTTTACTTTGGAAAAGGAAAGATCAAAATGGAATATTTCTTCCCCCTAAACATTTTCTTATTTGGATCCAAACGACAGCTGTCTTTGCATTGAATTCAGTAGGCTTTGGATCAAGTGCTGATTTCTCTAGGGCGATAGCAGCTGGTTGGGGCTGGTTGTGGTTTGTACTAAATGTTACTGGGTTCTTAGTTCAGTTACAGTCAGACAAGGGTGCAGACACACGAGCTGATGCAGGTGGCAGGGCAGGCACCTGGGGAAGAGTGGTGTTGCCAAGAACTGAAAGCCTGAACTCTTGCCTCTAGGGATGAGTGTACAGGACCAAGACAAGACAGAAATTATCTGGTAGTTTGAGAAATACAGGATTTTTTTGTTTTATCTTGAGAGCAAACCCAGAGTGTTTCTGGTTGTATCAGCCCAGATTCTTCTATATATTGTCTATTTTACTTTCAGTTCCTCCGGGGAGTAATGGTCTGATTGAAGTGTCCTCACTGCTCAATTGATCTTATTCCACTGTGTATAAAGCACTGACATTCTTATGCAAAAGTGGTTGAAATTAATATTAATGACTCCACAAACTGGAAGCTAGGACATCTGTGAAAGAGACAGTGTCTCAGATTTACTCATGGCTGATTGTGAGCAAGTAATGTAAAAAGATCCCAAAACCCTAGGAAAGGTTCACAGTAATGTATTCCTAGGGTCACATGAGCAGGTCTTCCTTGATCTCACTTACTGGAGCTATTTGATTTTGAATAAAATGTTTTAAATATTAATCAGCTCAAGGAGTCCCTGGGAATGGTGCTTCATCCTGGCAGGTAGAGTACTTGCTTGAGAGGTGGAATATCTGTGTGCAATGAATTTTTAATAATTTTATGTGCAGTTGAAGAGACACAGTAAGAGAGTTTGAGAAGCCATCATCATTTTGCCCTAGAGCACCACCAGTCAGGTCATTGTGATAGCTTTTCCCAGGCAGGTGGCAACTATACTGACCCTTGTCCTGGCTGCAGTGCATGATCTGCTGGCTAATTAGATAAAAGAGGTTGACAAATTTCTTCCCATGTTAACCTGAGAGAATCAGTAGAAAGCATTGTACATCTGGTGAATTAGAATTAACCATTTCAGCTATTTTTTCTAGTTTTTATTAAACTCATTCATTTATGAAAGGAAAAAATTAGTACTGAAGCATGGAAAAAGATGGACAGATGAGACTAAGCCTCCCTTGTGAATTAATAAACCTGTATTCAGAATATTTTTCACTTGATCCATTAGTTTTTACCAAAACAGTAAAACAGACATCCATTATAAGACTGACAAAGCCACATGTTTTATATTTTAGTGCTTGTTTTGAGATCTTGATAGAAAATACTTGAACTTAAAGGTCAAAGAAGTGTGGCAAAAAGAGAACAAAACATATTAATTCTAAATTGGAATGTATTTTTGAGTGTTGTAGGACCATTTTGAATCTTTTTTATAATCTCTTATCATTCATATCCTCTGGCTGAAAACAGTTATACCTGATACAATTTTTCATTCCTTTCTTGTGGCTTGTTTTATACTTTTTTTTGCAAGTTTAACGATCCTATTCTTATTTGTCTTTTCCCAGTCTTTTATTATCTAGAGCACTTAGTTTTTCCTCTTTCCTTAATTCTTCAGCTGCCTTCATCCAGATTCTGTGACCTGGATCCTGTATTCTAAATAAGGAGACACCAATGGTTTGAACAGCATCCTATAATTTCATCACGGATTTTTGTTCTTTTTGTGTACATTCTACTACTTTAGCTTTTGTAACAAGTGTATATGGAGCCAAGATTTTTACTGAGAAGCCTGTAATGGTGCTTCTTTGTTGAGTCAAGCAGGTAATTTAGGTTCCTCTGTTGTTTCCATTTAGTATTGTGTGACATACCTGAATATGTTTGTGTAGTTCTGTACAAGGAAAAATATTTACAAAATCTAGCATCTGAGGCTGTAGAAATGCCATTGTGCAAGGCCTTAATCATACTTGAAAACTTTTTTTGACTAATTTACAACTAACAAGACTGTGATCACTGATGAGAAAATAGCATAAATAAGGAGGGAAAAGTAGATGGAATGTCAGTGGGCTTGTCTCTTTATAAGTACCAAGACATTTGTATAAGCTTGTGGTTTATATTATGTCTGTCTCTCTGTCTGCTTAGCACTTTGTATTTGCCAAGTTATTTGTCTGAGGAGACTGCAAACTGGCAAGGTAGAAGCAATAGTTTATAAAACATTTGTACTAAAAACATGGTTCAAGGAGACTTCAGTCCTGATGTGAGTTTCAAGAGACTATAATAATGCAACTAAGAATAATGTGGCAGCCAAGGAGGAGCAGGATTTCTGCAATGTAGTCCGTGAAGCAATATTAAGATGAAACTGGACAAGAGCTATTTAAGTCTGACTGCTGATGCACTTTCTAATGGTGACATCTATCAGAGTGATGCAGTCTCTTGAGGAAAGCAGAAGAAACTCCAGTGGTGAATCATTTAAAAATTAGTCTGCTAAACCACTTGAAAATGTAGCAAATTGAAGAGGTTCATGTTGGCAGAGGACAGCTGAAAAAAACCAAACCATGTTCTTTTCAGTTCTCAGTACTGTGAGTCTGGGACAGCTACAGCACTCTTGCCTTATCCAATATATGTAACCAAACTGGCTCATTTTGTAACACTTGGGAGAGGGAGCAATGTATTGTATTAAACACTTCCACTTCTGAGCTGCATATACGTCATGAAATTTATGGCAGTTCCTTTCTTTGCAGTAGAGGAATTTCTTCTTACAATCTTTTCCATCAAAACAAATTATTCAATCGGATCCAGTGCCCAGATAAAATGTGAAAAGTTTCAGTTCCTCAAAATGGTCAAAGCCAAGTGTACAAGGTGATATACATCAATGTCTGTAAACTGTATTTTTCCAAAATTGGGTTTGTAATGCCTTGTATAGTGGAAACTAATCTCAACTTCATTTCCTAGCAACAGCATGTAAGCTAAAACAAGACAAAAAACAAAACTTCAAATTAATTTTCACACTGTGTTAAGTTTTCTATTCCTTTATACGGGAGCAATATTTTCATTTTATTTAAATTGGATTATTCTCCAAATAAAAAGGAAATTTGAATTATAGGAAATGGTGTAGGGATTTTGCAAATAGCTAATCACCTTTAATTATTGTAGAAAGTAGTAGAAATAAAAGTCATATGGATATAGTGTTTGTGTTGTCACCAGTGAAGCATTATCTAAACACTCAACCATAAGTATGATCCATTCTGATACCAACTTAAGTATAAGCTCTTGTCATCTGCACCATCTGAAAAGATGGTGGTAGTTTTTAAACTGTGGGTTCACCTCTAGCACAAACCAGGAAAGGTAAATAAAAACACTCCTCAGCTTTTCTTAAAGACAGAACCATTGCAAACATTGACTCTGTTATTTCTTTCATTTTTTTACTATGGCAGCTATATACAACTGAAGAAGGTGTAACTACTGTAAAGGATTAACCCTTAGAATCTCCAATCCTGCATACAGGTTGAAGAAATTCCTGTTCACTGAATTCAGCTAGGACTTTTTTTCCAAGGGCCACAGAGAGTGATGCACTCCTGCCTCTGCAATGAGCATTCATTATTCAGGATACCAGCTCCCAAAGGTCTCACTGGTGTTGGACAAACTACAGACACAGACATTGCAGCCTACTTAAAAGTTGATGTGTAGGTATAATGAAAAGTTGGACATGATCAAAAAGAAGTGATGGGGAAACTACAACAGCACTATGGCTTATCTCGCCTGTGCAGAACTGGATAGGTCTGATGTACTTTAACTTGTTAAGTAAGTTCAATGAAAGACTCCAAACCTGCTGCCTCTGTGCTTTAGCTCTTCACATCTTTACATGCTGCCCTTAAGCTTGCCTTTACCTCTATCATTCCCTTTGCCTTATATAGCTTACTTTTACATTTTTCCTATGAGACAAATCTCTTGGCGTCTCTCCAGACCACGGAATGCTGCAGAGAAGGAAGATGTTTCAAGGCAGAGCTGCAGAGAGGACTTTTTAGGGGCATGATGAGGGTCAAGTATTCCCCCATGGAGGCTGCAAAAACAATGTCTGAAGCTTGACTACTGCCTGGGCTATACACTAGTTCACAAAATCTGAGGTCTCAACTCACCTCAAAGCCAGTAGTTCTCCAATGTCAAAGCAGAGAGAAGAGGCAAAAAGATTTTTTCTTCTTGAGGTTCATTGGTGAGGTCTGAACCGAAAGTTGAAGTTGTGCTGTCTTGAAAAGCTGGACTTAGAGCAGTATGTCTTGCTCAGAAAAGAGCCCAGTGGCTGGCTGTCACACACGAGTGTTTTAAGATTGCTTAAGGAATCACCGGTAAAGGTAAACAGATTTAATATAAAAGCAACAGCGTGACAGAGTTCATTGACAAGGTTCATTCTACTACTTCTAGATGGTTAAAGCACACCAAGAAAAAGCAACAAATAAAAAGTCAGAGTCAATCAGTTGAAACCAAAATAAGCTGAAAAATATCTACTTTTTTAGATAGAGGTGAGTGGGCCAGGGAGTGTGTGTGTTTGTGAGAGACAAAAGGATAGAAAGGGTAAGGATAAGAAGGAATACAGCCTAAAGGCCCAACAGCCCTTAATTTAACATCATTTAAACTTAGCAGTAATTAAACTTAACAGCACCTTAAGCTTAACAGCATTTAACCTAACAACTTATAACTTTGGTTAAACAATTTAGGATTTACTATACCATTACAGTACCTTACTTACAGGCCGAAGTTACTTACAAATCACAAGTACTTAAGAATTCAGGAAAACAGCCTTTCTCCCATATTTGTTCTATCATATGCACACTTGAATGCTCATAAAGAGTCTGTACAAGTTACCTGTGAAAAATTATCCTTGAAGGCAGTGAAATATTCACTTTGGAAGCCTTTGCATCTTAATGGGTGACGAGTCGAGCATCAAGCAGTGGGGGTATCAACCCAGAATCCAATGTTGCTTGGTGATCCTCTGAGTGCAGCAAACCTGAGAGTTTGCTGGCTCTGAGATGCCCCGCTCAGAGGGAGGATGCTGGTCACAGCTTGCTGTGGTCCAGGAGAGCTCAAAGGGTCTCAATTTGGACTGCTGTTTATAGGGTCGCAAGTGAGTAGGCTTTAGTCATAACAATGTTTCCTCCTGGATGCACTTTGTGTTGGAAACTTTCCTTGAAAGTGTGAGAATAAAAATGTTATGCCATTCAGACAAAAAAAGTTTCCAATTCTGTTCATTTAAAAAAAAAAAAAAAAAAAAGGTAAAAAGGTAGAAGCTTGTTAGACAGCATAAGTTCCTTGAAGCAGACAGTGTTTTTGATAAGCTCAAGAAGAGCTGAGCCCAGGTGTTGTTGGCTAACTCTGAGAGATGACAAGCAATTCTCAGATCATGTTGCAGCCTGGAGGTGGGGGAGGATACACCACCACACTGCGCTGCATAGAGAGACCTTACCCTGCTTTTAGTTACATTTTCTGGTTATACTCTTGAGCTGGTACCTATGTACTGGAAAGGTCTTACAGTTTACTGGACTGGAATCACTGCAACATGGCATCTTTGTGTGCAATCAACACACAAATGTAGTTTACGTTTCCTTGTTTCCTAGAGCATATATTCCCCAAAAAAAGGGGAAGACTGGTGTGTCACATTGCTTAACTAAAAAAGATACATAATGACCAACACTTGGTGGGCCTTATGGTATAGTTTTCAAAGGGCTCTTCACTTAAAACAACTCCTGGGGAATCAAAAATACTGCAGGACATTCAGTTAGTGAGGTCTCTAGTATTACTTGTTTTTTGAAGGAAGAAATAGGGAAGAAAAACTTAGGGACAGGAAAAGAAAAAGATTTGGAGCAAAATATGTTTTAGAAAACATAGTGAGTTTATTGGTAAGGCAGTTTTGCAGAAACTGGAAACTGAGTGTGTTGGGTAATTGTAAGTACATACTTCATTCAGAGAGAAACAAGACTCCTGTAACAAATCCTGCCTTTGCCACAATAGCAAAGCAGGGAACCCTGGATCATTTTGAAATATTTCTGCAGAGAAGCACATTAGACCTAATGACTGCACGCTGGGTGATGGAAGACACTTCACTCATCTGGGAAAAAAATGCTTTTTAATGACTTCATTTTTTCATTTTTAAAAAACAGTAAAGGTGTCATGTCATAATCTCCCAGAGATGCTCCCAGGTGAGCTGTTGAATGGTAATTTCAACACACCTAGGGTTTCACACTCTAATATAATCTGTTGTGCCTTACAGTTTAATCACATTGTGGCATTTAGAAATCATTCACTCTGGCTGGCAAAAATGTCTTGCAATAACACCATTACTGCAACTTACAGTTTATAGCAATTTTTACTTCTTAGGCAAACACACTGAAGTAGTCTACAAAACATTTTAAGTACATAACAGGCATTGAATCACTGAGCATTATGAGTCCCTTATGACCTAGCATCATCCCTTATATAATAAAAGTATATCACTTTTTCATAAGAAGTTATCATAGTTATAAAACATGCATATGTTTTTAATTTGGATAAAACTTCCTTTTCCAAGAGACCACACTGAGTTATGGATTCAGATACCAAAGTTTAAAATACAAGGGAATTTCTTATATCCACTTGGAGACTGGCAGTCTGATAGCAATCAAAGGTTTTAAAGAAATCCATAATACAAGCTGTGGCAAAAAGGGCTTCTAGCAGACTGTTAAGATTAACTGGGGCTTACTAAACTCAGGAGTGTACAACACACACATATCAGCATTTAATATTCTTGTTGCTCAAGGAACAGGCTGTCAGACACACTTGGGAAGAATTCAGCTATTGATATGTAACAGTGGAATATCTAAATGTCCCTTCACAGGTGTGAAATATTCAATTTGCTAAGATTTTTTGTGTCATTTATAAAGCTTTACGTGTTCTGGGTACTACAACCAAAGCAAGAGTTTACTATTGTTCAAATTCCTCTGCAGCAACTGAATTAGACTTATTCATTGTCAGATGGCCCCTTCTAAACCGACTGCCTTCTCCATGGATTCTTGGATTTCATTTCCCCACATGGCTGAGAGAGCACCTAGGGCATGGTGACATACAACAGGCTTGTTCCAGGGCTTTAAGCACTGTCAGCCGTCCTCAATTTAACTGAAGAAATTACAGAATCAGTGACTGCAAGTCTCAGAGATCACCCAATACAAAACATGACTTAAAGTTGCCACCTTTATCACTGCAATACTGCCTTGATAGACTGAATCAAGTCAGTCCTTAAATAAATTTTGCTAAGGGTATGTTTTAAACTTATAGAAAAAACCAAAATAACCTTCAAAATCAAGACTTTCCATGTGTACTCTGAGCACGATAGAGAAAACCAGCGATCTGACAACCAAATGGAATCATAATATGGCAAAGATGAGGAGGTTGCAGCAAGGACAGTGAGACAGATAAATATTACAGATCAGCTCAGCCAAGGCAGACGCATTTTTATATGTGATAGCATATACCTGGAGTCGTTTGAAGTCAAACTGATTTTAAAATAAACACTGCTGGCTATTCACCTACAGCAAAATAAAATCTGTCCCAGACCTGGGGCTGATGTCATCCTTGCTGTCCTCAGCTAGTTTTTCCACTCTTGTGCCATTGCTTCCCTTTAAAACATTTTTCTTTGTTGGAAGAAAACAAGGAGATATTTGCAAGCAGCAGAGGAATGATGGGAAGAATGTTTGCCCTCATGTGGCTCAGGCAGAAGCCAGGGGCTTTTAGTAGTAATGAGTGATCTAAGTTTTGTATCTTAAATGCTCAGATGGAACCTCTGTACTGTACAGAGGAGGCTGGAGGCAGGCCAGGAAGGGAGTGCTAGCTTAACACTGATTTTAAGTTCATATGTCACCTAATTGAATTAAAATTGAACAGTTATTGCACATTACTCTCTGTATGAAGACCAATATCCTTCATTATTATGGATATTAACATCAGAGTTTTTAGAATTTTTGATATTTAAGTATTTATCAACAGCTATCATGTATTTGGAGCATAAACTCTACTTTTAGGCCTGAGAGTATGTCCAGAGGCTTCAATTCTGAGCACAATACATTTGCAAACGGCACTGAAGTCCACATGACTCCTCAAAAATATTTGTGTTTAATTGCTGCCATTGTCTCGTCATACCAATAAGCAAAAAGCTCAGTTACAGAGAGATTCTGACCAAGTTATGCCCAAAACACAGATGTAGGCCAGAGATTTGAGATGAACATATACCTGAAAGTCATCTCACTAGACATCAATTTTTCAGAATATTAGAAGTTTTGAAATAACTTGTGTTTGTTAATTTTGAGTATTTTGATGATTTTTAAATGTTTTAGCAATCACCTGGCGCAAGTTCAATGCAAGAATGAGAAAGAGGAAGGAGTGGATTAACTCTTTAATCATAATTTCATTAATGCTGTACTTCTAAAGAACAAAAAGGAAAACTTAAAAAATAGACTTTCATGTAAACGAAGACAAAGAAGTGTGTTATGTTTCACAGTATAGTAACTTTGGCTAATTCCTACAAAGCTGTTTTGGCCAAAGGTTTTGTGAATACTTTTACAGCTAGTGAAACCAAATGACTTCTTGAAAGAGAAAAGCCCTAGGGGAGAGCCAAAAGTTACAGTGTTGCTGCAACACATTTTCTAAAAGCCTTCTGGGCATTGTCCAGAAGAAATAGAAGAACAAGGCTGGATCCAAAGCTGTGCAGTTGCCTTAAGGACCATTTAGGCACCTGTCAGCCAGAAATTCCTTGCATGTCCAATAGATATTTAAATAGTGAAGTTGTCTCAGTTTTGGCTGATTGGTTGGCTGGTTTACTGGGAGGCTGCCACTGTGTATATACACATATATTAGAAAAGCTTCAGCCTGTTATATTCCTGTATACACTTTTATCTTTCCCTCCAAAGTGTCCAAACTGTAAGGTGAGCACTGAAAGTGAGTACTGCACCAGGATCCTTACCAAATATAACAGCACTGGCTATTTTCCTACAGGCTAGCTAAAAAGGGAGAGAGGCCACTTACATGCTGTTTCTCTCCACATCTCTCACCTTTCAGAAGAAAGCAGTGAGTAGGAGGGTTACAGGTATTGTGCATGCAAAGAATACCTGTAAAAGCTGTTTCACTTTGCATCAGCTCTCTGGGATTCATTGCATCAAAAAGAGGAACTGTGACCTCCTACTCTATACAAGATGCTGATGACTTCCCCAAACATGAAACATATAACACATGGGGCCTGAGCCATTCTGGGGGGTAATCATAGTCACAGTGGAAATTCACGTCCTATCAATGAAATCTAAATAGATCTCTACACCACAAACATTTACTCATGTAAACCCATGGGATTACTCATGCGATTAAGCATCTGTCAGAACTGAGCCTTAAATATGTCACACATCCAATCTGAATGTGGGTGTGAATATATAATGATGCAAAATATAAACACACAAATATGCCATCCTCCATGGAGCTGTCAGTGACTGATAGAATCACCTGCTTATCCAAAATGAATTCTTAATTAAAATAGGAGAGTCTTCTTAATGGTTGCTTTATTTTTTTTTCTGGATGGCTGGAAAATAATTAGAGCTCTAATTAAGTAATTTCACCTGATATAGTTATCCGAACATTAACTCATCAGCAGCGCAGTGAGAGATTTTACATACTCAGGGAAAACTGCTCATATTCCTTCAAATCCCTTGAGTTTCGTGCCTATCAATTTTATGTGGCCTCCACAAGCTTTTGACCAGGGATTGTACAGACGTTGTTCTGCTTTACTTTTCTGGTGCACATTATTATAAAACCTCAATGGATTTTATTTTCTTGTGGATGGTTAGAATTTTGGGTGTTTTTTTTTGGTTGTCATTTCATATATGAAGATGGTACAAAGTATCTGTGATAGCAAGGGACAGAATTTGATGAGTCAGATGTGCTCTGCCCAGCTCTTCACTCTAATTTACACTTTTCTTGGTACTGCCACTGCACATGAGCTTGTATGAACTAGGCCCTTCCACTGCGTTGTATAAGTCTGTGCATTTTCTACATTATCTGCACAATAAAGGCCTCACACAAATCTGCCTTCTAGCCATATTCATCTCTTAGGATGTTGCTCAGGACAAACATTCAGCATTTCTCTGGCAGGTGAAGTTACACCCAGCTGGCTGTGCACTAGCGAGATATACCACAGACCTGCACCACAGTGTCCTTTTAACTTTAAACTGCACACATGAAAAATGCTCTGCCTCCTGCTATAAAAAGAAAAATGAATACATGGGCACTTGGGATTTTTTCTATTTAAATGCAGATTACAGCTTTCCCCACAATCATTTGTAACCATTAATCCTTTTAGGAGATTTCTCTTCCTAGGGCAGAGGAAGATGGACAAGGTTGCCTTTTCAACATGTTTTTTTGTTCTGTGAAAACTTTTTAAGTTTTAGAAACTGGTGAATCTGGCACAGTTTTATTGAAAGAAAAGGAAGAAAAGGACCTCAATGCTATTACCTCTAGTAGCGAAAAAGATTCATTATTTCCATGGTGTGCCTCTGCACTGAACAAGATTTGAAACCTATATAAACTTAGCCTGGGAAACATTCAGGCTTCTCTAGTAACTCATAGTTGCCGTAAGATCAGCAATTACTGAGTAATAGACAGGTAAAAAGAGATTTAAGCAAATTCCCCATTTACTGTTCAGAGGCTTAAGGCTACCTGCAGGCTGCTCTAAGCCAGACATCCTAACAGATTAATTTGGCTTAAGTAGAGTTGTGCCTGTTTCCAGATATGCTCAAAGGAATAATGAAATCAGCATTTAAGCTTCCTGTCTGTTGATATCTATTTGGAGCTAATTTAAGTGGGAGCAGGTCTTTCTGATAGTTCCCAATAAGTCTTGAAGTCAAGCAGTGGGATATGAAACAAAACACTTTTTTTGCTGCCATGCCCTTGTGTTAATTAACTAAGTTGTGATGCACCTGACAGTCAAGTAGTTAGTTTAGGGTTTTCTTTAATTCAAAAGATTCATTTATAGTCTAGTCATTTAACACCAAAATAACTGCTGCTCAAATCTATCCTTTTTTCAATGATCCCGTTCATAAAAATTTATGATGTAGCTTCAGGATAGCAAGTCCCTGACAGAATCCTCTTCTATTTCTGGATAGAAATGTTTCTCCTCAGGAAAATAATTTTTTTTGAGGGGTGGGGGCTCTGCACTTTATGCATTCAACTGAATATACAGGATGTCCAAGGCAGGCTGAAAGTCAGCCCAGCCCAGGAGCCTAGGAAGCTCATTGAAATCCATGTGATCTTACTCCTTTCCCCAGGATTTTCACTTTTGTCAGATAAAGCTAATGATTTTTATGTTCCCTACAGAGGAAGCAGTTCAACTTGAGGTACTCTGATGAGGCAAGTGAAGCAATGGGATAGCTCAACAGAGGTATTAAACACTACCTTGAAGGTATTTTAAACTCATGCACTTTGTCTTTCCTTCAGGTTTGTGTGCTGCACGGATGAGCACAACAGATGTAAGAATTCTATTCTGCAATTTAGCCAGTAGTAAATTAAACTGGAAAAGTATGTAGTGTAAGGAAGAATATAAAATACTGATGGCTCTTAATGATCCTTTTGCCCTTTTTTCCCACCACATAAAATTAAACTAATATATTTAGTTGAGTCAGAAGGGTGAAACAATGGAATTGAAAAGTGATGCCTCACTGTGAGCAGATTAGAAAGCAGGGACATCTTTTGAAAGATTATATTTAAAATGATCAGAAAGTTAAAAAGAGCTGTAGATCTTTTACCTCAGTTCACATAGGAGAGACAATTATCGCTGAAGGAGTTTCTGCTCTTGTAACACCATGAGGGCTGGCACACACCTTAGCTGTGGCCGTCTTGGACCACAGTATTTATCTAATCTGACCCTTTGCATAAACCAAGTTGGAATGTACTTTCATTTCTGAGATTTCTTGCACAACTTCTCCCTTTCTACCTGGAAATGTTAGCTGGTTTTGAATGGCATTTCTGAGTATTTCTGGCTTTTGTAACAGATCAGAACACTTAGCTGTAGCTGCTGGACACCAGCAGCTCTGGAGCTTGACCCCAGTGTGCCCATAACGGTGAACAGTGGCTTGCTCAGAAGCTAACAAAATGTGCTTAATCTTTTAGAGGATAAGCAATTGTGACTTACGGTGAAAATTCTACTGAAGAGACCTTCTGACATGTGGAATTTATGCTTTACCAGATCTACCTGTGAAGAAGGACTTGGGGATTTTCATGGATAAAAAGCTGGACATGAGCCAACAGTGTGTGTTTGCAGCCCAGGTAGACAACAGCATCTCAGGCTGCATCTAAAGAGGGGTCACCAGCAGGTCGAGGGAGGTGATTCTGCCCCTCTATTCCACTCTGGTGTCACCCGACCTGGAGTGCTGCATCCAGCTCTGGGGCCATCAGCACAAGAAAGATATGAACTTCCTGGGGTGTGTCCAGGCAAGAGTTACAGAGATGACCAGAGGGCTGGAGCACCTCTGCTACAAACACAGCCTGATGAAGCTGGGGTTGTTCAGCCTGGAGCAGACAAGGCTTCATAAGCAGCTTTCTAGGACTTAGCTGAGGACTACAGATAAAGACGAAAAGTTACTTTTCACATGGACAGATAGTGATAGAACAAGGGTGGGGAATATTTTCAAACCAAAAGAGGGGAGATTCAGATTAGATATTAAGAAGAAATTTTTCTCCTGTGAGGATAGAGAGATACTGGAACAGGTTACCCAGAAAAGTTGTGGATGCCCCACTCCCAGAACTGTTCAAAACCAAGTTGCATGGGGCACAGAGCAAACTGGACTAAGGTAAGTTGTCCCTGCCCATGGCAGGGGGTTTGGAACTAGATGATCTTTAAGGTCCTTTCCTACACAAACCACTCTTTGATTCTACAATTTTAGACTTTTGGGTGGTTACATCAATGGCAGGATAATAACAACCAAGACATGTTAGTGAACCTTTTCACCTACCTTTTCCTCCACTTCAGGAAGCAAAAAGGTGCAGCTGGGTACCAGTAATATTATGATATTCTTCCCGGCTGCCTAATGGCATGAAAAGCTGTTGATACTAGTTCTAGTTAACAGCTGTTGCAATGGAACCCTTAGCAAAATAAAGGAGAACATAAAATGGTCTTCCTAAATCAAAGACCTGACAAGTGAGTGGAATGCTTGATAACTAACAAGCACCAAACTCTTTCCTTTTATGAGATGGAGGTTTCTCATTTCCTGCTTCTTGTGATTTCTTACAATAGTACTTGGTGCTTCTCCTATGGTTTTGTTCTCTAAAGAACTACATAAACATTAACTAATTAATCCTCCAAACACTCCATACATTAGGTATTAAAGCAATATTTCCATACGTGTTCTGCACTGTAGGGGAAATATTAGAACAGACTTTAAAAGGAGCCCTTTGCTCATTAATGTGTGTTAACCTCTATATTACATATGTCCAAACAACAGGGTTTCTTTTAAGGGCACACAGCAGAACAGTAACATTAATCAGCATTTATTTGATTTTTTTTTCATTAAGTGACTGAAAACTATGTACATATTTCCTTTCCTTGAATTGCTCTCTATCTCAGTGTTTTATGCCTCACTCACCTCTGAGGTAAAACTTAGCACATGAAGGTAATATGTTTAATATGATTTTGGACAGGGCCTCGTATCTCCTTCTTGTATGATTTAATCCCTGCTTTCCCTTCCTTAGTTTTTCTGCGATATTTGTGTTTGTGCTAGTCCTGCTGTTAATTTTTCTTCTGTCTCAAAACACAGGTCCTGTTATAAAATTAGACCCTAAACACTGCAATGCTTGGAATTGCATCGAGACTCCAGTGCTAAGTTCATTTGTTCTCACATTGTAATGTCTTGGGACCTAACTGTCTCTCTGTGTCTTCTATCTGTGTGCAATCCTAGTAGATAAATTTGAGTCCACTTTTCTTTCATCTTCCGCTTGCTGGTGAAAATGCAGGTGTCCCTTTCTGCTCAGGGTATGTCCAGGGGGGACAACAACCTTACAAGGCTATGAACAAGCTTCAGTGTAGCTGTTACTGCCTACAGCCACAGAGCTTGACAGAAATTCATATTTCATCATTTACCTGAAGCCATCACTGCTTCCAGTACCCCGTATTATACTAAATCTTGTTGCCTGGTTTGACTTTTACTTATATTTTTTCACACACTGATTTCTTCTTTCCAGATTCCTGATGTCAAAGATCTCCTTATTCCCTGTGTTGTGTTAGATGAGTGTCAGAAGGTGGCAATGAGAATTTCACTGTAGCTGCTGTGCACCCTATCCCTGAAAAATTATACATAAATTGGGATCTTACCCTGTAACCTTTTTTACTCCTTAATTTACCCATCCATCACATCTGGATTTCTGAGACTAATGATAACTAGGGAAGTTTATTTTTGATAAAATAACTAAATAGATGCTACTGAAATCTATTTAAATTAATATTAATGAAAATTAAATATTCATTGTAATATTACTGTTACATCAGGTATACTGCGCCTAACATAAAATCATCTTTGACATTCACAGTCACTCTGTCTTCCAGAAGAAACTATTTGACAGACAACTGAATAATAGTGATGCAAGAAAATGGTTTTCCACATACTTGCTATGTGTAGGCTTATTTTGGATTGCTTTTTCCTTCATCACCAACACACTCTCCTGCTTGTCCTGGGTCTCTGGTTTAGCATATATAATGTGTCTTGATAGCCTCCAGGCTAATCAGTAAGGGCCAGAGTAAAATATTATTTTGTTGTGGTTTAATTATTGGATTTTTTATTCTTAATTTCACACTCTTAAGCCACTGTTTTATACTCTGTTAAACATACTGCTCTCTGTTGTCTTTAATCAGAATTCCTTTTGGATTTGAGAGATTCCCCTTGGCTTGATAGCAGTGCCTCTGAGTTTGAGCTTCCAACCTTCCTGTGTTAACAGACTAATCGTTTCCTCTCTTCTAAAATGTGGCTCCATCTATAGTTTATCCAACAATTTCTCTTTTTTTCAGACTTAATTGCATTTTTGTCATGGAGAATGTGCTTGCAGCTATTAATGTTCTCCTGAGCTTGTTTTTGACTTGTAAGACAGAGATGTTTAACTAAAAGGATAAGATTGTGTTCTTAGGACAATTTGCCACTGTCCTGTGTTAGTACTGGCAAGTCTTTTTTGTTGTGTTTCGTACAGCCATGTTCCCTCAAAGAAACAGGGCAGTTTTTATACCACTCTGCTCAGGTTTATTTGGTTCCTTCTGTTTCAAGTCAGCAAGTTTACTCTTTTTTTACTTATTATATTTTTTCTTTAATTTTAATGCTGAAAGAAGAATGCACAACATGTTGCTTGGAGAACATCTGTTGTCTACAGGATTTTCATTTTTCTGTCCCAGTTCCTCAGGACCTGGGACAGTTTAAAGTCACCTTATTTAGTTTTCGAAACTCTTGCCATCTCCACAGCTTCCTTAAATTATCATTTGTACTACACAAAATGATCAAGACACTGACATAATCTCAAAGTAGGAAAAATACCTTTTATGAAGATATAGCTATAAATTTTATCAACTATAAGAGAAATTATTAGATATTATCTTGTACTGTCCAGAATACAAATTTCAGAATATCTAAAAATCCTGTGACAACACAGTGATTTATATGCCAACACCCAGCCTGGGAGAAGTGCTGCTTCACTTGCATCCTGTGGGCTGTCAACTCGTGGGTTTGGTGGAAACACTGTATAGCTTGCTGAGGAGCTCCTATGTGCCATAATTCTTGACTGTGTGCTAGCAGCACTCAGAAACTAAGAAATAATGTGGTTCCCTTTATTCTGCTCCATGTTTCCTATTTTCTAGGATTGTCTAAGCCAGTGCTCTGTTGGAGAAATATCACATTGAATACTATTTTGTTCATCTTGAACACTCCAGTTTTGTGGTCCTTCTGCCACAGGTTCTCGGGCTTTTTTATTTACTTTTAGAGATTCACTTATGGTTGGAAGGTTAGAATCTGCCCAGAAACCTTTAACTTGTGTTATATAGCAAAAGGCAGATGATGATAACTTGTTCTTTATGTAGTATTTTTCTTTGTTATTTTATTCTAAAGTCAATTAGCAACTTGGTTTTTAGAAGCTGTAAGGTGAACTTTTCAGCTTCAGATCAGTAAAAAGGTCCTCTGTTTTTTTCACTCTGCCTTATCTTATCCTCATCTGATAAAAATCAGATACATGTGAAATACATTTAAAATGGGGAGTAATATTACCAAAGGTTCTTTCAAGCTATTAGATAAATCAGAATCTGTTGAACTGGACATTTTACATTTACTGCTCCTTATTACAGGAAAATGCAGAGGAAAATGTCCTTTGAGTTTTCTTCCATTTTTTTTTTGGACATTTCTAAAGGGATTTGGCTACTCTGATAGAGCTTTCAGCAGCTCCATCCTTTCATTCAGAGTATTTTAATACATTTTCTTTTACTCTTTATCCATATGGGTAATCTCTCTGATCTATTGTTTGTCTCAGACTGCTTTAATTTATTGTTTCAGTTTCTGCTGGTTTTGAATTATGAAACAAAAGTTGCTTAAAAGTGCAATTTCCTTTCAACATCAACAGCAGTCAAGAGACCAAATAGATTCAACAGACTCCCAAAATGCAGTAGTTTAAAACCACCTTAGTCTGTTGGCAAGGGATTGCTAAATTGTCAGAGAAGTGGAAGGCTTGAAGGCTGTGAGCTTTAGCTGAAATAGGGGAGAAAAGGGAACAAGCTTAAAGGCAGAGAGAAATAAAGTCTGTTTTGTCTCTTCTGTCATCCATAAATCCAAACCTTCACTTTAAGGACATGACAGTTTTTCCTAATCTTCTGCTCCTTTTCAGTCAGTCCTTTCACAAATAAAAGTCTTTTATGCAAACTCATTAACCACCCCCCTCAAACCCATCAATATATTACATATCATTCATGAAAGAAAGCATAAGGTTTTATGAGAAACACATCACACTAAAGAATTAACCACTGCAAAGTAAAACAGATAAAAATGGATATAATATACAAGTGTCAAGGGGCTCAAAACCATGTGATTTGTCATCACTGTAATGGAATTTTGCAAATATAAACAAGGAAGCTGTTAAACTTCTGATAAAACTCAAAAACATTCAGAGGGGTATTAGTCATATCTGGAGAACAAGTTTTATTCTTTAAAAAAGAAATAATTGGGCTGCAGTATAAGATTTCTGTGAAAACTATCCACTTGAAAATGTGTGCCTTTCCCTGCTGTTAGTGGAAGTGCTGTGACAGGTTTGTCAGTCACTCAAGCTGTGGTGCTGCAAAAGGAGCACAGAACTTCTATTTCAAGTGAGTCTGTCTAAGTACTTCTATAACAAACCAGCCTCCACTTCTCCTCCAGTACAAACAGCAATCTTCAGCATTTCAATCACATCAGACTCTTTGGTGGAGGGAGAAAATTTCAGTGCTATTGTATGCAAAACATACAAAAAACTTTTCCAGTTTCTTTTCTTTTACCATCCAACAAACATACCAAAAACCCTGACAAGAAGGAAAAACTTCTTTAAAAAGTAATCTTTTCTAAGAATTTCAGAAATCATAGCAACAAGGCAAAAGCATCAGTTCTAATGGATGGTTGGAAGGTTTTCAAAAGCAATTAAAGAGATTATGGGCTGCAGAACTCAGGTGTAGGAGTAGCTGATCTGAAGTGCTGTATTTTTTAATGGACTTTTCTGGTAAGCTGTCAAGACATTTTTCCCCCATGAATTTTCAATCATTTTGCTGACTCTCTCCATTTAACTTGTTGTTTATTCAGTTATGGTGGTTACCAGAAACTGTTGCTATTTCACTTAGATCAGTAATTCCCAAACTGCTCACTGAACACTGACAGCTACAAGGCTGCAATAAGCAAGATTCATTCTCAAGAAAACAGCGTGGGTTTTCTAGACCCTGTCACATGTGATATTTTGACCACAATTGCAAATGTTCTTGGTTTTCAAATGGAGTAAACTTATAAGAAGGATTTTCTATTTTACCAGTCCTAGTCTCTCTCCAACCTTTTCATCAGTCTCAGATCAGCTCTATGTTTCCTCCATGGCTCTTTCAGCACTGTCACTTCCTCTCTGATCATTTCCCATCCTTTTGCATCCCGGCATATCTCACACAGTTCTTCTTCCTACTGTATCTCCAGTTCCTGTTCATCTGGCCCAAATTGTTTAAGCTCTAGCAACAAGCTTCACCAAGTTTTTTAACTATTTGTCCAAGGCAGCCAAATAATCCTCTGTGTCTCCCAGTACCCATCTCTTTCAACTTTTTTGCTTGCTCAGAAAACTCCTGTTGGCCTTGATCCATGTCAGCTTTGGGTCACCATTCCCTCGCAACGTTTCATCCTAAACAATTCATAGAAATAGCAAAGGACTTAAGAATATGAGGCATTGGGAAATTTTAATAGGGGATGGTTTTAGCCTACATGCAATATAGATTGCAATCTCACTAGAATAACACCCTTGTCTTTGTTTTACTGCAAACCTATAAAGTGCAGTGGAAGCCATTAGAACCATTTATTTTTATTTTACTTTCTACCAACAGCATAAGTAACTGCCCATTAGAACTTAGATCTTGTGCTTTGAAGAAAATTGAAAGCACATCACATAATAGAAAATGGTAGTTGAAACAATAAGCCAGATGCTAAGATAGTGTAAATCAATGTGAGTGTAAGGAAGACAATACAGCAATTCCAGGTCCTGCTAGCTGCAGATCTCCTCTTTTGAATATACATCTGCTAGTAAGAGAAATGCTAATAGAAAAATTGTTAAACTGAGACTAAAAATCTGTCTCATTATAACAGCAAATTGATCAATCTTTTTTCTCTCTTGCACTTAATTTGTATGCAAAACCAGTAGAATTTATTATCTAAGTAAACTTCCTAATTAAAAAAACAATCAAAGTTTTATAACACAAGCATAAAATGTAAAGAGCTCAGTTCAAGTATGCTGATTAGAAACTGAAGTTCTGTCTCCTAATAAAAAATTATAGATTTACTATTTTTTTCTATTGCTATAAATTGCATGACTTTTTAGGGGTTTTGTCTTTTTATTTAATATTGGTTTTAAGGTTTCCTTTTTTGTTTGTTGGGTTTTTTCAGTATAGTCTAAATTGATGTAGTACTAAGCCAAAGATATTTCTACTCCTTCAGAGCATTTAACTTGCCCTATTTGGATACTCTTCTCTCTCAAAGGACTCTTCATTTATATTTACTTTTTATAGTCCTGAGGATTATTGAATAGTGGTAGGTAATTGACCTATTTCCATTTATGGAGACTAGTTTATTTAAACTAGTTTCAGAAGAACTAATTTTTTTATTAATTTTTTTTTTCTTTTAAAGCTTTATCTGTGTAAAGTTATTTTCTGGTGTTTATAACCTCTTTAGTCTTTTATTTCCAACTCATGATAGCAACTTTCTAAAGTATAACTCCTGGAAGTAAGTTTTGCTACAGGATTCACTTTAAGTGGTTGATGTATGCCAGGGCTGGCTGGCTAATATCAGTGCTTTTGCACAATTGACAGAGATAGCCACACGCCTTGGTGTAGCATAGGGTAGCCAACTATGTAGTTTTCATGTTTAACAACTTCTATATATTTGGCTTACACAAAACAGAGCATGGATCAATGAGTAGGAACCTCTGTGCTAACATTGAGTTCAGCTTGGGTCTAAACAGGTAGAGCTGTCAAGAATGAACCTGAAGGATTTAGAAAAAAAATTTCCTTTTGATTAAATGAAAATTTTCATAGAGGCATTGTGTTTCAGATGTTCCAGAAGAAAAATCTCCTCTTGCCCTTCACTGATCACAGATGTGAATATTAAAAAAAAAAAAGGGGGTTACAGAACATTGCTGGTTATCTTTAGAATTTTTATAGACAAGTTAAAATTTCTCCAAATATCAATATCTTCCAAAAACCTTCAAAGTTAAACTTTGATGAAAACACCTGCAACAGATCAACTACCACTTTTCAATATTCCCCCCAATAATATCCAAACACCAAACATTTTATCCGTGACACTGAGCCTGAGTCACAAATATGACTGGTGCTGTAGAACTGCTGATTGCAATGACAAATCATGTCCTCATTTACAAAGATGTGAGTTTTTCTGGTTTTAGCCTTTCCTTAGCAATTTTAGAAAGGCTTTTTGCAGTCGTCTAAACCTACCCAGCTGCTTTATCATGTGTTGGCAGTGGCACTCTACTTAACATGTAATAAGCTAGAGTGTAATTAAACAGCAAATTTCCATAACTGAAGTAATTTGCTCTATTCTATCTGTTGATATTTCCAATCTTGAATGTGCTTAAATTATGTATTTGTTTGTTGGCTTATTTCATTTTTAACAGACCACAAAAAACTCAAACCCTCTACACGTGTAGACTCTATAGGAAAAAAGCATATAGAAGAAAGACAGTCCCAATTGTACAATTAGACAGCAGGGGTGAGGAGGTATGTGATGTAAAAATGAATCAATGAGGAATCAAAATATGAGTGTGCTGGCAGCTCTGACTTTTAGTTTTCCTAGTGTTATTTTAAAAACTTTTTTTTTGTTGTTGTTGTTATAAATATTTTCACAACATTTACTACACATCATTCTCTTCCTCTTTGCAAATGACTGGTTTGCCTTTGACTGTTCTTAAATGTAGAGAAAGAGAAGCCTGGAAAACTTCCAGCAAACACTGGAAGCTATAGTATAAGAAAATAAAGGTGTGATGATATGGTCCTCCTCCCTCTCTCCCCCAAAATGACCTTTATTTTCCAGAACCCTGCTCAAGCGATTGCCACCAGTGGTGATCACAATGGATCCATCTGTTTGTGATGACTGCATCCATCTCAAAGTGGATTCAGGAGAGACAGATAGCAACACCACAGCCAAGGGCTAATTTGGGCAAAGCACCCACCTAACCACAGTGGTGGTCAAGGTCTGACTCAAGCCAAGATGGAAGAAACAGACATCTGTAGTTTACATGCAAACTGACATCTGTAGTTCCCATGCATGTAGTTCACATGCAAATGTGAGTATGAGCCAAATATCTTATTCCATGAAGAACCCAGGACCCATTGAGCTTTCCTGCATGCAGCAGCATCCTTGACAGGATCTCTCCCCAAGCAGAGACATCTCTCAATCTTATTCCTTGAGGCTGAGAGATCCCTTGCAACAACAGATTCTTGGTGATTAATGACATGGTAACCATTGAAATCTTAGCTAAATGATGTAAACAAGTGATGTGCACATCTAATCCTTTAGACATAAACCATTGGCCAATCTGGGACTAAGTCTGCATCCAGCTGCATTTATCCATCCTTTGAGAAGGAGTTTAGAACACAAGAGGATACTTATGCTCATGTCTGAACAGGAGGGTCTCCCAGATAATTTTGTCTGACCCTGTCCTCTATGCAGTAAATAATCAGGTGTACCTGGCCATTTAAACTTGCTAAACCACTGATGTTTTTACCATTTAACTTTGTAATATCAATAAATTTTATTGTTGTTTCTCTCTTATGAGTCAAGTGCACAACCCCATCTGCAACAAAAGGTGGTACTGGAATGCAGACAAATATGGGACTACAGTGGTATTTCACAGCTGCTACCAACCAAATGTCTAATATAGCACAAGCCGGGAAAAAATGTGGAATACTTCTAGTTGTCGTGTTTCACAGAATAATGAAACAATACTGATTCTAGATGCCGTTCCTGTAAGCATGTCTGTAAATGACTCAAATATTTTTGCACCTCTCCTTTTCATCTTGGTAGCCCCGATGTTCCTACGATATGCTAGAGAAAGTCACCAGAGGATAAATCTAGAGTTTAACTATATTTATTTGGCATATTTTCCACATACTATGAGAGGTTGAATCCATGTTTACAGAAGTAATGGCATCCCAAGAGAGAAGGATTTCTCTATTAACTGCTGCCTTGCAAGCACTCCTTGTTCCACAATGTATGGTAGGTAATAAGTAAATGTTTGCACAAATTAGAGCTGATTTAAGTGCAACAAAGTAAAAAGAAAAAAAAGAAAATTAAATGCAAACACAAGGGTTTTTAGTGCATCAGATGATTGATGAAAAATTAAGCTGCATACAACCTCAAGGTGTTCCATATTTTTATTTGATAGCACTGTATGGTTTTCTTTTAGATATTTTTCTTCCTAACTTGTACTTGTTTTCTAACATGTCCTCTGCCTGAGATGAGAATCTTAAAAATTAATTAATTCACTGAACACAGTGTCTGAACACAGTGTCCATACCCAGTCACAGAAAGGCTTTATGCCTTCTTTCCTGTCCACTCTGCTCCATAGGTCTGTTGGTCAGGCAGTGTTGGAAAATGGGGATGTTCTATGGATGATTGTACTGCAACTGCTCTGCATGTGTGTCTGTGTTCCTGTTTTAGTATGACACTTTGGACACTTCATTATTTTTGCATTTTCTCTTCATTGTCTTTGCTCACATTTTGGACTCTTTTGAAACTAGTCTATGCTGAATTGCAACATCAGAGAGGCTGGTCTAGAGGTAATCCCATCCAAAAGAACTCAGGTAATTTTCAGTTTGATTAGCAATGGTTAGAGTTTCAGATGATGGAGAACACTGTTTTAAAAGATATAGAAAGGATAGGGAGAATCAGTTTATTAACACTACCTGTTCCACTGGAGAGAAAAGGGATCCAACATGTAGCTCTTGGACGTGGGCTCTTCCAAGGCTGTGTCCAGTCTGTATTTTGGTATTGTTCCTTGTGTCCCTGTGATGCCTGTCCTTCCTTAGAAGAAGGCCTTCTTTGTTGTTTTCTTCTTTTGATTCTCCTGTCCTGTCAGTCTTGTTTATAAACTTGTGCTTCCCAGAATTCACTTTCTTTTTCCATCAAGGAGCTTCATCACATCCACCAGGGTCAATCAGCCCTTCCCTTGTCCTCCTACATGCTGTGCTCTTCGAAATTGCCTCTGTCTAGCTTGTCTTGCCAGTAAATGAGATTCAATATGAACAAACCACTGTTTGTTACAAGGTCAGTTTTTTATCAGTTCCTCCACTGCCAGCTTATTTGGCCAGGTGAATTTGGGGTCTACAACACTATCTGAATATTAGTGTCTCTTCCTCATTCTTTAGAAGCTTGCTTGTAGCTTATGTGCTGCAAAAAATTTAGGCATATCCATCCACACACGAGGGATATGATGTTCAGCCTCGTTCCATGATCCCATTTGTTTAGCAGTGAAGACATATTCCTAAGGTCTGACATTAACATTTACTTAAGTTTACATCATGCATAACACAATAGTATCTGATTACTAGAGGCCTCTCCATACTCCTAAAATGAGAATTATTATTAAGTCATTATCATGTTGACTAATGAAGATGATGCTTACAATAATAAATACTCTTCTCCCTCGAGAGTTTTCCTTGTGTTAGTCTGAAAAACAGTTTTGATAATCTCAGGGTTCCCTGATTCCTCTTAGCTTCAGTGGATTAATTGCAGTAATGATTCTTTCCCATATTCATGAACCTTTCTGCTATTTCTACAAATCTTTCCTACTTCATATGTGGATTCCAAAAATCCAATTAGGAAGTGTCAGGAAACAGAGAAGACACGGAAAGATATTTTCCTTGGACACAACGTGATAGTGTATGGATGTTGTTTCAAGATCTATTTTAAACATGCTCTGACCATATGCAGTGAAAATGATACTGTGAGATAGAAGGCATTGTAAGTAGATTATGAAGTTGCAGAAAATATCTTCAAATCAAGGTTCTTATTCTTTCTTGCCACTAAGTAAAATTACAGAAATATCTTGTGTAGCATAAAAAGTTTGCTGTGTCTGAGTTCTGATTTCTGGAATTAAAATGTCTGTTTTGCAAATATGCAACAGGGATAAGTAACAGTTCCAAACAAGCCAGAACCTTCCTGGAATATTTCATATGAAGAAATAGGTTTTTCCTCCCCTCTGCCCTCCAAAAATAGTAAAATATAAATTTTATTGCCATAGAGTGGTGCCTTTGATGTAGTATTTAAGACCTGAAAGTATTGGCTTGAAGGTTTGGCAAAAAGCTAGACTTGTAAGCTCCTTGCACGAAATAGCAGAATTTGAGAAATATGTATTCTTCACAGCTATGCTCAGGGGAGCTCATAAGTTCTGGCCTGGAAACTTTCCTGTTAAACTTACTGCTATTGAAGGATTAGAGTTTCATATTAACCACTACAGGTTTCTCAATTACTCTTATAATGGGTCCTATTGCTCCACTGAGGCAACAGCCAGTTTACAATTTCAAAATTTCTATGGACAAAATTTCTAGAGGGCTCACATTGTGTAGGAAAAATAACCTGATAACAATTCTGTCTGCTTCTTTTCTCCCTGAACCCCCAGGAGGTCTGTCTGGATCAATGCCACTTCTGTGCACTTGTAATCCTACTGCTGTAATTTTAAAACATTTTAAAAAGTGTCTGTATTTTGTATTGGTAAATAAATAATGGCTACATATAACTTTTCTTCTTTAAAAATGGAATGCTCTTTGGGGTCTTGTTTTTACCTCTTTGTAGTACTAATGTCAGGTCAATGAGACTGTTTTCATCTTTACAAAATTACTCCCAGATCTGTTATTAAAGAGGTAGCAATAAATACTGTATTAATATTTTAGTACTAGCAATAATCTAGCAATTGTAGCAGCATTTCAGTTTTTACCTACATGTGTTGGGGGCCAGTATGTGATTTTTTGAAAACTTGTGATTAAGCAGAACAACACTTGGTTAAAGGTTAAAGTGCATGTGATCTATTGCTGGTTGAACTTGTGGAAGGGTACATGCAATTGGTGGTATCCATATAGAATAGACTTGAAATACAACCTTAAAAACCTGAGTAAATCCTGTAAGTAAGGATTTGTGATATTAGTCAATGAGCTTCCCATAGCTGTCACAAGCTCCCTTTGCACAGTGCCAGAATGACCTGGGGCAGGGGATGATTACCCCTTCAGCAGCCCTCCTCAGGTACAACTGAGGTGCTGAGGACCAATGGGAAGAACGTCCAGTAGTAACTGGGAGATTGGTGACATCATCTCATGCAAAAGTGTCCCCAACCAGGGCTGGGCTTCAACCCTGTTTCCTATGTTCATGGAGCTGTGGTGTTGCCTAGGCATGCATTTACAAGCTGTGCATTTGGCAATGGTTATAACCAGCAGACATCATAGATCTCAAGCCTGCTTTTTCCCTTGGGGGAAAAGTACAAGAAGGTGATATAACTAATTTATAGATATCTGAGTAAAAACTCTATGAACATATGCTTGTATTTAAGTTTTGTATTGGAGGCAGGAAGATGGGAGGTATAGGTTATAGATGGGAATACAGCAAACTCTTGTATTAATGCATGGCTGATTCTATGGTTCTGGGATCAATGGCTACCATTAACCATGCAGTACACGCTGCAATCCTATAAGATGCTTTAGAAATACCAAGAAAAAGGTACAGCAAAAGTAATATTTAAATAAATTAATTCCCTGTCTTTTCATGGAAGGTAACAGAGGTGCTGTCTCATCTTCGTTGAAGGTAAAATTGTGTTCCTGGCCCAGTGTGGTAGGTAAAGACTTCTGTACATAATGTAGATGAAGGATATGAAATACTTTTTTGGCATCTCTTCCTAGGTATAGTTAAAGTTAACTACATGGCCATCTTGAAAATATGCATTTTCAATGGGAGAGGCAGCACTAAGGATCAAGATTATATTGAAAAAGCTGTTGGTTCAGTAACTTAAAAACAAGGCTTACAGAACACAGAGAGAAACACAAAAGAAAATTGGAAAACAGAAACAAAAAAAAATTGAAAATCTTCTAAAATCTAATGTCCTGACACAGATATTTATTGCTATGTTTGAGATAATGGACTGAGTCCTGCCATTTGCTATACACCCTGTCCCAGTCCTTAAGATTAAAGCTGTGAATACTTCTATTATGCACAAAACTACAATACTTTTTCACACCATGCCGAAGGGCTAACATTGTCACTAAGGCACCCATCTCCATGATCCCAGAAGAACTGAATGCATATCTGATTTGTTTTATTAGAAGAACATTGCCATTAAGAAGCTTATTTTTTTTGTTCACATGACTGGTGGTATAATACCAATTTAATTATGAGCAAATGTGCAGTGCAGTGTATCCTCTTTTCCCCATCGGTACGTGAATTACAACAGACTTCACAGGTGCTCTCCTCTGAACCTCTGTGATTCATACATGGTGCTGTAACCATGACTCCCAACATCAAGTTCAAAAGCAATAATTTAGAATTACTGACTCTCTGCAGCAGCCAGACCTGCAAGTGTCTACATTCCAATTATCAGGGGCTGATCTTTGACTTGTTCATTTATTAAAGACGTGAGGCTATAAAAGGGAACCTGTGAAGAAAATGCAGGGTATCTTGGTATACTGTCTTAACTCCAAAACTGCAATCCTAAGTTTCCTCACCATTGCTCCCATCTGACAATTTGTTAATATTCAGAGACCAGCTTGCATTCCCTCTTCCTGACTGGATAGAAATTGCTCCAGGGATTTCTTTTCATTTGCATTTTCCTAATAACACTACCATTAGCCTTGATAGCTTTCTTGAGAAGGTTGCAGAAAGTAATAAGTATATTCATCTGGGATCTTGTCCTTTGTTGTTTGGCTTATTTTGAATTAAGATTTTTTTGCTGTTGAAGAGAATTAATTGAAATATAGCCTTTATTTGGAAGGCAAAATTTACTCTCCTGCTGGAAATGCTCAGTGTTCCTCCTGCCATCTTTGCCCTGTCACTAATTATCTCAGCATCTATAGGTCATCCTCCCTCTGGTTTAGATTTGAAAATTACAGTGCTTGAAAAAGATACAATGCAAATGTTCTATTATACCAACTCATTAATTAGCTAATGATTAGTTAATTAATTAAAAAGTTGCCATGGTGGTGTTCGGTCATAGGTTGGACTCGATGATCCCAGAGGTCTTTCCCAACCTAATTGATTCTGTGATTCTGTGTGATTCTGTGAATATGTAATTGTTTCTATCTGGTTTGGCTAAGCCAAACAATTGGAATGGAGAGTTAGAAAGAGTAAATACCAAATACTGGAAAAGTCTAAGGTGCAGTAAGGTGAACGATCTCTCACTTTAGGATTACTGAAGCAATTATCAATATTATTTGTGAACAAAGCAAAGTTGCTCAAAGATGTGGAAACTGTGTTACAAGCACTAGCTACAGATTCCTGTAAGAAGCCACAAAACTGAAATGAAATATTTTAAGTGATGGCTACAAGAAAATTAAAATAGATCTCTCAGTAGTATGGGTAGAAAACTCTTTAAACGACTACAAGGCAGGAATAAGAAGCAGCAAATGGCAGTGGTTTTTCTTTTTTCTGCTTTCTATGGCAATATTGGCATGGAAAGGATGAAAATACGCATTGAAAAAGGGATGAAGAACCAATATGTAGGGGAAAGGTGACAAAACAGTTAAGGCACTGAGGTTTTTCTGTCCAAGGAGACTGCTTGTAGAGGGCGAAGAAATCTTGCCACTGGGGACTATGTTAGGCTGTGTTACTTGACTCTACCTTGAGTGAGGTGATGCCATGTTAGAAGGAGCAGAGTACACAAAATAAAGTAGATTTATATATGGACAGAAAGGAAAAGAGAAAATGACCCCCACAAAGTAAATATGACAAAGGTCTGCTTGAGAAACTCCAAAAAGGCTGCACTTAGTTCCAACCTTAGGGCAAATGCTGACAAGTCACTTCATTTTTTAATGTTTTGAGTCTTCTGTAAACTGATCCTGCTTCATCTGTTGCCTATCTTGCTCTTGAAAGGAAACCATAACTGTTTGAGAAAGGACTTTCCCTGGTGCGTAAGGGGTTTTTTGCATACAGAATTCCTGAACTGTGACCTTAACCCATCTGAGAGTGGGGTCTGTCTTTCACTAGACCCTGGATGCTCTCTCACAAAATGCACGCAGTATGCAGCCTATCACAAAGTAGTCTCTTGGCGCTGAAGGGAGTGATGATAATAATAGAGATAAGGCTGATAATTATAGTAATAGTCAATGATTTACTGGTAGATCTCTAGGTTAGATATAATTGATTCTAAAAGTGAATGAGACCTATATTTACCCAGTAAACACATGGTTTTAATGCAGTTGTTGGAACAAACTATTTGCACCAGGGAATTATGAGCGTTTTAGGATCTACATTACTGGTTTCTTCCCCAGCTCACAACACACAGGGCATATTTAGCTGGGCAAGGCTGCACATTTTCTGCCTTTGCTCTGCTGGTTTCAGGTATGAACATATTGGACTTAATTTTCCAAACTTGTCAGCCCAACTCTCACAAGCATTACATTCAATTAGGAAGAACACCAAAACCAATTTAAAACAAATGATAAAAGGAAGAATCTACAATGAATAAAGTTCTTTGCTTTCCTATAATGACCATCCCACTTTCTCAGCTGCTGGAATTATCTCAGGAGAATAATGGTAACTGCTACCTTTTTCAGCTTATCTCAAGTCTCCATGGTGAGTCTTAATTTTCTAAGTGTGTGTGTGTATTTTAAAACAGCTTCCCTTGTAAATCCAAATGCTACAGGAATGGCCTCTTAATGGTTTATTTTTATGTACAGTATTAACTTAAGTGTGACTCATTTTCTCAACGTTCTGCTGCATGCAGAAGAGGAATCAAATAAGTGTTATTATTATTGTAATTTTGGCCCATGGAAGTGCCAGGTTATTCTGTGTGTCTCACATCATATCGAATCCCCCAGCTTACATAAGTTTTTTTATGCCTGCTATGTGCCACTTTTTTTCACTTTAACAGTGGATTTTCAGTTGCCCCTGATTTCACAATTGCATCTCAACATAAATATTATAATTTAGATTTGTTTTTATAACAGCTATGCTCAGATGTATAAAATTGACCTCAGCATGTATGGTTTGAAAATTGCATTGGAAAAGAACTCACTCTGGAAGGATATTTGGGGCAGTGGTGTCCTACTAGCCAGTTGGGTCCCTTTTGAAGTTAGTTTAAAATAAATATCAAGCCTTTTCTTTTTAATGTTAAATTATTTAGCATCTGCTCTGGACTTGGTACCTTTATCTTCTGCTGTGCAGTTAAAGTACTCTGTTTATTATTTTCTGCCACAGCTGATCCCATATCCTCTCCATCTATGTGTTATCAGTGCTTCACATCTTCTAGCAAGTGCTGAAATTTGTTCTCTAAATGTTAATAGAAACAGCAGAAGAATTTTGAACATTCACTAGCAAATGTCCTCGCAAAACCAGCAGTTGAAAGAACCCAACAAAAAGCTCCTGCCAGAAACTATTTGATCATAAACCTCTCAAGCAGAAAATTGGCAATCACTGCAGAAACAATTCCTCAGGAAAGTATTCAACTTTCAAATAACCCTGAAACACAACTCAATATCATTTGATTTCCAGTGAGCACATCTAACATGCCATCCCTCAACCAGAAACTAGTGCAATGTAAAGACCTGACTGCTACCCCCACAGTCCCTGGAAATTTCATCCTTTAGGAAGAGAGAACACAAAAAATCCTTTTTATTATAGTGACTGTGATTCCCTACATGTACTGACTCACACAGAAGTGACGAAACCGCAGAAATTCTTGTCTTATTCCTATAAAAGCCCCAATGTTTTTGGAAATCCCTGGATGAGTATACAGTAAGCAAAATGTATACGTGAGATGCATAAATTCAAATTCTCTCTTACACGCTCCCCAGGTGTGTGTGTGAGGTGGGAAGCACCAGAAGTGTCTGTACATGTGTGAGTACACTGGATTTGAAGTGCAAAATAGATATACCATTAGCTGGCACATACATGCAGCAGAAGATGAAAGGGAGAAATGGTTTGGGACCAGCCTCTTCCAATTGCACTCCTGGCTGAAATAAGCTCAGAGTGAAGCAGGTGGCTTTGCAGAAGCCTACAGGTTGTTAATTGTTCCAGGTCTCCTAGGTGCCATGTACAAGGAAACAGAAATAGAGATGTTTTCCTGCACTCTGGTAAGTCTTCACCCACAAACATAAAAGGGCATGTTGCAATATGAAGCAATTAAAACTTCTTTCCACACAAATACCTCAGTTTCCATGGGAAGCTCTGCAAAAAATGAGATTGAACTATGAGCATATCATTAACGTGGGAAACACCTCTTGTTGCTTAGTTGAAAGTATCTTTCCAAAGATGAAAATGCAGCAATCAGAAATTTTTGGTTTCTGAACATAAGTAAAGAATGCAGGGAGGTGGTATGCATATCCAATATGCTGAAGTTTTATAAATGTAAAATATAAACCATAAGACAGCATTAAATAGACTTAAATGTAAGATGATGGTATGAATATAAAACAATGTTACAAAGTCCAGTGTATACAGCTTTTGCTCTACCACCTCATCTCTTTCAATTTTATTTCTCTCCTTCACCTCATTAGTATCTGTTTTTCAAAATGTGGCTTTGGGGAGTAAATTAGGTTGTAGACTGTGATCACTAATTTTATACATGCCTGTCGTATTACTGACTTGTTATATGAGAATGTTTTAAAAAGACTTATTTTACATTCTGGAATGATAAATATTAGCAAAGGCATGAATAAAAAAATCATTTTTTGTCAACCACATTGGTTTTTTACGGTGTTGACTCCTGATTTTGACCAAGAAGGGAAACTGGGAAGGTCTGAAATGTATTCAACCCTGTTGAGTAAGATCAACTCCCAAATATGCAAATATATCTCTTCTGTAGAAGAAATACAGTCAATCTGTGGGTTGCCTCAAGTCCTGTCCTCTGTGCAAATGAAATTCAGCAAGGCTGATTTTCCAGGATGTGTGTTGATATGTGCCTGTGCATTAGATGTCAGTGATTAAACCCTCAAAGGTATGTGCGTGTCCATATTCGTATGGAAAAGGAGTGAATTGTAGCAACTGCTGGTGACCAGTCTTTCACATGTATACGTCTCTGCCTCAGGTAATAACAGCAGCAGAAATGAAAAAAAAAAAAATCATTGAGGAGTGGAGTGAAGCATTTTAATTTCAGAATGCATAATATACAGCCACAAGTAGTTATAAAGGAAATACCAAAGGGATTGAATACCTTTTGAATTTCTGAAAACCAGACCATAATATAAAAGTTTTAATAATTAGTATTTCACATCTAATGCACATTACAGTAGAGGATTCCAGAAAACTTTCAAGCTTTCAGCTTCCTAAAGCATAAAATTGAGATGTTGTGTATAAGTAGGTTTATAATTGGGTATTATTGAAATGATGAACTGATTATAGTATACAATTTATAGATTGAAAAAAACAGTAGGAGCTTTCAAACTTTTTAGTAGTTTTAAAAATTACTGGGAAAGTAAATAGTATTTCTGTCTACTAGGATATAAGAAGGTAGGAGTTTATGATATATTCCTGCCTAACCCGTGATCTGAACTATTAATAAACTACTTGCCAGCAGAAATACATTTTTCTTTCACTCTTGGTGGGAAAACACCAATTTGCTATAGAATTTATAGCATCTTTTACATTTATCATATAAAGCAGATTCTTAATTTTATCAGTATTTAATAAAAAAATGTGCGGCTAGGGAAATCAAGGCAGGAAGATTAAGAAGCTCATTTTGAGGAAACTTTTCTTTCCTCACATAACAGTACATCTAATTTAATATTAATAAATACTGTACAGAACAGTTAAACATATTTTCAGCTTCTCTCTTCCAATCTACTCATGCTTTTTGTGAGTTGCCTAGTGGCCACTGTGGTATTATTTTAATTTTTCAGAACTACTGTTATTGCTATTTCATTACTTTCACAATAAGTATTGTAAGAAGGGGGGAGGCACTCTGACAGATCTTGAAGACAAGTTTTCCCTGATTCTTCCTTTATCATGAGCTTTTAAACCCATAACTATCAAGTAAACATTTATTACAAGAAAATGAAATTACATCAGATTATCATGAAATTGAGATTTTTGCTTAGGCATTGACAAATTAATTATAATGAAAAGTCCAAAATTTTCCTTCATGTAGCTGCAGGATGTAAGGATTTTATTTTTTGAGTGACCTAAAACACTCATTCTCACAATGCCTGCGGCAGGTATGTGAGACAGTTTAGATAAATTGTACTTGGACAGTGCTTGTATTTTTCCCCCATGGACTATAACACAAGCTGAAAGTGCTTAGTTTAGATTCAGAGACCTAATTTCTTGACATCTCAAGCTATGAAAGATGAATCCTGGCATCTGCTGGTATTACCAGTGGTGACTTTTTATACCATTCCTTTTAACTACTCCACGTAAAACCGCTTCACAACAGACCTCCTTTTCTCTCCTATTTTATTAGGTGGGTTGACAGCGTGTGAATATTAATTTCTACTACAATCAAGGAACTTTTCAGTGCTGATAGCAGTAATTAATAGCTGTGACTCCAAAGACAGTGTCTAAAAATCAGCAACTATTATTTTATTCAAAGTCTTATAATTCAGCTATTTGCTGATTTTTCATCACTTAATAGAGAATTTAAAAAAAAAAAAAAATATTTAGGTCATTCCCTTCTGGCATAATGCATTACTCATGCTGGCCCTGAATCATTGGCAGCACCTCTTTGATAGTCAGTCACATTTGCTGTTCACCATTCTTACAGGTGGTTTCACAGGTCTCAGGTCAGGTCTGTTCTCTGCTTACTTATTGTTCAGTGAACATGAGCTTAATTGTCCATGAGAACATTTTCTTAAACTGTCGATGTATTCAGTGCAAGGGCTGTCACTCTGATTTTCTTTCCTGAAGTATCAACCTTTTATAGCTGCCCTGGCTTGGAGACAGACATTGCCCAGATGTGATTTTTCAATCCTACCAACTAAATTTTCTTTCACTGTAAAGCCAAGCAGCACTTACTAAAATATTTCTGCCAGGTTTTCTTGTATTATTTCTTCAAGTTCTTGTGGGGTCCATGAAATAGTGTGTTGTGTGCTTTGCTTTTGGCCCCAGATTGGAATTTGATTGAGTATGTCTACTAATATGGCATGGGCTCAAAACACTGAAAGTGCTGAGGATCATTCCTGTTCTCCATTTTCGACTGTGACTCAAAGTTTAGTTTACAGTGACAAACAGGAAGGTCAAGTACTGTATTTACTTAATCATTAGTTCAGGGAATCCAAGAACAAAGTAGATTTTGGATTCATTGAACTACCTTTCACCATACCCAAATTATGTTCTATGAACAACTTTGCTATTGTCAATGAAAAAAGAAGAGAACAATAAAATTATCCTAATTAAACTAAAGGTCATTCAGGTTTGTGTCCCAAACTCTATTTAACCTTGTTCATATTTTTTTTTTATGTCTACACACATCATAAAGTATTTGTTCCATATAAGCCTGCAAACAAAACTGCTGCAGGATGTAATGATGATCCTTGCTGAAAGAGGATCTGGTAGCCTGTGTTTTGCATCTGAGAGCCTAAAGATCAAGAGAAAACAGCATAAAGCAACATTGGACTGCTCTGTGCCCTTCCAGTGGTCGTGTGTCTCATAGCTGCCCTGTTTCTCTTGCAAACATTTAGTTACAGCACCTCCAACATCTGGAATATCTGAAACAGAGCCTGTTTATGCAGGGTTCTTTTTGCACTCTAGCCCTGATATATACCTCTTTTAAAACTCTAATGCTTTTTCAATATTATTTCCTTAGTAGAAGTAGGAGAAAGAGGACTGTCCAGAGCAAGGATATGGGAATTTGAGCAGAGATGTTACTGTGATGAAGTTCTCAAAGATGCTCAATGTTTTCTAGTTACAGTTTCCGCAGCATGAATGCATCCTGTTTGCTGTCTAGCGCTCCTCACAGTTTACATGGGGCGTACAACATATTTGTATTGTATCTAATGCATTTTTTCCAAGTTCAGTAATTAAAAAATATTTTCCTTCTTGATTTTTCTTTATAGTTTAGCCTTAGGAAGAGTAGTCATTACATGGATTTCATTTGAAACATGTCAATGGAAAGTGGACAAATGAAGAGGTTTGTTTGGAGAGATGGTTTAGACACCCAAGGGGAAACTACAGTTATGTTTATTTTTTGCCCAGATTCTTGCTTTTATACCTTTTTCTGCCTGTCCATATGAAATTCACTAATACATAGTCACTTTTATGAGTACTGTAAACCTTCCTCTGCTTGTCTTTGGTCTGTTCTGAAAACAAAGTGAACCTATTTTCAGCATGTTCTGATTTCAACAAAGTCAGAGAGTACTTCAGTTAGTTTTGGTGCTCTCAGAAAATATGTCTTGTGGTTTCCTCCTATGCATCTGTTTTGTGACAAATCCAGGTAAAATTGCACTGGCTTGTTTTTTTGAGAGAAATTTCTTGTGGGGTGGTGTTTTTACTGTGTTGTCTTGCTGTGAGGGGACTTGTAGGAAAAAAAACCACCAGATAACTTGTTCAGGCAGGCAAACCATTGAGATCTGTCCTGAAATCTTTAGCAAAGCAGAATATGTTGAAAAGTGTGAATAGAAGTAATTTAAAAGTGTTAGTTTACAGAAAGCTGCTGTTTAATTTGTCGAGTCTTTGAAGGCAGTGAGAATGAATGGCCTCATGACACCTGATACGGTAGGGCAGGCTCAGTACAAGGAGCCAGAAACATGAGTGAAAAACATCCACTAGAGCTCCCTGCCAAAATGTTTTGGGAGAATAACAAGTAGGTGTTACGTGGAATTTGTAGCAATGGGGCAGCAATGAAGTTGAAAGACAGGGAAAATAAGTTAATTGTGGATAACATCTGATGCTTAAAAAACTTTCTCCTTTTTTTACTGTTTTTGATAGTTCATATTAGGAAATAAATTGCAAATACAGCTAGTTCCTCAGGTATGTACTTTGCTGTACTATATTCTTGAAGAAAACCAGCTTTCTGACTGCTGGTACAAAGCAGATAAGTACTTATCTGTACTTCTTAATCTGGAGAGCCAAGCAGCGAAGAGTGCTGTGCACTGGAGTGAAGTTCTCTCATTTTCTTGCAGTACCTTGGAGATAGGCTGATCCGTTTGGGGGATGCAAGACTGCCTTTTTAAAAGACACAGTGAAATTAGTTGAACACAAAGATGTGTGAAGACAATGGGAGGCCCATATTTAGTACACTTTTTCCAGACCCTGTATAAAGATATGCTTTAACTGGTTTCTAAATTCAACTTTTTAACTCTTGGAAGTTTCACATCTTTCTCATGTTCCTGTACAAACTCACATGAAATATTAATAGTGAAATATTATGTTTAATGCTGAAATACTTAGGAATACACTAACATCCTGCTCTTCTGGGGTATAGGATCTTTTACATCAGGACACCACTGAGCAGCATTTCAAAGAGAGTAACAAGACCCTGTGGGCAAGCTACAGCTGTGCTAAAAGCCATTCTGTCCAGTTTAGTACATATGGCCTTCCTTCCTTCCTTCCTTCCTTCCTTCCTTCCTTCCTTCCTTCCTTCCTTCCTTCCTTCCTTCCTTCCTTCC